>CM059788.1:30764408-31084408 GCA_030435695.1 Brachymystax lenok tsinlingensis | reverse complement strand
CTTTGGTGGTACAATGCTAACAGTAGGAGAAGCTTGCTAACTGATCAGCACCAGCTTACACTAGGCCAGGTAGCAAATAATCATATCTAGATAAAGCCACTGAGCATATCTCTGTAATCATTAGAATTCATCTAGTCATGTCAGTTATGAGAATACCATTTCATTTTGACAGGAGAGATTTTGACTGTGGAGTATCCCATTCTTTAAAGGGCAACTTCTCTGATAGAAAACGGCCTATGTGGCATGACTCAGAAACATGTATTTTAGTGAAAAAGTTGACTGTGTAAATAGGATTAATTTTGTTAATTAATTAATTCTGTCTCGTCTATAACTGTATTTTGTAAGTGAGTTCGTCATGACTTAATTGAGGGTTGGGTTTTGAGTTTGACAATGCTCACTTGCCTTTTTCATCTTAGATTCATTCAGACTAATTTGAGGAAGGAATACTGGCTTTGCTGCTATGGTGTCTCATGGGGGACAAACATCAGTAACTGCCACGTCGAACCATATCCCCAAGACTGAAATCTTTATTTTTATTAATGAACAACAGAGAAACACATTTAGAATCGGTGCATTCAGTCGCTCTTTAAGTGTGTAGGGCAAGGCGGTTCATCACAGCTTCAAAATGTTCTATTTATCTGAAACTGGAGACTTATATTTACCTCCCTAACTTTAAACATCAGCTAACCGATCGCTGCAGCTGTACATAGTCCATCTGTAAATAGCCCCCCCAATCTACCTACCTCATCCCCATATTGTTTTTATTTACATTTCTGCTCTTTTGCACACCAGTATTTCTACATGCACATCATCATCTGCTCATCTATCACTCCAGTGTTAATCTGCTAAATTGTAATTACTTCGCTACTATGGCCTATTTATTGCCTTACCGCCATTTGCACACACTGTATATAGACTTCCTTTTTTTTCTATTGTGTTATTTTTTCTATTGTGTACGCTTGTTTACTCCATGTGTAACTCTGTGTTGTTGTTTGTGTCGCACTGCTTTGCTTTATCATTGCCAGGTCGCAGTTGTAAATGAGAACTTGTTCTCAACTGGCCTACCTGGTTAAATAAAGGTGAAATAAAAAATAGCTTGTCGCTGACCAGCCAGACAATCATCAATGTTAACAACAACTAACTTGAATTTGACTATTTGTCCCACGATTTCAATAACAATTTAACCACTGGCCAAATCATAGCTTTGCCAAATGTTCATATTGCAACATGATTATTATCGCTGAGAGTGTAGAACAGTCCCACCATGCACTGATGCCTGTCTCCTGGATGTAATTGATGTCTGTGCTTCATCGCAGGTGGAGCTGGTCTCTCACCATGGATCTGAACACTTCTGCCCCCTCAGTCTCATAAGGTAGGCAATGAATGGAAAAACATTGAGTTAATGGAATTGTTATAGTCATTGAGAAAACCCCCTGATAATCTAAAGATGCATCTATTTACTGAATCAACAGGTATTTGTCATATTTGCCAATTCGGAAAGTATTCAGACCCCTTCTCTTTTTCCACATTTTGTTACGATACAGCCTTATTTTGAAATGGATAAATACAATAAAATCCTCATCAATCTACATGCAATACCCCCTAATGACATAGCAAAAACGTATTTTTAGAAATAAAAAAACAGAAATACCTTATTTACATAAGTATTCAGACTCTGTGCTATGAGACTCGAAATTGAGCTCCTGTTTCCATTGATCATCCTTGAGATGTTTCTACAATTTGATTGAAGACCACCTGTGGTAAATTCAAATGATTGGACATGATTTGGAAAGGCACACACCTGTCTATATAAGCAAAAACCAAGCCATGAGGTTGAAGGAATTGTCCGTAGAGCTCCGAGACAGGATTGTGTTTAGGCACAAATCTGGGGAAGGGTACCAAAACATTTCTGCAGCATTAAAGACCCTAAGAACACAGTGGCCTCCATGATTCTTAAATGGAAGAAGTTTGGAACCACCAAGACTCTTCCTAGAGCTGGCCGCCCGGCCAAACGGATCAATCAGGGAAGAAGGTCCTTGGTCAGGGAGGTGACAGTCAAGACAATGCAAGAGTGGCTTTTGGACAGGTACTGAATATGTCCTTGAGTGGCCCAGCCAGATCCTGGACTTGAACCCGATCGAACATCTCTGGAGAAACCTGAAAATAGCTGTGCAGCGACGCTCCCCATCCAACCTGACAGAGCTTGAGAAGATTTGCACAGAAGAATTGGAGAAACTCCCCAAATACAGGTGTGCCAAGCCTAGCGTAGCGTCATACCCAAGAAGACTCGAGGTTGTAATCGCTGCCACAGGTGCTACAACAAAGTATTGAGAAAGGGATCTGAATACTTATGTAAATGTGATATAATTTGTTTTTAATAGTTTTTTTTGTCATTATGGGTTATTGTGTGTATAATAAGGCTGTAATGTAACAAAGTGGAAAAAGTGAAGGGTCTGAATAGTTTCTGAAGGCACTGTATAATAGTGTACAAGTGTGAGGCGGCAGGTAGCCTAGTGGTTAGAACTTTGGGCCAGTAACCGGAAGGTTGCTGGATTGAATCCCTGAGCTGACAAGGTTTAAATAAGTTGTTCTGCCCCTGAGCATGGCAGTTAACCCACTGTTCCCCGGGCGCCGAAGATGTGGATGTCGATTTAAGGCAGCCCCCCGCACCTCTCCGATTCAGAGAGGTTGGGTTAAATGCGGAAGACACATTTCAGTTGAATACATTGCTTGACAAGTGACTAGGTATCCCCTTTTCCTTTCCCCTGATACGTTTACCCCATGTCGCCCCTCACCAGTCGTGCATCTGGAGCTGCTAGTGTTGCACTGTTGAACTGATCTCTCTAAGCTGCCTTGTGTCAGGGGCACTGGGAGGCAGCTCTGACTGTCAGAGTTTGCAGACCATTTTGTCTTCAAAAAGTACAGCTAGCCACTCGCTTAACATGCTTTTTCTCCTACAGAGGCATTAATAGTTGTAAAACAAAAAGACAGCTGGAACTTAATTTACCAAAGCCCACCACTAGGGGCTTATTGGATTCTTGTGGGACTTAAACACACATACACACACACACACATACATTTGTAGTATTTGCTAACTCCCAGTTTGATGTTTAAGGAGTTTAAACTTTTTATTTTAGGATATCTTAGCTATCATTTGTTATGTTATTACTGGGCTCCTGGTGTATCTTTGTCTGCCCTCAGGTGACTGCTAGACAGTATAACACGTCTTCCTTTCTGTTGAAGGGTTTTTGGAACGAGTATGGTGGAGGAGTATGAGGAGATCGCTGACCCCCTGGACAGACCAGACGACCAGGATGACGACCTCGGTGAGAGCCTCCTATTCTTCTGCACTATCTGAAATACTTGCCAATATTTCTGTCAACCATCACGGTCATAAGCATATAAATAAAATGTCTCTGGTCATACGTATCAGACAGTGAATGCATGATAAGATATGACGCATTCATCAATGTACATTAACATGTTACAAGTACACAGCAACATTTTCACCTTATGAGGAGACTAGATGTAATATGTCAACATGCAAAGTCCTGAAGTACTATTATACAGGTTCTATTCTATTTAGGTTCTAAATATCAGAGTAAGAAATTGACGGACACTATGAAAGCTAACCCAGTTTATTCGCCCAAAGGATTGAACAGCTGAACAAACAAAGACATATTTCCACTAGTGGTAGTAAATATACCCCAATTTGGGTGACATCCTCCTCTCTAAACATTACATCTCTATTGCTAGGCAGGAAATTAAGTAACGTGGGCAATAAACTGTTCCTTCTCCCATAACGTGACCTGACCTCGACCCCCTTCCTCACTTATCCACATCTCTCTATCCTTATCAGTGCCTGCCACATGATTATCTTTCCTTCATTGCAATACATTCCAAGCCTAACTACATCCACCATAACCATTCCTCCTACAGATAACCATTCACTTCTGGTGTAGACCCTAGACTATGGCACCCCTCATGTCTCTAGTAGAACTGATGATTAACAATATTTAACAATATATTAATCCCAACCCATCACAGGTTAATGTAATTTGTACCTCTCACCTTTGAACTGTTTGGATGTTGTTCCTGATGAGTGTGATGTTATCGCTCCTGTGTGTGTGACCTTCAGATTATCCTCCTGGATACGTTCCTGCAGAGGACAAGGCTTCAAATTACCTCATAGGATCAGCCAAGGGTGAGTAACACACATACAGCCAAATAAATATCCTATTACACCAGTCACACAAATATGGTTTCATCCTGCGTATAAGTGTCTTTGAGACTCACAGGGTTCCCACCCCTCTTAGTATTGAAAACATGTGATCTGTCATACCTGAGTCTGTAAACCCTTTGTGACGCCTGTGTGGGGAGGGATTCAATGACTGGTATAAGTATTCACTCATGGGCTGTCTTGTTCCAGACGTCATTCTGAACATGGTGAACAACATTAAAGTCAACGTGCTGGGGGGAGGACTAGGTGAAGGGAACTTCTCAGGCCAGACAGTGAACCTGACTATCGTTACATCATCTGACCCTGACACCACCACCACCCTCAGCCCAGTGTAAGTACCAGCTAACCAGTCGTTTTTTCACCTAGTCTGTCACTTGATATAGATCTACAATAATGGCAGACATTTAGTCATTTAATTAAAACTTCTTGGGGATTGCTGGGGCGATAGCGCCCCAATCCCGACACTACCAGGTGAAATGCAAGGCGCCAAATTCAAAATCCAAAAGTTGAATTATTAAACATCCACCAATATACAAGTGTTCCATACTCATCAAAAACTCTGTTTCTTGGCAATATCACAGCATTGTCAGATTTCAAAAAGGCTTTACGTCGAAAGCAGCACATTTGATTGTTTGAGAGTAGCACCTCACATATTTTTCCCATAGCCATGAATCCATTAGCCATCATGGCACACACATAACACATTTCACAGCGAAAACAAATCAATTACCTGCTGAAGAACTTCTGCTGAGGTCATCCTAAGTGTCCAACGAAGACAATCCATGGTTCTTTTGTTAGAAAAAGTAATGTATTTTATCCATAAATCTCCATTTGGTTTGCGCGTTATAATCACAAACGACAGCCTCCACTCCTCCGTTGAAACGTGACGAGAACCCGTTCAACTTATACCTATAAACTTGTCCAAGAACAATCAAATATAGTTTTAAATGTATCCTTAGGAACACTTTTACGTATATTTACTATTATAAATCAACCGGAATATAAACTGATCGATAAAGACGGTAAAAAAGACACAGCGCGCCTTGTCGGGAGCGCGCGCTGGGTACTGTTGACATAAAAAGGATACTACCTGGTTTGCTCTTATTCTCTGGTCTAATTCATCCAAAATGAAAATGTACACTGTCCTCGAGACTGTTGACATCTAAAGGAAGTGATGGGTACTGCATTCATATGCCCTTATATGGTCATTTTCATGAGGGAGGGGTTCCAAATGAGAAATGTGTCAAAATCACTTTTTCCAGGACAGAAATTCCTCTGGGTTTTGCCTGCCATATGCGTTCTGTTTTACTCACAGACAAATGGTTAACACTTTTGGAAAATTCAAGTGTTTCATATCCAATGGTACTAAATATGTGCATATCCTATTTTCTGGGCCTGAATGGGAGGCATTTTACTTTGGGCACGCCAGGCTCTCCAAAACGATCACCTCATGAGCCGATCCCTAAGAAACTGCTGAAGTTTTTTTTTCCTAAAGTCTGACGCCGATGGTATTTACCAGGGTATATTAAAGTCAGCTAAATGTGATAGTTTGTGATTCCTATTATAATATATCACATCACATTCTCCATGTTTCTGTCTCTCTCTCTCCATGTTTCTCCCTGTTTCTCTCTCTTTCTCCATGTTTCTGTCTCTCTCCATGTTTCTCCGTTTGTCTCTCTCTCTCCATGTTTCTCCCTCTCCATGTTTCTCCCTGTTTCTGTCTCTCTCCATGTTTCTCCCTGTTTCTGTCTCTCTCCATGTTTCTCCATGTTTCTGTCTCTCTTTCTCCATGTTTCTGTCTCTCTCCATGTTTCTCCGTTTGTCTCTCTCTCTCCATGTTTCTCCCTGTTTCTGTCTCTCTCCATGTTTCTCCCTGTTTCTGTCTCTCTCCATGTTTCTCCCTGTTTCTGTCTCTCTCCATGTTTCTCCCTGTTTCTGTCTCTCTCCATGTTTCTCCCTGTTTCTGTCTCTCTCTCTCCATGTTTCTGTCTCTCTCCATGTTTCTGTTTCTCTCCATGTTTCTGTTTCTTTCTCTCCCTGTTTCTGTCTCTGTTCTCAGGCCTGACGCTGTAGAGGTTGAGCAGCCTAAAGCACTTGAGGACCCTGATGTCACTACCACAGAGGAACCCAAACCAGAGCATGTAACTGAAGAGGAGCAGGTAGTCACTCCTATAGAGGAGAAGGAGGTCCAGTCTATAGTCACCATGCTGGAGGAGGAAGAGGGTGGGAGGGAGAGAGAGGAGCATCATTGCCCTGGCCATCGACAGCAAGAAAGCCTTGACTACTGTGGCCTATCTTCCTCCTCGTCTAGCTCCTGCTCAGCCTCCCTCCAGGAGTACCTTGTTCACCAGTGTTCCTTTCAGAGGAACTATACCAGCCAGGAGAGGAAACCAGTGGCTACTCCAGCTCCAGTCACCCCCATCACCCTGTCACAGCAGCTGCCCATCTCCCCCACGCCCACCCAGACACCCCAGCAGCCCCACACTCAGGGGGGAACAACCCCAGGAGAGCGAGCCCAGCCCTGCCCATGGGGAGAGAGAAGCCAGGCCCACTGACACCCCACCACACCTTCCTTGGGTTGAGACTGAGGCAGTGGGAGAGGTAGAGCCCAGTATGGAGCTGCCCCACCTAGAGCCCAGCCAGACCTCGACCCTGCCCAGACCCAGCTCCATCGACACCTCCAGCTCTGCCGCCAGGCCCACCCCTGCCGTGGAGCCACCACACCAGGCCTCATCCATAGACCTGCCCGGGCACCCCATCACCGGGGCAGAGAAAAGCCAGGAGGTGCAGCAGGAGGAGATCAGGCAGCCTGCTCCCACTGTCGCCACCACCAGCTCGAGTGGCCCAGTGGAGCAGAGCTGGGGAACCCCTGTAGAGGAGAGGTCCTGTCCGGAGGTCCAGCCTGTAGAACAAGACAACATCCCGGTCATCCACCAACCACATGTGGCTGATCCACTCCCCCCTGCCCTCCTCACTACCTCCACCCCCACAGAGCAGCAGCAGCCTCCGGGATCCCCACCTAAACCAGTGGGTGCCAGTGGCGGCAACACTACTCCTGAGGAGCAGAACTCTGTCCCCGTCGTGGTCATGATGGAGCCCCCCTCGCATGGCCAGGGCCAGGCCTTCGCCACAGAAACCAAGGGGGGAGGCGGAGCTTGTGGAGGACATCCTCTTCACCCCGTCGCCCAATGGCAACGGGCAGCAGCTGCCTCGCCCCACCTCCTCCCAGCCCCCCTCTCCTTCCCCTTTAGACTTCTATGCAGAGCTCCACAACGCCACAGAGCAGGGGAACGGGAACCTGATGCACAGCTCCACCAGCCAGAAGGAGTCTGTGTTCATGAGGCTCAACAACCGCATCAAGGCCCTGGAGATGAACATGTCGCTGAGCGGACGCTACTTAGAGCAACTCAGCCAGAGGTACGGGGCCTCAGGGATTCATGGATGGCCATTGGCTGAGCATTGAGCACCATCCTGCTGGTTTTATTAACTGTCAAATGTTAGACCTATTGGAACTAGAGTTAGTCAATTGAAGGTTTAGATGGTGATGCTGATACTTCTGTGGGTTTTGTTGAAGGTACCGAAGGCAGATGGAAGAGATGCAGAGGGCTTTCAACCAAACCATCATCAAACTGCAGAACACTTCCAGGATAGCAGAGGAGCAGGTGGGGAGTGGAGGGGGACCTACAGTGTGTTTGTCTAGAACGTTACATACTGCGTAGATGGTTTGGTTGAAATGTTTGGCCTTTAAATGTTTTATTTTTTTAACCTTTATTTAACTAGACAAGTCAGTTAACAATAAATTATTATTTACAATGATGGCCTAGGAACAGTGGGTTAACTGCCTTGTTCAGTGGCAGAATGACAGATTTTTACCTTGTCTAGCAACCTTTTGGTTACTGGCCCAACGCTCTAACCACTAGGCTACCTGCCTCCCCTAAATAATGAGGATGTGAAGGCTGCCATCTAGTCACTCACAATTGCAGGGAGGGTGTCATTTGCAATTAATGGGAATATGGCTTGTGAGAGTGTTTGATTGGTCAGCTCAAAAGTTTCCTGTGTCCCTATAGGACCAGAGACAGACAGAGTCCATCCATTCGTTGCAGGGCCAGCTGGAGGACGTCACACAGCTGGTACTCAACCTGTCTGTCAGAGTCAGCCAGCTGCAGAGCCAGGTAGATACTACATCATTTCTACCCTATTGAATACAGAAGGTTTGGGGTCAATACATTTAAATTCAGTCAGTGGTAAGTAAACTAAAGACCTATTCCTCATTGCTTTTCAACAAGGAAGTTTGCCACCTGAATTGACATGGAATTGAACCCTGGAATGCAGCAGTAAAATGTATTATATTTCTTTACACCCCTTACCAATCACAGCACATGGCTGCAGTGTGCTAACTTGGCCCTGTCTATGTTGTAGGTGTCGGACAGGCAGAGCTACCTCCTGCTGTGCCTGGTGTTGTGTTTGTTCCTGGGCCTGCTGCTGTGTGTCCAGCACTGTCGCATGACTGCCATGCAGCCTCCCTCCACAGACCCAGAGCCTCCTATAACCAAAACCTACAGCTACTGCTCCCCAGAGAGGTATCTACACTCACATCCTCTCCTTATGTCCCACTAAGGGGAACACCAGTGGTTGTGATTATGTACTGCTTATGAATGGGTTACGAATGTGTTATGTTCTTACATAGGTACTCTTCAATTGGTGTTACCACATCTCATCCAAGGGACACCACACACTCACCTGCACATTATTGTTGACGTACATGAAGTGTCATCAGGATGCTGTGTTTAAAGTAACTGTCCAGTGTTTCCAGATATCTATGAAATATGACCTATAATTAATTACAATATGAGTGAAATAGTTTTCCTTCCAAATATTTTTTTTATTAAGTATGTTAAAAAGCAGCTTTTCTGTGTTGGAATGGTGTGTGCATACCCCAACAGCAGAATGGTGTGGGCGTATACCGGTCATTAAAGATATTCATGCGAGTAGACCTCTGATTGACCAATAGCAAGCATTTTTTAAATGTTCTGTTTGAGATACACTTTTGAGGTGGGGTTTTTGAAGTGTTTTTTTTTCTCCAATTGATGCTTTTGCCACATACGAGAATAGGATGAGTCAACAACGTTTATTTGGTTATGAGTTAACAATATTAACTTTTAATAGTGATATTTTCACTGGACAGTTACTTTAAGTCTGAGTCTAATTCATCCTGTCTCCTCCCCTCAGGCGTTTCTCTGAATATGAAGACATGAGCTTGAAGAGACGAGCCTCATATCCTCTTCTGCACTCTGATTCCTCCCAGTTACCCACCACTGAAGGCAAGTTTACTTATGACTGTGTGTGTGGAGGAGTTTGTACTTCCTTCTGATTCCTCATTCTAAGGTTTAGGTTTGTGGTAGCCCATTCATAGACACGATCTACATTTAGTGGCTGTCTATTCATGAAGGTATCTTCTGGCCGGGAGAGTTTTGTTAAGAGCCCTGACACGCTGTCTTTAACCGATAACACTCATTGCTTGCAGTACGATTTTGGAAACATAATTTCTCGCTGATATGAAAGATGCGTTCCTTATTTAAAAAAAACTGTATTACGGTTCCACACAGCCATATTTTCATGTTACATCGCTTGTTTACGGAAGACAGAGGCGACCCCATGTGCTCATTAGGTATCTAGCATGCTCGAACACCTGTGTGTTGGAATTGTAGTTTACATGGTCCCACCAGTAAGCGGTGCTTATAGCTGAGAACCCTTGGGGTAAGGCAGAATGCCTTGGG
The DNA here is from genome assembly GCA_030435695.1 of Brachymystax lenok tsinlingensis. Lineage (NCBI taxonomy): Eukaryota > Metazoa > Chordata > Actinopteri > Salmoniformes > Salmonidae > Brachymystax > Brachymystax lenok. The sequence goes on along the minus strand of CM059788.1, from coordinate 31,074,391 downwards.
TTCTCGAGAGCAAGGTTTGTGGTTGCTGTTTGGCTGATTTTATAATATTGTTTCACAATCAGTTTTTTAAATGTAATTTGCTTACTATTTTCACCTTCTTGTGCTTGCAGGTCCAGAGTCACTGCAAACTGTTGAACCAATGAATTTTCCACCAGTTAATAAAAAGGTATGGATGGAACAGTGTCGCTATCTCAAGGAAATTCTCAACACTCTCTCTCTCTCACATATAACTGTATCATGTATAACTGTATCATGAACATGATCTCTCCTCATCGCCAACCTCAACAAATAAAATCTCTCTCCTCAACCCTTCCACCCTCTGTCCACAACCCTTCTCTGCTGAAGAAACGCAGTAAGATGAAGATCGTGGAGACCCTGAAGTGCACTGCTTTCTGTGCTCCTTTGCTTGCTAACCGAGCGCCCACATATAACGGCTGTGGCACCATGGACCCTCTACCCCGCACTGGGAATCTCAGCCACCCTGCCTTCAGGAAGCCCCCCTCTGAGGGCAGCTCCGAGGGATCCTCCCAGTCGGATGGGCCCTCCTGCGGCCTCGCTGCTGCCTCCTGCATGCGCCTCTGTGACGGCCTGCCACCGCCCAGGAGCAGGGCAGAGAAGCAGGCGTTCAAGCCTGAGCACGTGGATCTCATGCAGGCCCCGCGGAGAGACGGGGAGCGAAGCTACACCCACCATCCTCACCTTGCAGGACCTCATCAGGGGGGAAAAAGAGCTAGCTGCAGGGAGGCTGGGAGTGATGGCGCTCTGAGGTCCTGTCTGACACAGACTGCTCCTCCTTCAGACTCTGGAACACTCATCCTCTGAAAGGAGGGTTGTTGTTATCTCTGTATACATAGGAGGCTTTAAGCTAGGACACAAATGAGACAATCCCTCTTCTTCCACCTCCTAACCAGTATGTTATGTTCTGTCCATGTTCTTTGTCGAACCTTTTGTCAGGCTCTTTTGTTATTAGGTTAATAATGGCAATAATGGTGTGACAAAATGTAATGTGTACAACATCTAAAGACCTGCATCACTATAGTGAGAGCGTTGCCATTTCTAAAAGGATGTATTTGGGTGATTTTAGAGCTTTTGTTTTGCTTTATCCACACCCTGGCACTGCAGAATGAGCAGGAGGAAGTCTATCTCTGGTTGGGGTAAGTTTATCAAAAACAAGTGAAATCGCAAAAAAAATGTCTGGGCCTTTCAATAACATTCCATTTACATTCAAAATACAGATTTGGTTAAAAAAAGGTGCACAATGTATCAATCAAAACTACAAATAATAGCCAATGTCAATGATGGGTTAAAGGAATACAATTCCATGAGAGGAAAATCTAAGTTAGAATTAGCATTTTACCAGTGAGTTGCTAGCCACGTTCAGTTCATAGAAACAGCAGGTTCTTCCTGTTTCAAGATTGGTTCTCATTTTCTGAAGTTGAAAACATTGTATTATATTATGGATAAATGGGCCCATCTAAGCTATTTGACCACAGTAAAAGTCCAGCAACACCTGCTATGACCTAGCTTTTTGTTAAAATTTGTTTTGTAATTTATGGACTACTGAGTAGATTGTACCATGGTTGGACACACCTGAAATTTCATGCAAATGTCACTTAAATATAAATCGTTGTTAATATATTCATCATATCATGAATAAATGCAGGTTGAGACTTTTCTACTATTACGTTGGGGACTTTAATTTAGACATTTCCCCAAAATGCTCTGACCCGGAAGTGACATTCTAATCTGGGTGATCTCATTTTTTGGGTTACATTAGTCAATGAACTAAGCAGGCCAGACCCAGCTCCTATTGCATTGGGGTCTATTGGAGAACCACCCTGTTAAGCAGACCGGATGTATTTTTATTTTTTTCAATTGTAAGCAGCCTGAGTAAACTATCTTCATTTATCCACCATCTTTGGCTGACAAGAAGCCTGGGGTCACAGGTGTTGTTTACAGAGCTAGCTAGTCTAGTACTGCGCAAAAGAACTTGACTGCAGCCGGGTTTTCCTCAGTCAGCACGCCGGTAACATTTCAGTGTGTAGTACCTGGATGCCACAGTAAAAATGTGACCACCATTTTCCCAAAAATGAAGAGCTCAGACATTAGTGGCTGGATGGACAGGTTGCACCTATATTGAACAAAAATATAAATGCAACATGTAAAGTGTTGGTCCCGTGTTTCATGAGCTGAAATAAAAGATCCCAGAATTTCCCCATATGCACAAAAAGCTTATTTTGGGCACAAATTTGTTAAATTAAACAGCATGATCATTACACAGGTGCACCTTGTGCTGGGGACAATAAAAGGCCACTAAAATTTGCAGTTTTGTCACAACACAATGCCACAGATGTCTCAAAGCTGAATTGAATGTTAATTTTGCTACCATAAGCCACCTCCAACGTTGTTTTAGAGAATTTGTAACCACACCAACCCAAAACATCCACATCCAGCTTCTTCACCTGCGGGATCATCTGAGACCAGTCACCCAGACAGCTGATGAAACTGAGTAGTATTTCTGTCTGTAATAAAGCTATTTTGTAGGGAAAAACTAATTCCGTTTGGCTGGGCCAGGTTCTCACCCATGGTTGTGCCTCTGCCCAGTCATTTGAAATCCATAGATTAGGGCCTAATTTATTCATTTCAATTAACTGATTTCCTTTTATGAACTTGTAACTCAGTGAAATTGTTGCATGTTGCATTTATATTTTTGTTCAGTATAAGTCCCATTCCCATACTCCATAGGCGTAAACACATGCCGCGTTCAAAACAACTCATGAAGTCAGTGATCTTCAGGTCGGAACTCTTGAAAGAGGCCCGATTTGATTTGTTTAAGAGAATATCTGGATACTGTGTATCAGGATTTTGTGGGCATTTACACAGACGGTTCAAAAGATCCAAGGATAGGACGTACTGGGTCAGCATTTGTAGTGCAGGAATGTGGGGTGATAGTCAGGAAACGTATTACAGATCATCTGGCTGTATATATGGCGGAGATGATGACCATACTGTTAAGCCAGATAGAGTAGTTGCTCTGATTCATGTGCAGTGTTGATGAGTCTCCAGTCCTTTAGCTCACATAGCAGATAAGACCACCTTTATGAAGTGCTACAAACCCATGGCAGGATTACAGATACGATTTACTTGGGTCCTAGCCCATGTGGGGGTGGAGGCAGTTGATGTACTGGCTAAACAAGCACTAAGTAGTGGGCATGTTGATGTGGTAGTTTCAATGAGCAAGGCAGAGGTAAAAAGCATGAAATGGACAGTGATGGTGGAGAAATGGCAGGAGCAGTGGAATAGAGATACTAAGGGCAGGCATTTATATCAAGTACAGAGGAAAGTCGGGGAGGACAGCAGGAAGGGACAGAAGAGAGTAGGCTATTTTTACAAGATTAAGGGTGGGACACAGCTGGATAAATAAGACCTAAAATGTAAATAGGAAAGTGTGATTATTGCCAGAGAACGTTGAGCATGTATTGCTAGTGTGGGCAGTATCAGAGGAAAAGTGCTTGGATGTTAAATGACGGGACAGAGTCATTGCTGGGAGTAACCAGTCTTGTTCAGTACATTGCAATACATGCGTGGGTATATCAAGCACACCGGTAAAAACACTGGTGTTGCAGTAATTAACAATTACCAACAGATGGCATCAATGTGCCATTTTGCACCCATAACATTTACCCTTTTATAAAATAGGACAGGAGCTGTCAATTCACTAACAAAACAAACCTAGTAATAATCAGGTATAAAATAAACAGCACATTGATAGTCTCTTCACTTTTTTAATTAAACAAATCTTGGTTCTGTCAACAATCCCTAATAGGAAACCTACAGATTAAATATTTTATGTGGCTTGGACAGCCGCCTGCAGCGTGAAAAGGCAGAGGGCTTGTCTGTGAGGACTGCGGGTTCACGCAGAGGCGTGTCACCTGACTGTCTGAGGGGAGTATCGATGGGCGAGAGAGCGGCCACCACGTGATCCCCTGGCTCTTTGCCCAGTGCCTCAGGCCCCACGTGACTTGCTGGGGTTCCGTCCTTGGTCACGCGACCCCTTTGCCCATCAGTGTTCTGAGTAGGGTCAACCCTGTTACGACGGTACAGTGAGCCATTCACTTCGACCAAGTAGGAGCGTGGTGCAACTTTCTGTATACAGTATGCCGATTCTCCAGAGGCCCGTCCCGGCCCCTGGTAGTGTCTTCATCAGCACGGTTTCACCCACCCTGAGCTCAGGTAAGTCTTTTGCTGATTTGTCGTAGATCAACTTGGACACCTGTCTTCTGTGATGAAGCTTCTCCAGCACATCTGTCACCACACAGGGCTCCAGGAGAGTGTTGGCTACTGGCATAGCTGGTTTTAAGCGCCGTGCCACGAGGCTCTGGGCCGGGCTGCTATTCAGGCCTTATGTTGGGGTATTGCGCCACTGCAGGACTGCTTTCCAGAAATCCTTGCCCTCTCGCAGAGCTTTTTTGCAGAGGTTCTTTGCGATTTTGACTGCCGACTGTCTTCCCATTAGCTTTTAGGTGTCGTGGCGATGAGGTGATGTGCTCGAATCCCCATTCTGCAACACATTTCCAGAACTCAAAGCAGGAGAATTGGGGTCCATTATCTGAGATCACCCTATCTGGCTGGCCATAGCGGGCAAACTGAGCCTTGCAGCGTTTGATCGTTGTCTCTGCTGAGAGGTTGGCGAGGAGGTCAATCTCCCAGAAGTCTGAATAATGCTCGACTACCAGAAGAAAGTCTGTCACTGTGCTGGAAGATATCTAGACTTACTATCTGCCAGGGGCACATCGGTAGCTCGTGGGACATCATCGTCTCTCTCTGTTGCTCAATGGTGTATTCATTGCAGATTGTGCATTTATTGACAGTCTTTTATTTCACTCTGCATTCCTGGCCAATACAGTGTGCCTGTAACAGGCCTCAGCTCCAATGTGACTTGAGTGAACACGCTCCAACATCTCATGGCGCAGAGACCGGAGTCTAGCAGCTGTGTTTGGGAGTGATGGGTCTAGCAGTGATGGGAGTGTTGGCACCATGGTACGAAGCTGTAGTCCCATCAGCATTTGCGCCGGGCTGAAGCCATTCTGGAGTGGAGTTGACTGATAGGCCAGCAAAGCAAGAAGAGTAGTCCGAAACCAGGACCTCAGGTACCCCATTACGGGCGAAGATGGACTTCAGATGAACTACAACATCTGCAGACTTTGTTAGTGACAGGTTTGTGATTCTCACATACCTTGAGTAGTAGTCCATCACTAGCAGGTAGGTGGTTATTTTCAGAGTGAACAAGTCCGCTCCCGTCTTTGCCAGCGTCTCTCAGGAAGTTGTGATGGTTCTGTGTGGTTTGTGCGCTCTTTGATGCTTGTCCTGCAGTTAAGCACAGCTTCGTTCAGTTGCTGTCCAGGTCACCATCCTTCGCATCCGCTGAACTCAGACCATCCTTCCTGACACATTGTCATGACTTTTGAGCACACACTGTTGGTTTTGAGTTGTTCTCTCAGATTGTCCATGTAGAAAACACTTGCTGGAAGCTGTTCCATGATGACATCCACATATATATTTGTGCTCTCCATGTGCTCCTTTTCTGCAGCAGTAGCTTTGGATTTGACTGGCGCACGTGACAGTATGTCTGCAGTCCACAGACTCTTTCCAGGGACATGAGCAATCGTGTAGGAGTATCTCAAAAGTCTCATCCTACAAGGGTTGGTTCCACAGAAGGCTCAGGAGCGGTTTGTGATCAGTTTCCAACTGACAGTGTTGACCAATGAGAACGTCTCTGAATCTTTCACATGCCCATGTCAGCCCCAGAGCTTGTTTTTTCACTTGAGCTAGCTAGTATCTCTGCTCGGTCGATGTGAGAGACCAGGAAGCGCAGGCAACGGGTCTCCATTCCTTGCTCTTCTTCTGCAGCAGCACACCTCCTAGTCTGTAGGAAGACGCATCGGCTGACACCTTGATCTCTTTGTTTGGGTCGTACAGGGCTAGCACAGGTGTGGATGTCAGCTCCTTCTTCAGCTCTTCAAAGGCTTTGACTTGGTCGGCCCCCCAGTACCAGTGGTTTTTCTTTGAGAGTAAGTCTCTGAGAGGTTTGTCCTTTTCTGCAAACTGAGGGATGAACTTTCCCAGTTGGTTCACCATTCCTAGAAAACTCTGCAGCACGCTGACGTTGGATGGCTGCGCCATCTCCTTGACAGCCTCTGACTTTGTCCGGTCGGACTGTACTCCTTTGTCCAATATAATGTGGCCAAGGAACTTCACTTCCTCCTTTGACAGGTCACATTTGTCCGTGTTCAGAGTTAAGACTGCTTTTTCCATCTTCTGCAATGCGGCATGAAGTCTTGCATCATGTCCCTCCAGTGTTTAGACCCAGACCAACACATCCTCCATGTGACAGACCACACCTTCCAGGCCTTCAGTGACCTCTGTCACCATTATGTTCTGGAAGTGTTCAGGTGCTGAAGCGATACCAAAAGGCAGAAAATTGAAGTAGTAACGTCCTAAAGGTGTGTATGCCACGAGACCTTAACCCACTTTTGTGCCAGCTGTTTGCCAAGTGTGATAAGATGAATCATGTAAACCCTACTGAAAAATAACATTAATGGTTCTAGTGTCTTATATGCAATGGGTGCATGGCCCACAAACACTATGCTCATGTTTATAGTGTATTCAGAAAGTATTCAGACGCTTCTCTTTTTCCACATTTTGTTACGTTACACCCTTATTCTAAAATGAATTTACAAAAATGTTTCCTCATCAATCTACACACAATACCCAATAATGACAAATCAAAACAGGTTTTTAGACATGTTTGCTCATTTAAAAAAAAAAATTAAATAACATTTATTTACGTAAGTATTCAGACCCTTTGCTATGAGACTCGAAACTGAGCTCAGGTATGCATCCTGTTTACATGGATCATCCTTGAGATGTCTCTACAACTTGATTGGAGTCCACCTGTTTTAAATAGAATTGATTGGACATTATTTGGAAAGGCTCAAACCTGTCTATATAAGGTCCCACAGTTGACAGGGCATGTCAGAGCAAAACCCTAGCCATGAGGTTGAAGGAATTGTCTGTAGAACTCAGAGACAAGATTGTGTCGAGGCACAGATCTGCAGCATTGAAAGTCCCCCAGAACACAGTGGCCTCCATCATTCTTAAATGGAAGAAGTTTGGATACACCAAGACTCTTCCTGGAGCAGGCCGCACGGCCAAGCTGAGAAATCGGGGGAGAAGGGTCTTGGTCAGGGAGGTAACCAAGAACCCAATGGTCACTGACAGAGCTCCAGAGTTCTTCTGTGGAGATGGGAGAACCTTCCAGAAGGACAACCATCTCTGCAGCACTCCACCAATCAGGTCTTTATGGTAGAGTGGCCAGAGGGAAGCCACTCCTGAGTAAAATGCACATGACAGCCTGCTTGGAGTTTGCCAAAAGCCACCTAAAGAACTCTGACCATTAAAAACAAGATTCTCTGGTCTGATGAAACCAAGATTGAGTCACGTCTGGAGGAAACTTGGCACCATCACTACGGTGAAGCATAGTGGTGGCAGCATCATGCTGTTGGGATGTTTTTCAGCAGCAGGGACTAGGAGACTAATCAGGATCGAGGGGAAGATGAACAGAGCAAAGTACAGAGAGATCCTTGATGAAAACCTGCTCCAGAGCGCTCAGGACCTTGGACTGGGGGGAAGGTTCACCTTCCAACAGGATAACGCCCCTAAGCACACAGCCAAGACAATGCAGGAGTGGCTTCGGGAAACAAGTCTCTGAATGTCCTTGAGTGGCCCAGCCAGCGCCCGGACTTGAACCCGATCAAACATCTCTGGAGAGACCGAGTGATCTCCAGCCTTGTTCTCGTCAACCTGTGTTAACGACAGAATCACTGACATGATGTCAGCTGGTCCTTTTGTGGCAGGCCTGAAATGCAGTGGAAATGTTTTTGGGGGTTTCAGTTAATTTGCATGGCAAAGAGGGACTTTGCAATTCATCTGATCGCTCTTCATGACATTCTGGAGTATATGCAAATTGCCATCATACAAACTGAGGCAGCAGACTTTGTGAAAATTTATATTTGTGTCATTCTCAAAACTTTTGGCCACGACTGTACGGTCCCTGTTTGCGGTTCTTACAGAAAATCTAGGGCAACAGGTAATGCATTTCACCGTTATCCAGTGAAAGACCCGGAAAGATGCAAAAGATGGTTAATAGCTGTCAGACATATTAAATACGATGTCAAGACTCCAGTTGCTACTCTGAATAGCCTACGTGTATGTAGCGCGCACTTCAGGGAAGATGATTACGAGAGAGACTTTCGAACCGAAATTATGGGGACTAAGAACAAACGAAGGCCTTCTCATGGTAGGCCTTCTCATGGGAGCTGTCGTGCTTGTAGCTAGCAGTTGTTGTTTTTCACTGTACTCCCATTGTGGCTCAAATTACTGTGCATGACAATATCCCTTTCGGTGTCTTCTAGGTTCTGGCCTCAATAGAAGGCCTCAATATGACTTCAAAGGTGAATCAACCAACAACAACAGAAAGCTCCTCTGCCATATGTGAGTTGAGGAACGATATATCTACTGTGAATTGTTCCACATACTTTTTTATTTTGCCAGTCCCTTTCCCAATACCTGCTGTAGCCTACAAACTAGCCCTTGATCATGATTCTCAGGTCCATTACATTACACATAAGAGTCATTGGACGAAGGCGTCTTCTGTACAGGGGAGTTTTGCTAAGAGCCCAAAAGCTTGGTCAGAAATCATTGGTCTGAACATTAACACGCATCGCTTGCGGTACGGTTTTAGAAACATAAAATGACCTTCTCTTTCATATCAGCGAGGGGAAAAAACTTGATACACACCTTTTATAGGGCTAATTCGTGTTCTCACACGGCCATATCACCATGTTACATCGTGTGTTTACGGAAGATACAGGGACCACCTATGCCAAATAGCTATCTAGCATGCTCCGAACACTCAGAAATGTGTTGTCACTGAAAAAAATGTTGGCTACAACTGTGGTAATGCTGTGTACAGTAAGTGCACATTTTAAATTATGAAAGTAAAGGGCTTTATGTTTCTAGAACGATATCGCAATTGAGAATCGATTCACGTTTAGATTGAGTATTTGGCTGCCAGATCCAGTCTACCTCTGAAAATAACATATAAGGTCCTTGGACATGAAGGAGAAACGGTAGGCAGCTTAAGAGTACATCTTGGGCTGCCTACAACCATGGACCATTTGCATTGACAACATTTGATTTCAGTCCAACTATAAGCATAAGTGGAATATCAACCTCAGGAACAACTTGTCGTTTTTGATTGTCCAAAGGCTAGTTCTGGTCTATTTATTCAGAGTTCCGCTGCTGAGCAAATAGCTTCCATGTCATGATTATATTAACATCAGAAATACTTTTTGGATAATGGTCATAATAATGTTTTTACATGGTTTTTGAAAATGGGTGTCCATCCTTATTACGGATGAATATTCATAAACTGTGTTATCCCATTGTTCATTAGAACAAGTAAATTGTCCCTGTTAAACTATCACAGAACATATTAATAATGGAATCAACACACAATAGTAATGGTATTTGTTTTCCTTCCCCAAGGCGGTGAGAGGGACAGTTTCCCAGGCTCGCCTGGACAGAGAACAGCTCCTAGACGACACCGGTTCCTTGACTGTGGAAATCACTGAGGAGCTGTTTGGCAGTGATCATGATAACAATGACGATGTGGCCACTGCACCTGATGAAGAGGAAGATGTTCTGTCCTCAGAGGAGGAACCTGAGGAACCCAAGAAGAAGAGAAAAAACAAGAAGGATAGTTCAGATGAGTGGGAGCCGTCTGATAAAGAAGACACTGTAATACTAATGGACTTTTCTTCTGATTCCTCTGAGGATTTGGAAACTGTTGGTTCCTCTGACCTAACAGAAGGGGCCAAAGCTGCTACTTCTCAGACAGACAGAGAGGAAGACGGTAAGCTTGTAGTTTGGTGGTGCGATGAATGTGGAGCTGAGCCTGAAGTCACCTGCACCACACGGAGACATAACATGCTGTACGCCTGTGCTGTGTGTGTGAGGGCGAACAGGCTGTTGGATTTGACCAATTCTACATGCGGTTCAATGACCTATCCAGCCTAAAAGTTGATGTGCAACTCAAACACAACACCAAAGTTTGTCAACGCCCACTCTGCCCGGACTGCGGCAGGTATCACTTCAAGAAAGACCACGTGTGTGCGAACAAGATCAAGAAGATCCCATGCCTAGACTGTGGTAAGCTATTTACTTCCCAGACATCTCTCAAGCTTCACATTAGAGTCCACCAGGACAGCTTTGTGCATGCATGCAAATTCTGCCTCAAGAAATTCAAGACCAAGCCAGACAAACAGACACATGAGTCCCTATCAATGCCCTCACTGCTCTGAGAGATTCAGTACTTTTAAAAAATGGAACAGGCACCCTTAAAGCTGCCGAGGGCCAAGGAGGTACATTTGTGATGTCTGTGGCCAAGAATTAAATGGGTTGAATACACTCAATAGACACAAAATGGTACACATAGGGCAGAAGCCATACAAGTGCAAGGTGTGCCACATGTTATCCACCTTAAGCAGCCCTTTTTCCCTCCAGTGTTTGTGGGAAGTTGACTCTGTTTGGGTGTATGTTGCTACTGATACTACACCAGTTGATCTTCGGTCGTTGTTTTGTTTTGGGTGAGTTAAGAAATAAAATATGTTTTTCTCAACCCGGCACACTGCGCCTTGGTCGATAAATGAAGTTCGTGACAGAACTTCCCACCACCAAGAGACCAAGCAGCGTGCATATCTGGAGTCCTGGACATGGGAGGAGATTTTGGACGGAAAGGGACCCTGGAGGCAGGCTGGGGAATACCGCCGTCCCAAGGAGGAGCTGGAGGAAGCGAAGGCTGAGCGGCGTTTCTATGAGGAGAAATATGGAGTATGGACACCTGATCAGCAGAGGTATGCGGAACACGGCTGGCTTTTAAGCCCGAAAGGCAGCCCCAAAATCCTTTTTGGGGGGGGCACACGGGGAGTTTGGCTGGGCCAGGTTGGAGACCTGAGCCAGCTCCCCGTGCTTACCAGAGGGAGCATCGCACTGGTAAGGCACCGTGTGAGGCGGTGAAACGCACGGTGTCACCAGTGCGTGTTCACAGACCGGTGCGCGACATGCCAGCTTCCCGCATCCGTAGAGCTAAGGGGGGTGTTCAGCCTGGAAGGAGTGTGCCGGCTCAGCGCTCTTGGTCTCCAGTACGCCTCCAGTACGCCTCCTCGGACCAGGATATCCTGCGCCGGCTCTGCGTACTGTGTCTCCGGTGCATCTACACAGCCCAGTACGTCCTGTGCCAGCGCCGCCCAGTGTATCCTGTCCCTGCTCCACGCATCAGGCCCCCTGTGCGCATCGAGAGTCCGGCACGTCCTGTTCCTGCTCCACGCATCAGGCCCCCTGTGCGTTCTCAGAGCTCAACACGTCCCGTTCCTGCTCCACGCACCAGGCTCCCTGTGCGTCTTCAGAGCCCGGCATGTCCTGTTCCAGCTCCACGCACCAGGTATCCAGTGCCTGCTCCACGGACCAGCCCGGAGCCTCCAGAGACGGTCCCCAGCCCGGAGCCTCCAGAGACGGTCCCCAGCCCGGAGCCTCCAGAGACGGTCCCCAGCCCGGAGCCTCCAGAGACGGTCCCCAGCCCGGAGCCTCCAGAGACGGTCCCCAGTCCGGAGCCTCCAGAGACGCTACCAAAGCCTAGGGAGCCAGAGGTGGAGCGGTGTCTATGTCCTGCACCAGAGCCGCCACTGCGGATAGATGCCCACCCAGACCCTCCCCAATAGGTTCAGGTTTTGCGGGGGGGGTACTGTCACGCCCTGACCAATATGAGCCTGTTTCTTATTGTCATACAGAATTGCTACCTTTGCTGTCATGATGGTTTCAAATTAATGTTTTTAATTTTTTATTGTCTGTTTCTTGCCTTGAATATTCATAAATGTTATTGTTTTAAGTCAATATTATCTTCAACTCTGCTAATGGATCATGTAACGTTCACTATTCTTAGTTTTTTTTACGCTTAAGCACAAACATCCAAATGGATCATCAACATTTCTAAACTCAAGCGCATTTTTGATTGACTGAGTAAAACACTTGTTCAATGCACCAAATCACTTTACATTTGGATACATATTCAATCTAAGTATCTGCTTTTCAAAATCCAATATTTTGGTATGATTATCTTGTCATTTGTTAACAATATAATTAATTATCGCTTAATCAAACTACTCAAAACGAATAACTACTGAACCAAGAGTATGTAGTGCCTAGTTAACCAATATAGTTTGATAACTGCTGAACACTGTAAAGTTCTATATTTATTCCTCATAAATGTATCAATTTGACATACATTTCTGTTGGAAGGTAAAACCAAATCATTAATGGATGTGGCTGTAAATACTACATTATCATTCTCCATCAACCAGTGTGTGTCAATAGGACAGAGTGGAAAGAGCCACTCTGTGCTACCATTTGGAATTGTAGTGTAGTGTACAATGCACTGCTGAAATGCCTGGGTGGTATATAACAATATATGCCACTCATCTGACTTTCATTGATACACTGTAAGCTGTCAAGCAGAGAGACGGGCGATACTGTATCAGTTGACAAGTCACGTAGAAAACGTAGTCTTGTACAATGTTGCATTGGGCAGAAATGGCTTACAACACCGTGCTACGTTTCTACAATAGACAACTTCTTTACAATACTCCTATTTCTGATTATTTATCTTACGTACAGTATCAGTCAAAAGTTTGGACACACCTACTCATTCAAGGGTTTTTCTTAATTTTTACAATTTTCTACTATTTTAGAATAATAGTGACGACATCAAAACTATGAAATAACACATGGAATCATGTAGTAACCACAAAAGTGTTAAACAAATCAAAATATATTTGAGATTCTTCAAAGTAGCCACCTTTTGCCTTGATGACAGCTTTGAACATGCTTGGCATTCTCAACCAGCTTCACCTGGAATGCTTTTCCAACAGTCTTGAAGGAGTTCCCACATATGCTGAGCATTTGTTGGCTGCTTTTCCTTCAACCTGCGGTCCAACTCATCCCAAACCATCTCAATTGGGTTGAGGTCAGGTGATTGTGGAGGCCAGGTCATCTGATGCAGCACTCCATCACTCTCCTTCTTGCTCAAATAGCCCTTACACAGCCTGGAGGTGTGTTGGGTCATTGTCCTGTTGAAAAACAACTGATAGTCCCACTAAGGGCAAGCCAGATGGGATGGCGTATCGCTGCAGAATGCTGTGGTTGCCATGCTGGTTAAGTGTGCCTTAAATTCTAAATAAATCACAGTGTCACCAACAAAGCACCATCACACCTCCTCCTCCATGCTTCAGGGTGGGAACCACACATGCGGAGATCATCCGTTCACCTACTCTGCGTCTCACAAAGACAGGACAGATTTCCACCGGTCTAATGTCAATTGCTCATGATTCTTGGCCCAAGCAAATCTCATCTTCTTATTGGTGTCTTTTAGTAGAGGTTTCTTTGCAGCAATGCCTTATTCACACAGTCTCCTCTGAACAGTTGATGTTGAGATGTGTCTGTTAGTTGAACTCTGTGAAGCATTTATTTTTACTTCAATTTCTGAGACTGGTAACTCAAATGAACTTGTCCTCTGCAGCAGAGGTAACTCTTGGTCTTCCTTTCCTGTGGCGGTCCTCATGAGAGCCAGTTTCATCATAGCGCTTAAATGTTTTTGCGACTGTACTTGAAGAAACTTTCAAAGTTCTTGACATGTTCCAGATTGACTAACCTTCATGTCTTAAAGTAATGATGGACTGTTGTTTCTCTTTGCTTATTTGAGCTGTTCTTGCCATAATATGGACTTGGTATTTTACCAAATAGGGCTATCTTCTGTATACCACCCCTACCTAGTCACAACACAACTGATTGGCTCAAACGCATTAAGAAGGAAAGAAATTACACAAATTAACTTTTAACAAGGCACACCTGTTAATTGAAATGCATTCTTGGTGACTACCTCATGAAGCTGGATGAGAGAATGCCAAGAGTGTGCAAAGCTGTCAAGGCAAAGTGTGGCTACTTTGAAGAATCTGAAATATAAAATATATTTACTACTTGATTCCGTATATGTTATTTCATGGTTTTGATGTCTTCACTATTATTCTACAATGTAAAAATAAAGAAAAACCCTTGAAAGAGTAAGTGTGTCCAAACATTTGACTGGTACTGTATGTACTGTATAAAGATGAAACTGTGAGACTGACATATTTCTCAACACAACCTGTCATTGGATACAAATTATCAAAAAAATCTGTATGGAAAATGATATTAACCATCTGCTATTCAGTTCTAAAGAACAGTTTTGAAATATGTGTTTTGAATTCTTTGCTATTGGATTGAATTGTAGTTAAAATGACTAAATTGTGAGCCTATCATTATCTGATGTATTGGGGACTAAACAAAATGTTCTCATGGTATTTCAAATAAAACTTTGATTTTGCATGAATGACTCAGGGGTGTGTAAAGATGTGTGAAACCCAAATGAATGCACAGTAAAAGGTTCTGAATATAAGATAGGGGGCATTACAAGTGTTATCAGTTTAGAGTTTTGTAGATACAAAAAAATCACCACATCCTTGTGAAAATAGCACCAATGAGATTGAAAAAAAATGTAATGATGCTTCTAATATAGTAGTAACATGTTGAACGTACCTGCTTCTCTGTCATGTAAAGGTTAGTCAGTTCATAATATCACAACTGTCTACAACAGTCAAAATGTTGCTCCCTCCTGAAAATAATTCATAGTATTAATCAATAAAATGTTTCTATAAAACCCAGTTGTCAAATATCCTGCAAAAGCAGGCAGGCACCATCCAACCCAAACCTGCAAAACATGATCATCCAGTGCTGGAGAGTGGAGATGGCGTTTTGGGCCCAGCAGGGGGCACTGTAGCCGTGGAAGTACTGGACTGTAGTATTGGTTCAGGATGCTGTTTTGTTATTTCAACCACTCATTTCCCTCCAGAATCATTGCTGAGGAGAGTGGAAGCAGAAATGTTCTGGTAAATTACCAGGGAAATGGAGGAGAAGGCAAAATCTACCCTTCATCTCGTCCACTCAGTGGGATACCGGAATGTTTGACATTGCAGTGACCTTGTTAGACGGATTGAAATTGACATGCAAGGGAATACAATTTTTACATTGATTTATATGGCTCAATTGAGCTTTTCTCTTACCATTATATATTTAAACATATGCAACTTAGCAGACAGTTTTATCCAAAGCGATGTATAGTTTAGTGAGTAGGCTACATACATTTGTTGTGTGTAGCCTATGTGATCTCTGTTGGAATTGAACCGTCTAGTGGTATGACATTTACCTTCTAACAGATCAGTGTTGAGGCAGACCTGTCAGTTCCCTTATCATGTAGATGTTTAGTTTTATTTCACCTTTATTTAACCAGGTAGGCTAGTTGAGAACAAGTTCTCATTTACAACTGCGACCTGGCCAAGAAACAGCAAAGCAGTGCGACATAAACAACAACACAGAGTTACACATGGAATAAACAAGCGTACAGTCAATAACACAATAGAAAAAAAAGAAAGTCTATATACAGTGTATGCAAATATCGTGAGGAGGTAAGGCAATAAGGAATAATGTGCACCACAGAACATAATGCAACTGAAATACATTTCCACAATGCTCAAAGGGCTCACCAGACCAATCCTGTGTATAGCCTACCTGTTGTGAATAATAAGAATAATGGGGGGGACCCTACTTTATCTTTGTGAAGGCTATATCTTTTGATGTGCTTCCTTGACCAACATGCATTCATTACATACAGCTGCTGCTGCTGTTTTTTTTTATGTTAAAACCGGATTAATTTTCTCCCCCGTTATTTTTTGTTGTTCTCTCTCTCTGTCTCTGTGGACGGGCCCAGTGAGAGTGGTGGTTGATGTCAGAAATTAGGTTAAAACCTCTTTATTCCTCTGACCCGGTCGGGTAGCAGAAGCCTTTCACAGATAAGCGTCTCTGATGGTCTTTTTTCCTTCACTCTGTTCTGTGGTGCACATTATTCCTAGGTTTCTCTCTGCCTCTTGCTCTCTCCCTTTCACCCCCCCCCCTCTCTCTCTGTCTTTCGCTCTCTCTCTCTTTCACTCTCTCTGCCTCTCTCTCTTGTTCTCTCTCGCTCTCATTCTCTATCTCGCTCACTTTCATCCCAAAGATTATCTGCAAATGCACTGCCACAAAGCTACAATCCTCTTGACTCCAAGGCTGTTTTCATGAGGTTCTCCTCTGGCCGCTCAGTATTTCATGATATTTTACTGTCATAACTTCCCCGTTAAAAAACATTCCATGGCTAGTTGTGTCTGTCGTGACTGTATATTTTTGTGTCTGTGTGGGAGGATGTGTGTGTGTTGGCTACTGTTGTTTTTTAAAATGCCAATGTCAGGTCTCATTAGCTAGGAATGCTGATCCATCCTTTAAAGGAGGTTAAATGCTCATCTCAAACCTAGAGGTGCTAACCTTCTCTCTTCCTCCCTCTTTCTCTCTATCTCCTTCCTCCTCCCTCTTTTTCAATCCCTTTCTCCATCTCACTTCTTATCTCTCTATCCCCTTCTCCCTTTCTTTCTCCATCTCACTTCTTATCTCTCCATCCCCCTCTCCCTTTCTTTCTCCATCTCACTTCTTATCTCTCCATCCCCCTCTCCCTTTCTTTCTCCATCTCACTTCTTATCTCTCTATCCCCCTCTCCCTTTCTTTCTCCATCTCACTTCTTATCTCTCTATCCCCTTCTCCCTTTCTTTCTCCATCTCACTTCTTATCTCTCCATCCCCCTCTCCCTTTCTTTCTCCATCTCACTTCTTATCTCTCCATCCCCCTCTCCCTTTCTTTCTCCATCTCACTTCTTATCTCTCCATCCCCCTCTCCCTTTCTTTCTCCATCTCACTTCTTATCTCTCCATCCCCTCTCCCTTTCTTTCTCCATCTCACTTCTTATCTCTCCATCCCCTCTCCCTTTCTTTCTCCATCTCACTTCTTATCTCTCCATCCCCCTCTCCCTTTCTTTCTCCATCTCACTTCTTATCTCTCCATCCCCTCTCCCTTTCTTTCTCCATCTCACTTCTTATCTCTCCATCCCCCTCTCCCTTTCTTTCTCCATCTCACTTCTTATCTCTCTATCCCCCTCTCCCTTTCTTTCTCCATCTCTCTTCCCTCCTCTCACTCCTCCTCTCTCTCGCCTACCTCTTTCCTCTCTCCCACCTCTCTCCCTCCCTTTATCCCCCTCTCTCTCCTTCTTTCTGGGTCTGAGAGTATATGAGCTCACCTGTGAGTGGAGAAAAGAGAGAAGAGAATCCCTTCAGTGAGACCTCTTGTGATTGGAAGAGGAGAATCCTTTCAGTGTTGGGCTTTCTTTAATTTGTGCGGGAAATTCTTTGATGTTAACACGGATACCATTTGAGACCACTGAATAAAATTAGGATTTGCAATTTATGTTCCAGATCAATGTTTTCCTCCCTCCCCTCCCCTAACCGTCTTTTGACTGTGTTATTGGAACGTTTCTTGTTTTTATCTCCAAACCACAGTTCTATTTTCAAACCAATTTTAGAATTCACATCTTGTGGTTCCCTTCACATTTGATCTGGTTCTGCAGGAAGTTAAAGCATCACAATAAACTTTATAGGCTATGTCAATTATATCTTCTTCATGCCTTGGCAACAATAGCCTTCTGATGGAAGCGTTTAGTGGTCCACTTAGCCACAGGCCGATAAGACATTGGCAGCCACTTGAAATCAATTGAGCCGTGCCTTTATAAGTCCTCACTGCTGCATCTCCAGCCTGCCCCTTCCCAGCCCCATGCATGGATGATTAGGCCAGGCCTGAAGGTTGGACCAGCCAGTGAAATAGCAGAAGCTGACGTTCCACATTTGAGCTGGAGATTGAGTATGTACAGCCTTCTTTTGACCTCAGTGGCCTTGTGGTTAGAGTGTCTTCCCTGACATCAGAAGGTTGGGAGCTCAAAACCCGGTTGAGTCATACCAAAGACTGTAAAAATGGGACCCAGTGTGTCACTGCTTGGCCCTCAGCACTAAGGATATACTGTAAGTTGTAAGGCCCCTGTGACAGACTAGTGTCCTGTTCAGGGCGGTGTACTGTACATCAAGCTGACTCACAATACAGGAGATACTTCCGGTGCCGACAGAGATGGCAGCCTCGCTTCACGTTCTCAGGAAACTATGCAGTATTTTGTTTTTTTATGTATTACTTCTTACATTGTTACCCCGGGAAATATTAAGTTTTATTACATACAACCGAGAGGAACTATTGGATATAAGAGCAACGTCAACTTACCAACATCACGACCAGGAATACGACTTTCCCGAAGCGGATTCTCTGTTTGGTACCCCAACTAGGACAATAAACTGGATCCCAGCCGTCGACTCAAAACAACGGCGGCGCAGGAGAAGGGGGAAACGCGACGGTCTGTTGGTCAGGCTACGTCGACGGTCGCATCGTGCACCTCTCCCGAGTATTTTAATCGCTAATGTCCAGTCTCTGGACAACAAGGTGGACGAAATCAGAGCGAGGGTTGCTTTTCAGAGAGACATCCGAGACTGCAACGTTCTTTGCTTCACGGAAACATGGCTCACTCAGGACACGTTATCAGAGTCGGTACAGCCACCTGGTTTCTCCACGCATCGCGCCGACAGAAACAAACATCTATCTGGTAAGAAGAAGGGTGGGGGTGTGTGTCTTATGATTAACGAGACGTGGTGTGATCATAACAACATACAGGAACTCAAGTCCTTTTGTTCACCTGACATAGAATTCCTTACAATCAAATGCAGACCGCATTATCTACCAAGAGAATTCTCCTCGATTATAGTCACAGCCGTGTACATCCCCCTCAAGCTGACACATCGACGGCACTGAAAGAAATTCATCGGACTCTATGTACAGGAAGGGCAAAAAGTATTTGATCCCTTGCAGATTTTGTACGTTTGCCCACTGACAAAGAAATGATCAGTCTATCATTTTAATGGTAGGTTAATTTGAACAGCGAGAGACAGAACAACAATTTGCATTTTAATGAGGGAAATAAGTATTTAACCCCTCTGCAAAACATGACTTAGTACTTGGTGGCAAAACCCTTGTTGGCAATCACAGAGGTCAGATGTTTCTTGTAGTTGGCCACCAGGTTTGCACACATCTCAGGAGGGATTTTGTCCCATCTTCTCCAAGTCATTAAGGTTTCGAGGCTGACGTTTGGCAACTCGAACCTTCAGCTCCCTCCACAGATTTTCTATGGGATCAAGGTCTGGAGACTGGCTAGGCCACTCCAGGACCTTAATGTGCTTCTTCTTGAGCCACTCCTTTGTTGCCTTGACCGTGTGTTTTGGGTCAATGTCATGCTGGAATACCCATCCACGACCCATTTTCAATGCCCTGGCTGAGGGAAGGAGGTTCTCACCCAAGATTTGACGGTACATGGCCCCGTCCATCGTCCCTTTGATGCGGTGAAGTTGTCCTGTCCACTTAGCAGAAAAACACCCCCAAAGCATAATGTTTCCACCTCCATGTTTGACGGTGGGGATGGTGTTCTTTGGGTCATAGGCAGCATTCCTCCTCCTCCAAACACAGCGAGTTGAGTTGATGCCAAAGAGTTCCATTTTGGTCTCATCTGACCACAACACTTTCACCCAGTTGTCCTCTGAATCATTCAGATGTTCATTGGCAAACTTCAGACGGGCATGTATATGTGCTTTCTTGAGCAGGGGGACCTTGCAGGCGCTGCAGGATTTCAGTCCTTCACGGCGTGGTGTGCTACCAATTGTTTTTTGGCTGACTATGGTCCCGGCTGCCTTGAGATCATTGACAAGATCCTCCCATGTAGTTATGGGCTGATTCCTCACCGTTCTCATGATCATTGCAACTCTACGAGGTGAGATCTTGCATGGAGCCCCAGGCTGAGGGAGATTGACAGTTCTTTTGTGTTTCTTCCATTTGCGAATAATCGCACCAACTGTTGTCACCTTCTCACCAAGCTGCTTGGTGATGGTCTTGTAGCCCATTCCAGCCTTGTGTAGGTCTACAATCTTGTCCCTGACATCCTTGGAGAGCTCTTTGGTCTTGGCCATGGTGGAGAGTTTGGAATCTGATTGATTGATTGCTTCTGTGGACAGGTGTCTTTTATACAGGTAACAAACTGAGATTAGGAGCACTTCCTTTAATCTCAGCTCGTTACCTGTATAAAAGACACCTGGGAGACAGAAATCTTTCTGATTGAGAGGGGGTCAAATACTTATTTCCCTCATTAAAATGCAAATCAATTTATACAATTTTTCACATGCGTTTTTCTGGATTTTCTTGTTGTTATTCTGTCTCTCACTTTTCAAATAAACCTACCATTGAAATGATAGACTGATCATTTCTTTGTCAGTGGGCAAATGTACAAAATCAGCAGGGGATCAAATACTTTTTTCCCTCACTCTAAACTGGAAACCACATATCCTGAGGCTGCATTTATTGTGGCTGGGGATTTTAATAAAGCTAATTTGAGAACAAGGCTCCCGAAATTTTACCAGCATATCGAATGTGCCACCCGGGCTGGTAAAATCCTGGATCATTGTTATTCAAACTTCCGTGTTGCATACAAGCCTATTCTCTGCCCACCTTTTCTGCAAGTCTGACCATGACTCCATTTTGTTGCTCCCAGCCTACAAACAGAAACTAAAACAGGAAACGCCCATTCTCAGGTCTGTTCAACGCTGGTCCGACCAATCTGATTCCATGCTGCAAGATTGCTTCGAGCACGTGGACTGGGATATGTTCCGCGTAGCGTCGGACAACAACATTGATGTATACGCTGATTCGGTGAGCGAGTTTATTAGCAAGTGCATCGGTGATGTGGTACCCATAGCAACTATTAAAACCTTCCCCAACCAGAAACCGTGGATTGATGGCAGCATTCGCGCAAAACTGAACGCGCGAACCACTGCTTTTAACCAGGGTAAGGCGACCGGAAACATGACTGAATACAAACAGTGTAGCTATTCCCTCCGCAAGGCAATCAAACAAGCTAAGCGTCAATATAGAGACAAAGTAGAGTCACAATTCAACGGCTCAGACACGAGAGGAATGTGGCAGGGTCTACAGTCAATCACGGACTACAAAAAGAAAATCAGCCCCGTCGCGGACCACAACGTCCTGCTCCCAGACAAACTAAACAACTTCTTTGCTCGCTTTGAGGATAATACAGTGCCACCGACACGGCCCGCTACCAAAACCTGCGGGCTCACCTTCACCGCAGCCAACGTGAGGAAAACATTTAAATGTGTTAACCCTCGCAAGGCTGCTGGCCCAGATGGCATCCCTGGCAGTGTCCTCAGAGCATGCGCAGACCAGCTGGCTGGTGTGTTTACGGACATATTCAACCAGTCCCTATTCCAGTCTGCTGTTCCCACATGCTTCAAGTGGGCCACCATTGTTCCTGTTCCCAAGAAAGCTAAGGTGACTGAGCTAAATGACTATTGCCCCGTAGCACTCACTTCCGTCATCATGAAGTGCTTTGAGAGATTAGTCAAGGATCATATCACCTCCATCCTGCCAGACACCCTGGACCCACTCCAATTTGCTTACCGTCCCAATAGGTCCACAGACGATGCAATCGAAATCACACTGCATACTGCCCTAACCCATCTGGACAAGAGGAATACTTATGTAAGAATGCTGTTCATCGACTACAGCTCAGCATTTAACACCATAGTTCCCTCCAAGCTCGTCATTAAGCTCGAGACCCTAGGTCTCGACCCAGCCCTGTGCAACTGGACTTCCTGACGGGCCGGCCCCAGGTGGTGTAGGAAACAACACCTCCACCCCGCCGATCCTCAACACTAGGGCCCCACAAGGGTGCGTTCTCAGCCCTCTCCTGTACTCCCTGTTCACCCATGACTGCGTGGCCAAGCACGCATCCAACTCAATCATCAAATTTGCTGACGACACTACAGTGGTTAACCATCACTAACATTGAGTGGCTGCTGCCAACATACTGACTTAATTCTCTAGCCACTTTAAAAATAGGAATTGGATGTAATAAATGTATCACTAGCCACTTTAAACAATTTTGTATATTATGTATATAATGTTTACATATCCGACATTACTCAAATCAAATGTATACACTGTACTCTAAACCATCTACTGAATCTTGCCTATGCCGTTCGGCCATCGACTCAAATCTCTAGCCACTTTAATAATTATAATTGGATTAAATAAATGTATCACTAGCCACTTTAAACAATGCTTTTATATAATGTTTACATATCCTACATTACTCATCTCATATGTATATGCTGTACTCCGTACCATCTACTGTATCTTGCCTACGCCGATCAGCCATCACTCATCCATATATTTATATGTACATACTCGTATTCATTCCTTTACTCTTGTGTGTATAAGGTAGTTGTTGTGAATTTGTTAGATTACTTGTTAGATACTACTGCATGGTCGAACTAGGCACAAGCATTTCGCTACACTCGCATTAACATCTGCTAACCATGTGTATGTGACAAATAACATTTTATTTTATTTTATTTGATAGGCTCCTGTGAGCCATTCTGTCTTGCTTGTGGAAGGCTACTTTACTTTACTTCTCTTCTCCAGGGAGCCTATCTCTATCTACTCAATGTTTCATGGCTTCATTTCCTCCGTGGCCCTTCTGCCGTCTGAGGTTTTCTGCTCTCTGACAGGGCAGGCTGGAGGTGTGTGTGATCATTGCTTGCTCATATACACGCAGACCTAAAGTGTGACTCGAGCGATAATGGTGTGTACACACACACTCACTAACCCAGGATAGTCATTTCTACAGACAATATTGCCGTGGACAATATAGACTCACACCAAACGACCACACATACACATGTACACAATGCAAGGTAACATTGTTGCCCACGTGCACTGCACACACACGGCTGAGACATGTTGACTAATCACAGCACACACACACTCCAGGCTAAGTCATCATAAGCACAGTACACACACTTCCTCCCAGACCTTTAGCCAGCTGATGGCCATCTCTGTGTTTTTAGATGACAGTGATGACTGATAATCTACGAGCTCTCTGACAAACTAGCTTACCACCTAAACATGTCCAATAAAAACACCGATTTTCGCTTTCGATGTGCCCTACTGAACACATTCCTGATGTTAATCCACAATGAACTGAGTCTAAACAAACATACAAAGAAGCTTCCAATGGTTTCTGAAGTGCCTTAGCCCCAAATATATTGCTCCAGAGACCTGTGCAAGGTAGAGTGGCTATGAGAGTGACAATGACTGCACCTCACATCTAACTAGTGAGTGAGTTGACCCCTTATTATGTTTGTCACTATGGTTACCACTCCTGGGTACCTTCAGATGAAGATGTGATGTTGATGCGGATGTTGGTGGTGGTTTGCCCTTCGGCCCCTCTCCTCTGTGTGTGTCAGCCCCAGAACCCTCATCACGCTTCCCCAGACCTCTGTCACTTACCCCGGGGACACTTACCCCGGGGACTCGCCAGCCAGCCAGGTGAGAAAAGCACGCAACAGGAATAAAAATTACCAAGACCTATTTGTGTGTGTGTGTGTGTGTGTGTTCGGTCCCTGGAGCAAGGTTGTTTGGTTATAATGGATTTTCGTTATTTTCTTCTCTATATGCAGTGTTTTCAACAAAGACCTTTCACACCGACGAGCAGATGTGTCTGTATATTTTAAAAAGCAGCACTGCAGCAGCGTCCTGTTGGGTTGTTGGTCACTGCCCTGACAGGTCAGATCAAAAACCCCATAGAGAAGTGTTCAACATCTCGGCAACCACTTTAATATGAAATAGAAGATACCTTCTTCTGCGACTGGAATGAAGACAACCTGGAACACCACCAAAGAAGACGCTAAGACTTCAAAGAGCTTAGTATTTTTCTGTAGCTTTTCAATGTTGCCGCCATGACCTCCTGCTGTTATTTATATTTCTCCTCAACCGCAAAACACACAACAGTTTAATTACAATAATTAATCGGCATACAGTCAATTAACGAACTTGACAGAGAGAGACGCAGAGATAGAGAGAGAGTAACGTTCAGGAGCATGCAACTTGGAGTCTAAAAATACCTTAATTGATATGTATCTGGAGTAAATCAAAGAGTACATGCCAAAAATGTAAGTTTTAAAGGGATGTACTTTTACTTTCGCTCTCTCTCTCTCTCTCTCTCTCTCTCTCTCTCTCTCTCTCTCTCTCTCTCAACTCATGCATAGTGAAATGGAGGGTGAGGATTTTGTTGGAGGCTATGGCATGTTTAAAGGTGACCAGGAAGAAAAAAATACCTCCCCCATGTCCTTATGGGGTCTGGAGGGTCTGGAGGATGGAAATTGAGGGGGTGTCCAGGGGGTGGAGGGTCTGGAGGATGGAAAATGAGGGGGCATCCAGGGGGTGGAGGGTCTGGAGGATGGAAAATGAGGGGGCATCCAGGGGGTGGAGGATGGAAAATGAGGGGGCATCCAGGGGGTGGAGGATGGAAAATGAGGGGGCGTCCAGGGGTGGAGGGTCTGGAGGATGGAAAATGAGGGGGCATCCAGGGGGTGGAGGATCTGGAGGATGGAAAGTAAGGGGGCATCTGTGTTTTTCTCTCTCAGAGACCACCTGAAGTGATTTCAAACACGATTTCTTTCTTACTATTGGAAATGTGCTGTTTGAACACCTGCAAAAAGGTGTGTGGATTTGAACAGATGTGTGGTTTTTACATGATGGATGAGTTTTTTTCTTTTTCACTTGTATTTATTTAACCTTTATTTATACAGGTCGGTCAATTAATAATAATATTCACAATTTGATACCTTAACCACCTCGTAAGACAGAGATGGCCAAATAGCCAGAACATGGGACTCACCTTTATGCCCATTCACAGTATTCAGCCACACATCCGTAAATAAAAAGAGACATCTGTTCGACACTCTCTCTAGGTGTGATAACATGATGGTACACTCGGATGGGTTTTGATAGGTTTCTAGGACTAGACAATCTGGTACAAGCAGACATTCTTGTTTCATCCCCGTGCTGCCCCCACTCAGAGCGTGTACAATAAAGCAAGCCAATCGGGTGACAAAATAAAAAATGAGTACAATAACCTTCTTCTGCGTATAGCACTCACATTATGAATGGTTGTCAATGTGAGCTCAGACAGACAGTAGCCCAGAGAGCACCATCGGCATATCACATTAAAGTTATTCTAGCCTACATAGTTAGACCTGGGTTCAATTAATATTTGAAATAATTTCAAATGCTTTCTTTACCTGTGGTTGACTAAGCTTGCCTGGCTTGATGTACCAATATAACAGTCCCGAAACTGCTGACCCCACACATATAGCACACCAGGCAGGCTAGAGCAAACATGAGGCATGAGGCAATCTTTAGGTTTGCTTTTCTGACTGACATCCTACATAAGAAAAGTAGTTCCTCCAGAGCTATGCTGCCTCAGTTGTATCCACTTGAGAGCCCTGATATCAAGCCATTAAACCTTATCTTCCAGTGGTATTTTAGCCCTTCTGCTCCCAGATTAGCAGTTCATTGCATTTCTGTGTCAGTTCACTGGGTTGAAATTAATTTCTCCACTAATTTAGTAATTGCACACAAAAGCCTTTTTCTCTGTGTTGGATAAGCCTTCGTGGCAGCATCAGCCAGACAGTCACTACTATTCTCCAGGTAGGCTATTATGTTTATTACTTTCACACTGCTTCAGAACACGGCCTATGACATATCTGGCCTCACATGCAGGCTGCTCCACGCATCGCCAAGCCAAGAATAATACTGAACAAATGTCTTTTTTAATATTTTTTTACTCACATTATTAGATCAAGACCCTGTAAAATGTGTCCCAACACCAAGGGTGTCTACAACCTGTAGAAATTGGGCCAACACCAAGCTGAATGTTAGTGCTAGAGCTGCAGCCTGCTCTCTCCATTATAGCTAAGCTGCTTTCACTAGTCTCTGATATATAGGACCTACCCACCTCTCACAGTGTTATAACTGTGTGCATGTGTGCATGTGTGCGTGTGTATCTGGCTAGTGCTTATTGCAGTGGGTGGCGTCTGCAGCAGAGTGGGGGTGTTTACAGTGCGGGGGTAAGGGGGGCATGATTTGATGTGATGAGGACGTAACAAGGTGATGAGTGACTCTCTGTCCCATAATCTCTCTTTCTCTTTGTTTCTCTTCCCCTTTCTCTCTCTCTCTCTCTCTCTCTCTCTCTCTCTCTCTCTCTCTCTCTGTGTGCTTGGAGGCCAGAGGAGAGTGACTCAGTGTGTTTCTCCCCCTATCCTCCACTCTCCCGTCCCCTGCTCTGTGAGTGTGTGACAGACTCCCATAGAGACGTTGGCTAACGTGGGACGGCTGGATGCTGTCTCCTGGATAGACATGACATCCCTGACATGGCTGCCTAGCCTGGCTCTTGGCGAGACGGCAGTCTGCTGCGGCCCGTCCGGGCATAATTTGGGCATTTACCAGCCAGGACAACATTGCCTGGTTTAGTGAGTCCTCTCCTCACAGGCTCAGACACTCAGCACGGTGTTATGACACTGTCACTGGCTGATGTTACGCTCATTTGTCAGTTGGTTGCAACGTGCAATGTGTGTTGTGCTGGTGTGGGACAGCTGGATGCAGTATCCTCACTGTGTCCTTTCTGACATCCCTGCCTCAGCGCGACACAACAGCAGACTACTAGTGCTGATTAATCCTTTGGACACATTACAAACAACCTCCTCTTACTCATCTGCTTACTGTTCTGTCTAGCATTTCTATTTCTCTTCCTCCAGCTGTTTGTGTCCATTATCTTCAGAGGGTATTTGTAATCGTCTGGAGTCCTGTAGTTGATAATCCTCCCCCTGCTGCAGTGCTGAATCTCTGCTCCAAGGTGGCATTACTGCAACATGACACCAGGTGTTGTGTCTGTTTCTGTTTCTGCGGAGCCTCCTGTGCTGTTGCATCCCTAGACATCCCTAATCCTCGGCAACAACACACAATAGTTAATCCCATCAGGGTCTATTGTAGGGTGGGAATAAAGACACATGCTGGGGAAGGCAGTTATTGCTTTAAGGGCTGTTTGTCTGATGTTTTCTAATGTGCTCTCACAGAGACAGACTGATCCTAGAAAGCTGGAAGTGGCGCACATACACTACCGTTCAAAAGTTTGGGGTCACTTAGAAATGTCCTTGTTTTTGAAATATATTTTTTTGTCCATTAAAATAACATCAAATTTATCAGAAATACAGTGTAGACAATGTTAATGTTAAATGACTATTGTAGTTGGAAACGGCTGATTTTGAATGGAATATCTACATAGGCTTACAGAGGCCCATTATCAGCAACCATCACTCCTGTGTTCCAATGGCACGTTGTGTTAGCTAATCCAAGTTTATAATTTTAAAAAGCTAATTGATCATTAGAAAACCCTTTTGCAATTATGTTAGCACAGCTGAAAACTGTTGTCCTGTTTAAAGAAGCACTAAATCTGGCTTTCTTTAGACTAGTTGTGTATCAGGAGCAACAGCATGTCACACCCTGGCCATAGAGAGCCCTCTGGGTTTCTCTATGGTGTGTTAGGTCAGGGCGTGACTAGGGTTTTCTAGGTGTCTTTATGTTGGGTTTTGTGTTGGTTCCCAATTAGAGGCAGCTGGCACGTTGTGTTAGCTAATCCAAGTTTATCATTTTAAAAGGTTAATTGATCATTCGAAAACCCTTTTGCAATTATGTTAACTGAAAACTGTTGACGTTGAGATATAGAATAGAAAGAGGTGTGGGAGGCCCCGGTGCACAACTGAGCAAGAGGACAAGTACATTAGAGACAGTTTGCGCTGTTCTGTGAAGGGAGTAGTATACAGCATTGTACGAGATCTTCGGTTTCTTGGCAATTTTTCGCATGGAATAGCCTTCATTTCTCAGAACAAGAATAGAATGACGAGTTTCAGAAGAAAGTTCTTTGTTTCTTGTCATTTTCAGCCTGTAATCGAACCCACAAATGCTGTTGCTCCTGATACTCAACTAGTCTAAAGAAGGCCAGTTTTATTGCTTCTTTAATCAGGACAACAGTTTTCAGTTAACATAATTGCAAAAGGGTTTTCTAATGATCAATTAGCCTTTTAAAATGATAAACTTGGATTAGCTAACACAACGTGCCATTTGAACACAGGAGTGATGTTTGCTGGTAATGGGCCTCTGTATGCCTATGTAGATATTCCATTCAAAATCAGCCTTTTCCAGCTACAATAGTAATTTACAACAATAACAATGTCTACACTGTATTTCGGATCAATTTGATATAATTTTAATGGACCAAAAATGTGCTTTTCTTTCTAAAACAAGGACTTTTCTAAGTGACCCCAAACTTTTGAACGGTAGTGTATATATACATTTACACACACACACACACACACACACACACACACACACACACACACACACACACACACACACACACACACACACACACACACACACACACACACACACACACACACACACACACACACACACACACACACGTGCACCCACATGTGCACACACACAGCTGGACCAATGCTAATGTAAGATAATCACACCCTGTTATAAGCAGTCCAAATATACACCACCAATTTACTCCCAAATGACTTCCTTTACCACTGACTCTCTTTGGTCATTTAATTTGAGGAAGCACTTTTCATATACAGTGGGGCAAAAAAGTATTTAGTCAGCCACCAATTGTGCAAGTTCTCCAACTTAAAAAGATGAGAGAGGCCTGTAATTTTCATCATAGGTACACTTCGACTATGACAGACGAAATGAGAAAAAGACATCCAGAAAATCACATTGTAGGATATTTAATTTATTTATTTGCAAATTATGGTGGAAAATAAGTATTTGGTCAATAACAAAAGTTTATCTCAATACTTTGTTATATAAATCAAATCAAATCATCAAATCAAATTTTATTTGTCACATACACATGGTTAGCAGATGTTAATGCGAGTGTAGCGAAATGCTTGTGCTTCTAGTTCCGACCATGCAGTAGTATCTAACAAGTAATCTAACAAATTCACAACAACTACCTTATACACACAAGAGTAAAGGAATGAATACGAGTATGTACATATAAATATATGGATGAGCGATGGCTGACCGGCATAGGCAAGATGCAGTAGATGGTATGGAGTACAGTATATACACACATATATATATATATATATATATATATATGTATGAGATGAGTAATGTAGGATATGTAAACATTATATAAATGGCATTGTTTAAAGTGGCTAGTGATACATTATTTCATCCAATTATAATTATTAAAGTGGCTAGAGATTTGGGTCGATGGCCGAACGGCATAGGTAAGATACAGTAGATGGTTTAGAGTACAGTGAATACATTTGATATGAGTATGTCGGATATGTAAACATTATATACAAAATTGTTTAAAGTGGCTAGTGATACATTTGTTACATCCAATTCCTATGTATAAAGTGGCTAGAGATTTAAGTCAGTATGTTGGCAGCAGCCACTCAATGGTAGTGATGGCTGTTTAACAGTCTGATGGCCTTGAGGTAGAAGATGTTTTTCAGTCTCTCGGTCCCAGCTTTGATGCACCTGTACTGACCTCGCCTTCTGGATGATAGCGGGGTGAACAGGCAGTGGCTCGGGTGGTTGTTGTCCTTGATGATCTTTTTGGCCTTTCTGTGACATCGGGTGGTGTAGGTGTCCTGGAGGGAAGGTAGTTTAACCCCGGTGATGCGTTGTGCAGTCCTCACTACCCTCTGGAGAGCCTTACGGTTGTGGGCGGAGCAGTTGCCGTACCAGGCGGTGATACAGCCCGACAGGATGCTCTCGATTGTGCATCTGTAAAAGTTTGTGAGTGATTTTGGTGACAAGCCGAATTTCTTCAGCCTCCTGAGGTTGAAGAGGCGCTGTTGCGCCTTCTTCACCACGCTGTCTGTGTGGGTGGACCAATTCAGTTTGTCCGTGATGTATCGCCGAGGAACTTAAAACTTTCCACCTTCTCCACTACTGTCCCCTCGATGTGGATAGGGGGTGCTCCTCTCCTGTTTCCTGAAGTCCACAATCATCTCCTTTGTTTTGCTGACATTGAGTGAGAGGTTATTTTCCTGACACCACACTCCGAGGGCCCTCACCTCCTCTCTGTAGGCCGTCTCGTCGTTGTTGGTAATCAAGCCTACCACTGTAGTGTCGTCAGCAAACTTGATGATTGAGTTGGATGCGTGCTTGGCCACGCAGTCATGGGTAAACAGGGAGTACAGGAGAGGGCTGAGAACGCACCCTTGTGGGGCCCCAGTGTTGAGGATCAGCGGGGTGGAGGTGTTGTTTCCTACCCTCACCACCTGGGACCGGCCCGTCAGGAAGTCCAGGACCCAGTTGCACAGGGCTGGGTCGAGACCCAGGGTCTCGAGCTTAATGACGAGTTTGGAGGGAACTATGGTGTTAAATGCTGAGCTGTAGTTGATGAACAGCATTCTTACATAAGTATTCCTCTTGTCCAGATGGGTTAGGGCAGTATGCAGTGTGATTGCGATTGTGTTGTCTGTGGACCTATTGGGACGGTAAGCAAATTGGAGTGGGTCCAGGGTGTCTGGCAGGATGGAGGTGATATGATCCTTGACTAATCTCTCAAAGCACTTCATGATGACGGAAGTGAGTGCTACGGGGCGATAGTCATTTAGCTCAGTCACCTTAGCTTTCTTGGGAACAGGAACAATGGTGGCCCTCTTGAAGCATGTGGGAACAGCAGACTGGGATAGGGACTGATTGAATATGTCCGTAAACACACCAGCCAGCTGGTCTGCGCATGCTCTGAGGACACGTCCAGGGATGCCATCTGGGCCGGCAGCCTTGCGAGGGTTAACACATTTAAATGTTTTTCTCACATGCGGAAGGTGAGCCCGCAGGTTTTGGTAGCGGGCCGTGTCGGTGGCACTGTATTGTCCTCAAAGCGAGCAAAGAAGTTGTTTAGTTTGTCTGGGAGCAGGACGTCATGGTCCGCGACGGGGCTGGTTTTCTTTTTGTAGTCCGTGATTGACTGTAGACCCTGCCACATTCCTCTTGTGTCTGAGCCATTGAATTGTGACTCTACTTTGTCTCTATATTGACGCTTAGCCTGTTTGATTGCCTTGCGGAGGGAATAGCTACACTGTTTGTATTCAGTCAAGTTTCCGGTCGCCTTACCCTGGTTAAAAGCAGTGGTTCGCGCTTTCAGTTTTGCACGAATGCTGCCATCAATCCACGGTTTCTGGTTGGGGAAGGTTTTGATATTTGCTATGGGTACAACATCACCAATGCACTTGCTAATAAACTCGCTCACCGAATCAGCGTATACATCAATGTTGTTGTCAGATGCTATCCGGAACATATCCCAGTCCACGTGCTCGAAGCAATCTTGCAGCATGGAATCAGATTGGTCGGACCAGCATTGAACAGACCTGAGAACGGGCGTTTCCTGTTTTAGTTTCTGTTTGTAGGCTGGGAGCAACAAAATGGAGTCATGGTCAGACTTGCCGAAAGGAGGGCGGAGAATAGCCTTGTATGCATCACGGAAGTTGGAATAACAGTGGTCCAGGATTTTACCAGCCCGGGTGGCACATTCGATATTCTGGTAAAATTTCGGGAGCCTTGTTCTTAAATTAGCCTTATTAAAATCCCCAGCCACAATAAATGCAGCCTCAGGATATGTGGTTTCCAGTTTACATAGAGTCCGATGAATTTCTTTCAGTGCCGTTGATGTATCAGCTTGAGGGGGGATGTACACGGCTGTGATTATAATCGAGGAGAATTCTCTTGGTAGATAATGCGGTCTGCATTTGATTGTAATGAATTCTATGTCAGGTGAACAAAAGGACTTGAGTTCCTGTATGTTGTTATGATCACACCACGTCTCGTTAATCATAAGACACACACCCCCGCCCTTTTTCTTACCAGAGAGATGTTTGTTTCTGTCGGCGCGATGCGTGGAGAAACCAGGTGGCTGTACCGACTCTGATAACGTGTCCTGAGTGAGCCATGTTTCCGTGAAGCAAAGAACGTTGCAGTCTCGGATGTCTCTCTGAAAGGCAACCCTTGATCTGATTTCGTCTACTTTGTTGTCAAGAGACTGTACATTGGCGATTAAAATACTCGGGAGAGGTGCACGATGCGCCCGTCGGCGTAGCTTGACCAAAAGACCGCCGCGTTTCCCTCTTCTCGGCGCGCCGTTGCTTTGAGTCGCCGGGTGCTATCCAGTCTATTGTTGTGTTTGGGTTAACAAACCGAGAATCCTCTTTGGGAAAGTCGTATTCCTGGTCGTAATGTTGGTAAGTTGACGTTGCTCTTATATCCAATAGTTCCTCCCGGTTGTATGTAATAAAACTTAATATTTCCCGGGGTAACAATGTAAGAAGTAATACATAAAAAAACAAAATACTGCATGGTTTCCTGAGAACGTGAAGCGAGGCTGCCATCTCTGTCGGCACCGGAAGTGAACCCTTTGTTGGCAATGACAGAGGTCAAACATTTTCTGTAAGTCTTCACAAGGTTTTCACACACTGTTGCTGGTATTTTGGCCCATTCCTCCATGCAGATCTCCTCTAGAGCAGTGATGTTTTGGGGCTGTCGCTGGGCAACACGGACTTTCAACTCCCTCCAAAGATTTTCTATGGGGTTGAGATCTGGAGACTGGCTAGGCCACTCCAGGACCTTGAAATGCTTCTTACGAAGCCACTCCTTCGTTGCCCGGGCGGTGTGTTTGGGATCATTGTCATGCTGAAAGACCCAGCCACGTTTCATCTTCAATGCCCTTGCTGATGGAAGGAGGTTTTCACTCAAAATCTCACATGGCCCCAAAATCAATACATGGCCCCATTCATTCTTTCCTTTACACGGATCAGTCGTCCTGGTCCCTTTGCAGAAAAACAGCCCCAAAGCATGATGTTTCCACCCCCATGCTTCACAGTAGGTATGGTGTTATTTGGATGCAACTCAGCATTCTTTGTCCTCCAAACACGACGAGTTGAGTTTTTACCAAAAAGTTCTATTTGGTTTCATCTGACCATATGTCATTCTCCCAATCCTCATCTGGATCATCCAAATGCTCTCTAGCAAACTTCAGACGGGCCTGAACATGTACTGGCTTAAGCAGGGGGACACGTCTGGCACTGCAGGATTTGAGTCCCTGGCGGCGTAGTGTGTTACTGATGGTAGGCTTTGTTACTTTGGTCCCAGCTCTCTGCAGGTCATTCACTAGGTCCCCCCGTGTGGTTCTGGGATTTTTGCTCACCGTTCTTGTGATCATTTTGACCCCACGGGTGAGATCTTGCATGGAGCCCCAGATCGAGGAAGATTATCAGTGGTCTTGTATGTCTTCCATTTCCTAATAATTGCTCCCACAGTTGATTTCTTCAAACCAAGCTGCTTACCTATTGCAGATTCAGTCTTCCCAACCTGGTGCAGGTCTACAATTTTGTTTCTGGTGTCCTTTGACAGCTCTTTGGTCTTGGCCATAGTGGAGTTTGGAGTGTGACTGTTTGAGGTTGTGGACAGGTGTCTTTTATACTGATAACAAGTTCAAACAGGTGCCATTAATACAGGTAACGAGTGGAGGACAGAGGAGCCTCTTAAAGAAGAAGTTACAGGTCTGTGAGAGCCAGAAATCTTGCTTGTTTGTATGTGACCAAATACTTATTTTCCACCATAATTTGCAAATAAATTCATAAAAAATCCTACAATGTGATTTTCGGGATTTTTTTTCCTCATTTTGTCTGTCATAGTTGAAGTGTACCTATGATGAATATTACAGGCCTCTCTCATCTTTTTAAGTGAGAGAACATGTACAATTGGTGGCTGACTAAATACTTTTTTGCCCCACTGTAACAGCATACATGTTTTCTCATTAAGCATAGAAAAACATCATTGCTTGCAGTTAGAGTTTCTGCCAGGCTAAATAGGACAACTCTCTCTGTCCTCAAAAGAGAGAAGGATGTGAAGAACGCCTCATAGATTTGCTAGTTTGGTCCTTATGAACTATGGCTGGATGTAAGTGGGTGAAGTGACGATTAGCGTTCACTGGTGGTTTACTGAGCTGCTGACGGTGTGTGTGTGTGCCTGGTCTGGCTGGCATCTCGTCTCTACCTTGCTTGACTGGACATGGTGGAGGAAGCCGCAGCACTAGCTGCACTAGCTAATATAAATAATAGCAGTAATGTGTCTGATCTGATGGGGAATTTTGTTTCCGGCCAGAGACAGTTCTGAGGAAGAGCTTTTTACATCCATGCTTAACACACAGGCCTCGGGCCGAGTCGTGGCGCCCAGAGAGTTGTAGATTGAAACTAGAGCCCCATGTCTGTCTTGTAAGGCTTCTGTTCTATGTCAAATCTTCTTGTAGTTCTACCCCATGTATTAGAAGGAACATGAAGAGCATGGACCTGGGGTTGAGTGTTTGGGAAATGCTGTCTGAAGGGTTTTGCTACGAGCATCACAACGGTTACTATACCATAGCTCTTAATAAAACTGAACTGGAAGATTGCCTCAAGGAGTTGAACGAGTCAAATACTGTGCAGAACAGTGGAGCACCACCGTCTTTGTCTTGGGCAGGGAGACCCCAGACGTTTCAAATCAAAAGAGAATATTGCATTTATGGGAAAATATGTCTTGTGTCTCTCCCTCAAACAACAAGCCCCCTCAAATGAAATCTTCTCTTTTTTTGGGGGTGACTTAGACTTTACCCAGGGGCCTATGGCCCTAATTACTGTACTGTAGTCTAGACTCCCCTCCACAGTTTGAAAAGCCCATTTTTATATTATTTTCATTTTCATAAACTACAGTACACTGTAACAAAAAAATGGTGCTACAGAAGTTATGTAGAACCAGAGCGGGTTCAATGGCTCTACCCATGCATGGCCCTCAAAAAGGTTCTAGCAACACAACTGCAAAGAAGCCTTATTTCTACTCTTTTCTTTGTAGAACGTAGAGTGGAAAATAGTGACTGTGAGAGGGAAAGTGACAGACCAGGCGGT
Source organism: Brachymystax lenok tsinlingensis (assembly GCA_030435695.1). Classification (NCBI taxonomy): domain Eukaryota; kingdom Metazoa; phylum Chordata; class Actinopteri; order Salmoniformes; family Salmonidae; genus Brachymystax; species Brachymystax lenok. The sequence goes on along the minus strand of CM059788.1, from coordinate 31,039,299 downwards.
TGGCTGTAAATTACCTGGGTTATGAGGAGTCATAACTGGCTATTAACATAAAGGGCTGATTAATCATTCAATCATAATTAACAAGTAGATGTAAATCATTTATGCCCTCTGTATAGCCACAATATATTATACAGTGATTCATATTCTATATTGCTACTGTATATTCCCCTATACAAAATAAATGTTGCTATACTGTACTGAGACTCATCATACATCATACATACACCATACAGTTGTATTTGCTGTTGTTATTAGAGCTGCTAGTAGTTTATAATAGAATATAAATATTATATACACTTAGCACACAAAACATTAAGAACACCTGTTCTTTCCATGACATAGACTGACCAGGTGAATACAGGTGAAAGCTATGATCCCTTATTGATGTCACTTGTTAAACCCACTTTGATCAGTGTAGATGAAGAGGAGGATTGTTAAGCCTTGAGATAATTGACACATGGATTGTGTATGTGTGCCATTCAGAGAGTGAATGGGCAAGACAACATATTTAAGTGCCTTTGAACAGGGTATGATAGTATGTGCCAGACGCAATGGTTTGTGTCAAGAACTGCAACCCTGCTGGGTTTTTCATGCTCAACAGTTTCCTGTGTGTATCAAGAATGGTCCACCACCCGAAGGACCTCCAGCCAACATTGGAGTCAAAATGGGCCAGCAGGGGTGGGGCTCCTAATGTGTGGTATACTCAGTGTATTAATTATTATCAATATTGTAATGTAATGATAGCGATGGTATCGGCAGCTATGGTACTGTGGTAATGCTGCTATTATTCCTTCACATAGTATACCACAATAGGCTATTAGGGATATAGGTTTCTGCAGGACGAGGAGCCCAGCTGTATTTACTGTTATCGTTAGTGGTAGTGATAGTAGTGATAGTGATTATACATTATACTGGCTGTAGCCTAGTTAATACTATTCCTTCAGATACCACAAATACTCATTACACTACTCGTGTTAGTGCATTCTGCAGGAGGCAGATGAGGTGAACAGTTTAACAGAAAGAGTGCTCAAATCTGAAAATAAATCCACATTTTGGCCCAGCAGCTAAATCTGACAGTCCAAGTTACTGAGTTACTTGAGTTACTGTTGTGGGTAGAGAGCATATGGTAGGCTGGGAATCCGGAATGCAGACTGAGTCTCTAATTAGTTCAATGGTCCAAATTAGGTTACTGCAGTGAAGGAACAAGAGGAGGTGTGTGTGTATGTGTGTGTGTATGTGTGTGTGCGTTCCTGCGTGGGTGCATGTGTTATTCGGAAGAAGCGGGGCATTAAACGAGCGTAAAACATTCTGCACTGCTTCATTATGTAAAGAAATCAATAGGCTACAGCTAGTTCCATGCTCTCCTCTCCCCCAATCCTGTCTGCCTGTCTGCCTGTCTGCCTGTCTGCCTGTGTGCCTGTCTGCCTGTCTGCCTGTGTGCCGTGAACAGATGCTAAACAACGATTGTTCTCCTCTGAAGTTCCACAACTAATTGTTTCTCTGGAGGATCCAACCTTTCTCTACTGTGGCAGATGGAAATGTAATAATGTACCAATGTGTCACTGTTGTGTTGGTCTGAGAGAGGAGTATGCAGTTGAGAAGTAACACATTTGTGTTGTGGTTTCAGTTCACCTGAGCCACTGTGGATTTCAGAAAGGCTACATCACGCCCTCACAAACGTGACATGACACCTGTCAAGACTGGGAGATGACTGGATGACTGTTTTCTGTCTCTGTTTCTGGTCCCCAGTGCACCAGCTGGCCTGGCCTCATTCCCCAGTCTGATGGAGAAGAGAAAAAACAGAATATCAGAGGCTCTCTCTTTCTCTGTCGCTGTGTTCCTCTCTTCCTCTGTTTCCCTCTCTCTCCTTCCCTCTGTTTCTCGCTTCACTCTACCACTCCCAGTTCTCTCTCTCTCTGTTTCTCACTGTAGTCTCTGTTTCCTTGTGTTCCTCTCATCTTGACCATGTAATATTAAAGTCAGAAGGGACAGGCCTGCTGTTTCCACTGAGGAACTTCTCTGAGTGGAGGAAAGAGACTGAACAAAAGAGGAAAAAAACAGAGAGAGAGAGAGAGAGAGATGGAAAAGAGCAAAAGAGGAGGAAAGATAGAGAGCAAGAGAGGGAAAGAGGAGGAAAGAGAGAGAGCGAGAGAGGAAAAGAGGAGGAAAGAGAGAGCGAGAGAGGAAACGAGGAGGAAAGAGACAGAGCGAGAGAGGAAAAGAGGAGGAAAAAGACAGAGAGCGAGAGAGGAAAAGAGGAGGAAAAAGACAGAGAGCGAGAGAGGAAAAGGGATGTCACACACATACAGCCTAGCCAGCCCAACGAGATTAATGTGGTTTGACTACATCTCCCCTTTAGCCACATTAATATTCACAAACTCTCAAATCCTCCTCCATTGCTGCATCCTCCAAACTGAACCATGTGAATAAAGATGGAGGCTACTAGTTTACAACAGAGTCAGGAAATATGACACTTTCTGTTGAAATTGAACAAGAAACAAAGATCTAGAGGTACTATACAGTGCATTCAGAAAGAATTCAGAAAGTACTTTTTCCACATTATTTTACGTTACATCCTTATTCTAAAATGGATTAAATAAGAAGAATCCTCATCAGTCTACACAATACCCCACAATGAAAAATTACATTTTAGCAAGTTTATTATATATACAAAACAGAAATATCTTAGTTACATAAGTACTCAGACCCTTTGCTATGAGATTCTAAATTAAGCTCAGGTGCATCCTGTTTCCATTGATCATCCTTGAGATGTTTCTACAACTTGATTGAAGTCCACCTGTGGTAAATTCAATTGATTGGACATAAATTGGAAAGGCACACACCTGCCTATGGTCCCACAGTTGACAGTGCATGTCAGAACAAAAACCAAACCATGAGGTTGAAGGAATTCTTCGTAGAGCTCCGATACAGGATTGTGTCGAGGCACAGATCTGGGGAAAGGTATCAAAAAATGTCTACGCCATTGAAGGTCCCCAAGAACACAGTGGCCTCCATCATTCTTAAATGATGGGATCACCAAGACTCTTCCTAGAGCTGGCCAGCCCGGCCAAACTGAGCAATCGGGGGAGAAAGGCCTTGGTCAGGGGGGTGACCAAGAACCCGATGGTCACTCTGACAGAGCTCCAGAGTTCCTCTGTGGAGATGGGAGAAACTTCCAGAAGGACAACCATCTCTGCAGCACACCACCAAACAGGCCTTTTTGGTAGAGTGGCCAGACGGAAGCCATTCCTCAGTAAAATGCACATGAAAGCCCGCTTGGAGCTTGCCAAAAGGCACCTAAAGGACTTTGGTCATGAAAAACAAGATTCTCTGGTCTGATGAAACCAAGATGGAACTCTTTGGCCTGAATGCCAAGCACCACGTCTGGAGGAAACCTGGCACCATGCCTACGGTGAAGCATGGTGGTGGCCGCATCATGCTGTGGGGATGTTTTTCAGCGGCAGGGACTGGGAGACTAATCAAGATCGAGGGAATGATTAACGGAGCTAAGTACAGAGAGATCCTTGATGAAAACCTACTCCAGAGTGCTTTGGACCTCAGACTGGGACGAAGGTTCACCTTCCAACAGGACAATGACCCTAAGCACATAGCCAAGACAACGCAGGAGTGGCTTCGGGATGAGTCTCTGAATGTCCTTGAGTGGCCCAGCCAGAGCCCCAGACTTAAACCGGATCGAACATCTCTGGAGAGACCTGAAAATAGCTGTGCAGCGACACTCCCCATTCAACCTGGCAGAGGATCAGAGAAGAATAGGAGAAACTCCCCAAATACAGGTGTGCCAAGACTGTAGCGTCATACCCAAGAAGACTCAAGGCTGTAATCTCTGCAAAAGGTGCTTTAACAAAGTACTAATTTCCGCGACGCATACAAAGCCCTCCCTCGCCCTCCTTTTGGCAAATCTGACCACGACTCCATTTTGTTGCTCCCAGCCTATAGACAGAAACTTAAACAGGAAACGCCCGTGCTCAGGTCTGTTCAACGCTGGTCCGACCAATCTGATTCCACACTTCAAGATTGCTTCGATCACGTGGACTGGGATATGTTCCGGATAGCATCGAACAACAACATTGATGTATACGCTGATTTGGTGAGTGAGTTTATTAGCAAGTGCATCAGTGATGTGGTACCCACGGTGACTATTAAAACCTTCCCCAACCAGAAACCGTGGATTGATGGCAGCATTCGCACAAAACTGAAAGCGCAAACCACTGCTTTTAATCATGACAAGGCGACCGGAAACCTGACCGAATACAAACAGTGTAGCTATTCCCTCCGCAAGGCAATAAAACAAGCTAAGCGTCAGTATAGAGACAAAGTAGAGTCGCAATTCAACGGCTCAGACACGAGACGTATGTGGCAGGGTCTACAGTCAATCACGGATTACAAAAAGAAAACCAGCCCCGTCGCGGAAACCGATGTCTTGCTCACAGACAAACTAAACAACTTCTTTGCTCGCTTTGAGGACAATACAGTGCCACTGACACAGCCTGCTACCAAAACCTGCGGGCTCTCCTTCACCTCAGCCAACATGAGTAAAACATTTAAACGTGTTAACCCTTGCAAGGCTGCCGGCCCAGACGGCATCCCTAGCCGCGTCCTCAGAGCATGCACAGACCAGCTGGCTGGTGTGTTTATGGACATATTCTTCCCACATGCTTCAAGAGGACCACCATTGTTCCTGTTCCCAAGAAAGCTAAGGTAACTGAGCTAAACGACTATCGCCCCGTAGCACTCAATTCCGTCATCATGAAGTGGTTTGAGAGACTAGTCAAGGATCATATCACCTCCATCCTACCTGACACCTTAGACCCACTACAATTTGCTTACCGCCCCAATAGGTCCACAGACGACGCAATCGCAATCACACTGCACACTGCACACTGCACACTGCACACTGCACACTGCACACTGCACACTGCACACTGCACACTGCCCTAACCCATCTGGACAAGAGGAATACCTATTTAAGAATGCTGTTCATCGATTACAGCTCAGCATTTAACACCATAGGACCCTCCAAACTCGTCATTAAGCTCGAGACCCTGGGTCTCGACCCCGCCCAGTGCAACTGGGTCCTGGACTTTCTGACGGGCCGCCCCCAGGTAGTGAGGGTATGAAAACAACATCTTCACCCCGCTGATCCTCAACACTGGGGCCCCACAAGGGTGCATTCTCAGCCCTCTCCTGTACTCCCTGTTCACCCATGACTGCGTGGCCATGCACGCCTCCAAATCAATCATCAAGTTGCAGACGACACTACAGTGGTAGGCTTGATTACCTCGGAGAGTGGTGTCAGGAAAATAACCTCACACTCAACGTCAACAAAACAAAGGAGATGATCGTGGACTGCAGGAAACAGCAGAGGGAGCACCCCCCTATCCACTTCGACGGGACAGTAGTGGAGAAGGTGGAAAGTTTTAAGTTCCTCGGCGTACACATCACGGACAAACTGAAATGCAACAGTGCCTCTTCAATCTCAGGAGGCTGAAGAAATTTGGCTTGTCAACAAAAACACTCACAAACTTTTAAAGATGCACAATCGAGAGCATCCTGTCGGGCTGTATCACCGCCTGGTACGGCAACTGCTCCACCCACAACCGTAAGGCTCTCCAGAGGGTAGTGAGGTCTGCATCACCGGGGCAAACTACCTGCCTTCCAGGACACCTACACCACCTGTAGTCACAGGAAGGCCAAACAGATCATCAAGGACAACAACCACCCGAGCCACTGCCTGTTCACCCCGCTATCATACAGAAGGTGAGGTCAGTACAGGTGCATCAAAGCTGGGACCGAGAGACTGAAATACAGCTTCTATCTCAAGGCCATCAGACTGTTAAACAGCCATCACTAACATTGAGTGGCTGCTGCCAACATACAGACTCAATCTCGAGCCACTTTAATAATTAATAATTGGATGTAATAAATGTGTCACTAGTCACTTAATTAAACAATGCCACTTTATATAATGTTTACATACCCTACATTACTCATCTCATATGTATATACTGTACACTATACCATCTACTGGATCTTGCCTATGCTGTTCGGCCATCGCTCATCCATATATTTATATATACATATTCTTAATCATTCCTTTACACTTGTGTGTATAAGGTAGTTGTTGTGAAATTGTTAGATTACTTGTTAGATACTACTGCACGGTCGGAACTAGAAGCACAAGCATTTCGCTACACTCGCATCTGCTAACCATGTGTATGTGACCACTAAAATTTGATTTGATTTGATTTAGCAACCTTTCGGTTACTGGCCCAAAGCTCTAACCACTAGGCTATTTAATACATTTTAGAATAACAACTAGGCTATTTAATACATTTTAGAATAAGGCTGTAACGTAAGAAAATGTGGAAAAGGTCAAGGGGTCAGAATACTTTCCCAGTGTATTGTTCCACACATGCATGCTAATACTACTACAGTGAGGGAAAAAAAGTATTTGATCCCCCTGCTGATTTTGTACGTTTGCCTACTGACAAAGAAATTATCAGTCTTGGCCATAGTGGAGAGTTTGGAATCTGATTGATTGATTGCTTCTGTGGACAGGTGTCTTTTATACAAGTAACAAACTGAGATTAGGAGCACTCCCTTTAAGAGTGTGCTCCTAATCTCAGCTCGTTACCTGTATAAAAGACACCTGGGAGGCAGAAATCTTTCTGATTGAGAGGGGGTCAAATACTTATTTCCCTCATTAAAATGCAAATCAATTTATAAAAATGTTCACATGCGTTTTTCTGGATTCTTTTGTTGTTATTCTGTCTCTCACTGTTCAAATAAACCTACCATTAAAATTATAGACTGATCCTTTCTTTGGCAGTGGGCAAACGTACAAAATCAGCAGGGGATCAAATACTTTTTTCCCTCCCTGTATTTCTCAGTTTGAATTAGAAGTTGCCTTTTTTTTGGTGTGTGTTGAATATGTTTTTATTTGAGTAGCCTGGAATCCAAACAGAATAATATCACTCAGTGTCACTATTCAGTTTAGATTCCAGGCTGTGATTTAACTGAAAGTCCATAAACTGTTTGTGGCTAAGATCCAACCAACTCACAACCAACCCAACATCATGATCTGCAAAGGAAGCCTGGTATAAAATACACTTAATTTTTTCCCTCATATTTCTCTTATCTATCTTCTTAGTTCTCACTGCCTAACCCACCAGATCGGCTAGCTACATACTGTAGAGCATGTGTGCAATTAACACTGACCAGATGGTCCAAGTTTACATTCAATCAATGGGTGTGATGATGAAGTGATGGGGAGGGATGCCCAGTTCTCCCCCAGGGTTCTGACTACATTACAGCATGGCATCAGCATGACTGCATGGTCACTGATCCGTGGCCACATCCAACATGTTTGGTCAGGAGACTCTCTCTTTGGAGGGAAATGTATTCACTTTGAAATTGAAATGCATGCTGGGGAGTATAATTACTGTACAGCACTGATAGTGTTGTGTGTGAGACAGGTGATTGGCGTATAGTACAGACAATATGTTGAGTGAGACAGGTGCCCACGTTATCATAAGAAAATTAAATATAACGCTCATACATAATTTATGACAAGATGTGGCTGTGAATTTTGATGGCGATTTTATAGGTGGAGGTGGTGGTGGAGGTGGTGTTGTGGTAATGGTGGTGGAGGTGGTGTGGTTGTGGAGGTGGTGTGGTGGTAATGGTGGTGTGAGGGTGGAGGTGGTGTGGTTGTGGAGGTGGTGTGGTGGTAATGGTGGTGGAGGTGGTGTGGTTGTGTGAGGGTGGAGGTGGTGTGGTTGTGGAGGTGGTGTGGTGGTAATGGTGGTGGTGGTGGAGGTGGTGGTGTGGTGGTAATGGTGGTGGACGTGGTGTGGTGGTGTGGTGGTAATGGAGGTGGTGGTTGAGGTGGTGGTGGTAATGGTGGTGGACGTGGTGGTGGTGGTAATGGCTGTGAATTTGGTGGTGGTGGTAATGGCTGTGATTTGGCTGTGAATTTTGATGGCGATTTTATAGGTGGAGGTGGTGGTGGAGGTGGTGTTGTGGTAATGGTGGTGGAGGTGGTGTGGTTGTGGAGGTGGTGTGGTGGTAATGGTGGTGTGAGGGTGGAGGTGGTGTGGTTGTGGAGGTGGTGTGGTGGTAATGGTGGTGGTGGTGGAGGTGGTGGTGTGGTGGTAATGGTGGTGGACGTGGTGTGGTGGTGTGGTGGTAATGGAGGTGGTGGTTGAGGTGGTGGTGGTAATGGTGGTGGACGTGGTGGTGGTGGTAATGGCTGTGAATTTGGTGGTGGTGGTAATGGCTGTGATTTGGCTGTGAATTTTGATGGCGATTTTATAGGTGGAGGTGGTGGTGGAGGTGGTGTTGTGGTAATGGTGGTGGAGGTGGTGTGGTTGTGGAGGTGGTGTGGTGGTAATGGTGGTGTGAGGGTGGAGGTGGTGTGGTTGTGGAGGTGGTGTGGTGGTAATGGTGGTGGTGGTGGAGGTGGTGGTGTGGTGGTAATGGTGGTGGACGTGGTGTGGTGGTGTGGTGGTAATGGAGGTGGTGGTGGAGGTGGTGGTGTGGTGGTAATGGTGGTGGAGGTGGTGTGGTGGTAATGGTGGTGGAGGTGGTGGTGGTGGTGGAGGTGTGGTGGTTGTGGAGGTGGTGTGGTGGTAATGGTGGTGGACGTGGTGGTGGTGGTGGTAATGGTGGTGGACGCAATGGTGGTGGTGGTGGAGGTAGAGGTGGTGGTGGTGGTGGTTGTGGTTGTGGTAGGGGTGGTGGTGGTGTGGTGGTGGTGGTTATGTGGTAGTGGTATGGTTGTGGTGGTAGTGGTGTGATGGTGGTGGTAGTGGTGTGGTAGTGGTATGGTTGTGGTGGTAGTGGTATGATGGTGGTGGTAGTGGTGGTGATGGTGTTGGTGATGGTAGTGGTGTGATGGTGTGCTGAAGGTGGTGGTGTGGTTGTGGTGGTGGTGGTGGTGGTTGTGGTTGACTTTGCAGGAGGGGAAATAATAACAATGATAGAGGTGAGATAGGCCTATAGTTAATTCTGAAGTAGCTAGCATAGGATGGGCAATGTTTCGAGGTGGTTATTTGTGTAAAGGAACCTTGACTAACAACAGTAGACCTAGCATTTAGCTCAGAGGGCTAACACATGGTGTACCGGAGACTTGTGTTTAAACCAAGTCGGTCATAGAAAACATGTGGCTTTCAACCTATGAAAATTTTTCATAACCTCCTCCTGACCACACATGCAGCTTCAGCCCCACTGCCATGACTTGAGTGGAAGGTTGTTATGAAATGACCAAAGGAATGACCTTGCGCCAAGTGGAGGAGAGAAATCTGATTAGACATTTTTGAGCTTGAATCAGACGCAACCTGTCACGTAACCCAGCCGACAGTTTGTGGGATGTGAATCCAGGCTAGAAGAACCGTGAACTGCAGTAGTCACCCAGGAGGAGGCGGAGTGGGAGTAGCATTATGAGCAACCGTGCTATTTAAGTGTACAGCTTTAACCGGAGCCTGGCGGAAACAAACAGCGGAAGCAGTGGGAGTAGCACTCTCCTGTCTCTCCTAAGTTAGCAAATGTGTGTATGTGTGTGTGTGTGTGTGTGTGTGTGTGTGTGTGTGTGTGTGTGTGTGTGTGTGTGTGTGTGTGTGTGTGTGTGTGTGTGTGTGTGTGTGTGTGTGTGTGTGTGTGTGTGTGTGTGTGAGAGAGATCATGTTCATGTATGTGTATGTTTGCATTGGTCTGTACATACGTGTGTTTATGTGTGTGTGTGTGCACGCATGCGTGAATATGTGCATGTGCATTTGTGTGTGTGTTAGCCAGCCAGTCTCCTGTTTGCTGGGCAGCAGATGAGCCTTATCAGTATTCCAGTGGGCACCTCTCCGCTACATGTGCAGCTTTCTCTCTCTCTCTCTCTCTCTCTCTCTCTCTCTCTCTCTCTCTCTCTCTCTCTCTCTCTCTCTCTCTCTCTCTCTCTCAGAGCATTTCTACCTCTCTCTCTCTCTCTCTCTCTCTCTCTCTCTCTCTCTCTCTCTCTCTCTCAGAGCATTTCTACCTCTCTCTCTCTCTCTCTCTCTCTCTCTCTCTCTCTCTCTCTCTCTCTCTCAGAGCATTTCTCTCTCTCTCTCTCTCTCTCTCTCTCTCTCTCTCTCTCTCTCTCTCTCTCTCTCTCTGAGCAGTTCTATCTCTCTCTCTCTCTCTCTCTCTCAGAGCATTTCTATCTCTCTCTCTCTCTCTCTCTCTCAGAGCATTTCTATCTTGGAGGGACAGAGGCTACTGTTTCGAGGGACAGAGGCTACTGTTTGGAGGCTACTGTTTAGAGGGACAGAGGCTACTGTTTGGAGGGTTGGTCGAGCAGTAGAGGTTGGAGTCCTTTGGCTCTGAGCTCACAAATTGTGTGTCTGTGTGTGTGCGCGCGTCAATGTGCGAGAATTTGTGTACATCCTTATGTGTGTATGTACCTGCCACTCCAGCCGCAGTGCATTTTCACATCCAGTCCAGTAAAATCCACTGAACCTTTCCCTAGTACTCTTATCTCTTAGCTGTGTCTGTTTCAACACAGATGGGACAGGGCGGTAGCGACACCACTAATATTCCACCAAGTCCAACATCCTGGGCATGATGATATAGTGGCTGCTGGTCCTGGCATTCTGCATTATACCCCTGTGATACCGCTGTGATTATCTCCTGTAATCTTTAATAATGTCCCACAGGGCAAGACTCAGAGCAATAAGCTGCAGCTGCTCTAGCTAGCTGGCTGTGTGTAGTGGGAAGCATGTGTGTTTTTGTGTGTGGGTGTGTGTGTGTGTGCCCGCGTCCGTGCTTGTGTCCATGCATGAATGTCTGCGTGCCTGTGCACGTCTTTCTTTGTATGTACTTGTGTGTATGTATGTATGTGTGTGTGTGTGTAATGTGTACTGAGCAGTGAGCTGGCCCTGCTGGCCCTCATGTCTTGCATTCTGGCCTGTTGTGGCTCTAAGGGACCGATCTTGTGACCTCACGGGATTACCACGTTATCTTCTATGGGAATCATGCCCCTCAATCCCCACCCCCTCAGCCCCCTACAGCACTCTCTAGCCCTCCATCCCCCCTCCAGCCCTCTATAGCCCTCCAGCCCTCTATAGCCCTCTGGACCCCTCCAGCCCCCTTCAGCCCCCTTGTGTATGGAGTCTGTGTGTAAAGTGTGTGTTCAGGGGTTGGGGTATACTGTACATGTGCATCATGTATGACTGTCCTGGTATGTTTGAATGGGAACTGACCAATGGCTAAAACAAGACCTGTCTCTCCACGAGGGAGTTTGATTTAGCTGGACTGGGCTGCACCGTGCGATGGCCCGTGACGTGAATGGGAGAAAGCGCCAGGTCATATTGTCAACAAGACAGCATGGTTCATCATTCAGAAACATGCAACAAAGTACAGTGAGGGAAAAAAGTATTTGATACCCTGCTGATGTTGTACGTTTGCCCACTGACAAAGAAATGATCAGTCTATAATTTTAATGGTAGGTTTATTTGAACAGTGAGAGACAGAATAACAACAAAAAAATCCAGAAAAACGCATGTGAAAAATGTTATAAATTGATTTGCATTTTAATGAGGGAAATAAGTATTTGACCCCCTCTCAATTAGAAAGATTTCTGGCTCCCAGGTGTCTTTTATACAGGTAACGAGCTGAGATTAGGAGCACACTCTTAAAGTGAATGCTCCTAATCTCAGTTTGTTACCTGTATAAAAGACAAAAGAAATAAGTATTTGACCCCTCTGCAAAAAATGACTTAGTACTTGGAGGCAAAACCCTTGTTGGCAATCACAGAGATCAGACGTTTCTTGTAGTTGACCACCAGGTTTGCACACATCTCAGGAAGGATTTTGTCCCACTCCTCTTTGCAGATCTTCTCCAAGTCATTAAGGTTTCGAGGCTGTTTGGCAACTCGAACCTTCAGCTCCCTCCACATATTTTCTATGGGATTAAGGTCTGGAGACTAGTTAGGTCACTCCAGGACCTTAATGTGCTTCTTCTTGAGCCACTCCTTTGTTGCCTTGGCTGTGTGTTTTGGGTCATTGTTATGCTGGAATACCCATCCACGACCCATTTTCAATGCCCTGGCTGAGGGAAGGAGGTTCTCACCCAAGATTTGACGGTACATGGCCCCGTCCATCGTCCCTTTGATGCGGTGAAGTTGTCCTGTCCCCTTAGCAGAAAAACACCCCCAAAGCACAATGTTTCCACCTCCATGTTTGACGGTGGGGATGGTGTTCTTTGTGTCATAGGCAGCATTCCTCCTCCTCCAAACACGGCGAGTTGAGTTGATGCCAAACAGCTCCATTTTGGTCTCATCTGACCACATCACTTTCACCCAGTTGTCCTCTGAGTCATTCAGATGTTCATTGGCAAACTTCAGACGGGCATGTATATGTGCTTTCTTGAGCAGGGGGACCTTGTGGGCGCTGCAGGATTTCAGTCCTTCACGGCGTAGTGTGTTACCAATTGTTTTCTTGGTGACTATGGTCCCAGCTGCCTTGAAATCATTGACAAGATCCTCCCGTGTAGTTCTGGGCTAATTCCTCACCGTTCTCATGATCATTGAAACTCCACGAGGTGAGATCTTGCATGGAGCCCCAGGCCGAGGGAGATTGACAGTTCTTTTGTGTTTCTTCCATTTGCGAATAATCGCACCAACTGTTGTCACCTTCTCACCAAGATGCTTGGCGATGGTCTTGTAGCCCATTCCAGCCTTGTGTAGGTCTACAATCTTGTCCCTGACATCCTTGGAGAGCTCTTTGGTCTTGGCCATGGTGGAGAGTTTGGAATCTGATTGATTGATTGCTTCTGTGGACAGGTGTCTTTTATACAGGTAACAAACTGAGATTAGGAGCATTCACTTTAAGAGTGTGCTCCTAATCTCAGCTCGTTACCTGTATAAAAGACACCTGGGAGCCAGAAATCTTTCTAATTGAGAGGGGGTCAAATACTTATTTCCCTCATTAAAATGCAAATCAATTTATAAAATTTTTCACATGCATTTTTCTGGATTTTCTTGTTGTTATTCTGTCTCTCACTGTTCAAATAAGCCTACCATTAAAATTATAGACTGATCATTTCTTTGTCAGTGGGCAAACGTACAAAATCAGTAGGGGATCAAATACTTTTTTCCCTCACTGTATATGTTCAAATGTTTTAACTTCATTTTACTTGGGAAGGAAAATAAAGTACGTATACTGTAAGTTTTTATCAAGAGCAAACAATACTTTTCATGTGAACACTGAATCATAAATCATTACTCTATGTGCTTGACATACATCACTTTGTTTTGAGACGAATTCGCCAAGGCTTTGAAATGCGGGCACCCGGGCACTCTCTCTCCCTCTTTTCCTCACCTTCTCCCCTTTCTTTCCTCCCTCTCTCTTACATCCCTCTCTCCCTCTCTCTTACATCCCTCTCTCCCTCTCTCTTACATCCCTCTCTCCCTCTCTCTTACATCCCTCTCTCCCTCTCTCTTACATCCCTCTCTCCCTCTCTCTTACATCTCTCTCTCTCCCTATTTTCCTCACCTTCTCCCCTTTCTTCTCTCTCTCTCTCTTCCCTCCCTCTCTCTTACATCCCCCTCTCTTCTCTCCATCTCTCTTCCCTCCCTCTCCGGGAGAAGGACCACACACACCTGTCACTGATTGGTGTCCCCTGACGGTATTTGGAGAGGGGAGGGAAAAGAACGTAACGCTACCAAGGTTAGATACGACCGCTCCATCAGTTTTCAATTCATCACACACACAGACATGCACAAACGCACGCACACGCACACGTACAGGGAGTCATACCTTGAGCTCTGCTGTAGCGCAAAACTGCTCTATATGAGTGAATAGAAATTCATATCACTATGAGGATTAAAATGTATGTGGCTAAATGTTAATTTAAGGAGTAATATAATCACTATTTTCTTAATTTTACTCTATTTATCTTAAATATCACTAGGTAACTACAATTATTAATCTCCCAACATGGGATGTGATCTAGGTTGTTTATTTTGTGTTGCGTATACAGTACCAGTCCAAAGTTTGGACACACCTACTCATTCCAGGGTTTTTCTTTATTTTGACTATTTTCTACATTGTAGAATAATAGTGAAGACATCAACTATGAAATAACATGTAATCATGTAGTAACCAAAAAAGTGTTAAACAAATCAAACTATATTTTATATTTGAGATTCTTCAAAGTAGCCACCGTTTGCCTTGATGACAGCTTTGCACACTCTTTTAATCAAGTATCAATAGATCCATTTCATGTTAAATACTCTGGTATACAGAGGGCAATTATATGTTTTATACTGTTGTACAGTATTGTGCAACAGGCTGTTATTTTCATGGTGAGTGGGTCTACATAATGATGTGGAGAAGAAACATGTAATAATCTAATTTCTGCTTTCATTTTCTGGTCATTCTTCTGAAATGGAATAACAAATATCCTCTATAATATTAACATACTATTATTTTATTCTTCTACTTCTTCTTCTTCCTTGTTCATCTTCTTCGCTCTCACTCTTGCTCTCCCTGTTTCTCCCCCCCTCTCTCTCCTCACCCTCTCTACATTTCGTCCTATTCAAATCTGAACTCTTCTAAGAATAAACGTGAACAGATGCAAAATGAGAACAAGTGAAAAAAATCAATGTTTAATCAATGCTTATATGGTGAAAAATTCAAATGAAGATGAGTGAATGAATGTTTAATGAAACACTTGTTTAATGAAAAGGACTTATTTAATAGCCAGCGAGCTGACTTGGCGATGTGCGACAGACTGCCCCACCACGGCTCATGAAAGGAGCACCATTATATTTAGGAAAGGAGGTGACACAATACATGTAGATGAGAAAATGCTACTAATCAGTTGGACATGATTGACAAAGAGAGGGAGGGGGTCTGTGTGTGTGTGTTTCAGTTCCTCCTCTATGTGTGTAGGATACCATTGTGTAAACAGAGAATCCAATTAAACTTTAATGACATGGACTTTCTCAGCTCGTGACATGTGCACAGCTTTTCTCTCTGGCTGGGTTTGATATGAGGGCCAGGCTGAGGCCACACATGGGAGGAGATATGACAGCACCAGACTCATTAGCCGCTGTTGTCCTATTCTCAGATCTCACATGGCAGAGAGAGGGAGGAAGGCAGATAGAAGGAAGGAAGAGAGGAAATAATGGATATTTAATCTGGGCTGATCCTGTCTTCTGGATGGAAGCTGTGTGTGTGTGTGTCACTGTGAATGCGTGCTGCTTGCTAGCTTGCTTGCATACCATACTTGCATGTAGTTTTAAGTATGTTTGCTCTACTCCTGGGATTACCTTTCATCTCAATGTTAATTGAGCCTGATCTGCCACTGAAGTTCACTGTATTAAAAATCCTTGCTGACTACCATCGCCATCATCCTCTGTTCCTGGCTTATTCACCTGAGTAAGAAGCACAAGCATTTCGCTACGCTCGCATTCACATCTGCTAACCATGTTTATGTGACCAATTCGATTTGATTTGATTTGATTTGAATTTGAATTTGTTTTGAGTAAATATGAAGAGTAATTGGTTAGTTAGTAAATGGGAACTGACCAAAGTATATGGCAACACAGGAAGAAAGTAATTGCAGAGGTTCTGGTCGTGTCATATAGTTCATGCAGTACGATTTTGATGTGTGTAGAGTACACTGGCATAATCATGCCTACCTTATATGAGGTGTTGAGTAGGAGTCATAGGAAATGGATCAGCCGTAGTGACAGTTCTATTTATGAGGTACAGAATTGTATTTTACTCTATGTCTGAATGCTGTTTGTAAGTACTGTGTGTTCATCAACTGCCTGCTGTAATGCTAATTGCCCCTGGGGGATAATAAAGTAGTAAACAGAGTCTCTATTCTCCTGGAAATAATATGACTTTGTTTGTTCCAATTTACACTTTACAGTATAATGAACTAACATCTGACTGCTCTATTTCCTCTCAATTCCATACGTAGTTAGCCCTGTTTGGCTCTAGTATTTATATCTCAGAACAAAACTGTCCGTATTAGATAGATTCTTATTTCCATGTCATTCCAGATGGTAGAAACCCCATAGAGAGGGCGGAGCCACACTGGTCAATTATTCATAAATAAACAGTTTCCCCTGGTTACTTCAGATCCTTATTTAGTTCAATGAGCTTCATCCAAGTATTAGCTATCTGCTGAGAGGACAGCTTGCCAAATCCTCCACTCAATCTCCTGTTTGACCTTCCCACATCCCCCCAACACACACACTCCTTCATCCACCTCTCCTCCCCTCTCCATCCCATCCCCTCCGCTACAGTTGTGCAAGTGGGAAATGGGCGTTAACAAAAATATTGTCAAACTGCATGGAAAGCATATGGGAGGAAGGAAGCCGGGCAAGCATATCCAGATCGCCGCCATTTGAATTGCTAATTTGAGCTCCAAACTAATAATGTGGCGAGAGAGAAGAAGAGGAGAGACAGAGAGAGAGAGAGAGAGAGAGAGAGAGAGAGAGAGAGAGAGAGAGAGAGAGAGAGAGAGAGAGAGAGAGAGCAAGGGAGAAAAAGAGAGAGAGGTCCTTAATAAAGTAGAAGAGGTTGTGTAGCTGTGTGGCTGCAGAGTGATCAAAGCGTTTTAAAACAGAGCAGCCTTAAGCTTCCAGGGGAGACCCCCCTCCAGCGTACCGCTCCCCCTCCCTACCTATCTCCCCCTGCCTTCTCCCCTCTCCCCCTGCCTCCCCCTTCTCCCCCATCCTTCTGGTTCTGTCGCTCTGTCACCACCCTCTCAAATCCCCTTTTCTCCCTCGTTTTTTGGATGAGAACCCCCATAGCCTGAAAGAGGATACAAATGTGTGAATGTGTGTGTGACAGAGAGAGAGAGAGAGACAGAGAGGACAAGAGGGAGAGAGAAAAGAGAGGAGAGCTTTGTTTGAAATGTTTAAATTGGCCAGGATTTGTGCAAATCCACTGATCTTTTTTAAATGAATAAGGAAACATGCTTTGTCCCCACTAATAGGCTGTCCAGATAGCGTGAAAAGGTCTGTGTTGGGATTGAGTGTGTGCCCGTTTGTTCATCTCTGTATGTCTGTCTGTCGGTGTGTGTGTGCATGCATGCGTGTCTTGTGTATGTGTATGTATGTGTGCAGTGTGTGTATACATCTCTACAGGATGTTCAGGCCATCCTCCAGTCTCTCTATGTAGGTAGACGTGACCAGCCAACGGATCAGAAGAGGTTCACTATGGCAGAATCAGCATCAGCAGTCACACTGCATACTGTACACACCTTTACAGATGAGCCAGTCTACAATTGATGGGCGGAGAGATGCCCAGTGCCCTACATCCTACAAGTGATGGGTAGAGAGATGCCCAGTGCCCTACATCCTACAAGTGATGGGCGGAGAGATGCCCAGTGCCCTACATCCTACAAGTGATGGGCGGAGAGATGCCCAGTGCCCTACATCCTACAAGTGATGGGCGGAGACATGCCCAGTGCCCTACATATGAGACTAGCCACATCATGTGATGCACGGTGGATACCTCCCACACCATGGCTGCATCCGAAATGGCACTCCTCCACCCTCTATGCACTACTTTAGGTCAGAGCCCTATGAATTACTGACCAATGTGTACTTGGGAATAGGCTGCCATTTTGGACGCAGACATGTAGGCTGACATCACTCAGGGCCCACTGGATCCCATTGGGTCACACAATGTCTCTAGCTACAATGAATGTGTTCGATGTAGGTCATTGAATGTGATGTGACACTAGCCTGGTCCAATTCTGTATTTGCTGCAGCCAACTCTAGTTTCTATCTTTCGTCATGGCATACATGTGTTTGGCGTGAAAATGGATGAGCACAGAGAAGTGTGAGTGTGTGTGTGAGAGAGAGAGAGAGAGAGAGAGAGAGAGAGAGAGAGAGAGAGAGAGAGAGAGAGAGAGACTAAGTGAGCCTGGCCTCGCTATCGAGAGAGGCCGCCATTGGCAGACCTGGCTTTCAAAAGACAGGCTATGTGCCCACTGCCCACAAAATGAGGTGGAAACTTAGCTGCACTTCCTAACCTCCTGCCAAATGTATGACCCTATTAGAGACCACAGGAGGCTGCTGAGGAGAGGGTGGCTCATAATAATGTCTGGAATGGAGAAAATGTAATGGCATCAACCACATGGAAGCCATGTGTTTGATGTATTTGATACCATTCCCCTGATATAACATTTGAAATTTAACTTTTGTGTGTGTAATGTTTTCTGTTTATTTCTCTTGTTTATTTTCCTTTCGTTTATTGTCTATTTCACTTGCTATGGCAACATAAACGTACAGTTGAAGTCGGAAGTTTACATTCACCTTTGTCAAATACATTTAAACTCAGTTTTTCACAATTCCTGACATTTAATCCTAGTAAAAATACCCTGTCTTAGGTCAGTTAGGATCACCACTTTATTTTAAGAATGAGAAATGTCAGAATAATAGTAGAGAGAATGATTTATTTCAGCTTTTATTTCTTTCATCACATTCCCAGTGGGTCAGAAGTTTACATACACTCAATTAGTATTTGGTAGCATTGCCTTTAAATTGTTTAACTTGGGTCAAATGTTTCGGGTAGCCTTCCACAAGCTTCCCACAATAAGTTGGGGGGATTTTGGCCCATTCTTCCTGACAGAGCTGGTGTAACTGAGTCAGGTTTGTAGGCCTCCTTGCTCGCACACGCTTTTTCAGTTCTGCCGACAAATTTTCTATAGGATTGAGGTCAGGGCTTTGTGATGGCCACTCCAATACCTCGACTTTGTTGTCCTTAAGCCATTTTAATACAACTTTGGAAATATGCTTGGTGTCATTGTCCATTTGGAAGACCCATTTACGATCAAGCTTTAACTTCCTGACTGATGTCTTGAAATGTTGCTTCAATATATCCACATAATTTTCCTGCCTCATGATGCCATCTATTTTGTGATGTGCACCAGTCCCTCCTGCAGCAAAGCACCCCCACAACATGATGCTGCCACCCCCGTGATTCACGGTTGGGATGGTGTTCTTCGGCTTGCAAGCCTTCCCCTTTTTTCTCCATCCATAACGATGGTCATTATTGCCAAACAATTCTATTTTTGTTTCATCAGACCAGAGGACAGTTCTCCAAAATGTACGATCTTTGTTGCAAACCGAACAGTCGTGGCCAAAAGTTTTGAGAATGACACAAATATAAATTTTCATAAAGTCTGCTGCCTCAGTTTGTATGATGGCAATTTGCATATACTCCAGAATGTCATGAAGAGTGATCAGATGAATTGCAATTAATTGCAACTGAATCCCCAAAAAACATTTCCACTGCATTTCAGCCCTGCCACAAAAGGACCAGCTGACATCATGTCAGTGATTCTCTCGTTAACACAGGTGTGAGTGTTGACAAGGACAAGGCTGGAGATCACTCTGTCATGCTGATTGAGTTCGAATAACAGACTGGAAGCTTCAAAAGGAGGGTGGTAATTGGAATCATTGTTCTTCCTCTGTCAACCGGGGTTACCTGCAAGAAACACGTGCCGTCATCATTGCTTTGCACAAAAAGAGCTTCACAGGCAAGGATATTGCTGCCATCTAAATCAACCATTTATCGGATCATCAAGAACTTCAAGGAGAGCGGTTCAATTGTTGTGAAGAAGGCTTCATGGCGCCCAAGAAAGTCCAGCAAGAGCCAGGACCATCTCTTAAAGTTGATTCAGCTGCAGGATCGGGGCACCACAGAGTACAGAGCTTGCTCAGGAATGGCAGCAGGCAGGTGTGAGTGCATCTGCATGCACAGTGAGGCGAAGACTTTTGGAAGATGGCCTGGTGTCAAGAAGGGCCACTTCTCTCCAGGAAAAACATCAGGGACAGACTGATATTTTGCAAAAGTGTCGGAATGCGTGGTGTAGTTGGTGGAAAAAGTCAGGCGCAGGACAGCAGAGATGAGCAACACAACGTAGTTTACTCAAGAAATAACAAGTCCACCAAATGGACTGACATAGATATGAACAATAATGCACACAAACACGGGGAAAACAGAGGGTTAAATATGGAAAATGGAAAATGAAAAGTGGATTGGCGATGGCTAGAAAGCCGGTGACGTCGACCGCCGAATGCCGCCCAAACAAGGAGAGGGACCGACTTCGGCGGAAGTCGTGATAAAAAGGTACAGGGATTGGACTGCTGAGGACTGGGGTAAAGTAATTTTCTCTGATGAATCCCCTTTCTGATTGTTTGGGGCATCCAGAAAAAAGCTTGTCCGGAGAAGACAAGGTGGGCGCTACCATCAGTCCTGTGTCATGCCAACAGTAAAGCATCCTGAGACCATTCATGTGTGGGGCTGCTTCTCAGCCAAGGGAGTGGGCTCACTCACAATTTTGCCTAAGAACACAGCCATGAATAAAGAATGGTACTGACACATCCTCCGAGAGCAACTTCTCCCAACCATCCAGGAACAGTTTGATGACGAACAATGCCTTTTCCATCATAATGGAGCACCTTGCCATAAGGCAAAAATGATAACCAAGTGGCTTGGGGAACAAAACATCAACATTTTGGGTCCATGGCCAGGAAACTCCCCAGACCTTAATCCCATTGAGAACTGGTGGTCAATCCTCAAGAGATGGGTGGACAAACAAAAACCCACACATTCTGACAAACTCCAAGCATTGATTATGCAACAATGGGCTGCCATCAGTCAGGATGTGGTGCAGAAGTTAATTGACAGCATGCCAGGGCGGATTGCAGAGGTCTTGAAAAAGAAGAGTCAACACTGCAAATATTGACTCTTTGCATCAACTTCATGTAATTGTCAATAAAAGCCTTTGACACTTATGAAATGCTTGTAATTATACTTCAGTATTCCATAGTAACATCTGACAAAAATATCAAACTTTGTGGAAATTAATATTTGTGTCATTCTCAAAACTTTTGGCCACGACTGTAGTCTGGCTTTTTGTATGGCGGTTTTGGAGCAGTGGCTTCTTCCTTGCTGAGCGGCCTTTCAGATTATGTCGACATAGGACTTGTTTTACTGTGGATATAGATAGTTTTGTACCTGTTTCCTCCAGCATCTTCACAAGGTCCTTTGCTGTTGTTCTGGGATTGATTTGCACTTTTCGCACCAAAGTACGTTCATCTCTAGGAGACAGAACGCATCTCCTTCCTGAGCGGTATGACGGCTGTGTGGTCCCATGGTGTTTATACTTGCGTACTATTGTTTGTACAGATGAGCGTGGTACCTTTTGATTTTCCCATGATGTCAAGCAAAGAGGCACTGAGTTTGAAGGTAGGCATTGAAATACATCTACAGGTACAGGTACATTGACTCAAATTATGTCAATTTGGCTATCAGAAGCTTCTAAAGCCATAACATATTTTCTGGAATTTTCCAAGCTGTTTAAAGGCACAGTCAACTTAGTGTATGTAAACTTCTGACCCATTGGAATTGTGATACAGTGAATTATAAGTGAAATAATCTGTCTGTAAACAATTGCTGGAAAAATTACTTGTGTCATGCACAAAGTAGATGTCCTAACCGACTTGCCAAAACTATAGTTTGTTAACAAGAAGTTTGTGGAGTGGTTGAAAAATGAGTTTTAATGACTCCAACCTAAGTGTATGAACACTTCCGACTTCAACTCTGTGTTTCCCATGCCAATTAAGCCCTTTGAAATGAATTGAATTGAAGATAGAGAGAGAGAGAGAGAGAGAGAGAGAGAGAGAGAGAGAGAGAGAGAGAGAGAGAGAGAGAGAGAGAGAGAGAGAGAGAGAGAGAGAGAGAGAGAGAGAGAGAGACCCAGGGTTCTGCCTCACCTGACAAATGAGGTCAGTTCAGTCACAGCACAGAGGGAATTTGATCATCTTTCTGGTTTAGTCCTTCTGACTGTACTATTGTACAAACAGAGGCATGTGAACCAAAACTACATATCTTACTGTTATAGCCCTTTCCTGCAGTCAATGACCAAAAGTGCCCTCTTTGGCCTCATCGGTGGAATGTTATTAATATTTTAAGGTAATTCTTTTAAACGATGAAAATCCAATGTTTCTATATCAAATAGTTTTGTTATATTTCAGTCTTTTGGGATGTATATAAAGTGTAATATTGCGATGCAAACTCAAAATTGAATTCATTTAAACTCTGTATCTGACATGGTTCAGGTGTCTTATTTTTTAAACTACCAAGAATTACTCTGTGTGACCCTGATTTAACTCAATGAAGTAAAAGGTTAATCCCATAACCTTCTGTTGTGGACACAAACACAGGGTTCATTGCTTTGAGGGTTACAGTACTACATGAACGTCTACCTGTTTGAATTAGTTACTTTTTAACTTTTTAACAGCTTGTAGTCAGCCGTAAAGCCGTTTTTTTCCTCTAATAAAAAAATACAATTTTATACAACAAAATTACTCATTTAACAGTGATTACGCTATGGCTGTTCTCATCCCTTCCTCTGTCTGATAACTGACACATTGTTTACTCTCAGTTCTGCACTCCTCCACCCTGCACCTGTACCTGCCTTTTTAGACGCCCGCCAGCCCGCCAGCCCGCCAGCCCGCCAGCCCGCCAGCCCGCCAGCCCTGCGGTGTCTGTGTTTGTCGACTTAACTCTGAGCAACACTCTAATCTGCCATTAAGACAGGGGGAAGAGGCTTACTGGTGTTTCTCTTACAAATCCACTCCCAGCCGCCCCACAAGAGCCTAGACTTCACTTCCCACAGGATTAGTGTTGTAGAGCTGGGCTACCATCACCACTGGCAGGAAGACCTGATGGAGGAAGAGAGGGAAGGAGGAAGGGGAAGGAAAGACAAACAGACTGATGGACTGACAAAAATACAACACGAGGCAAGAGAGAGACATCATTTGAAAGAGAAAGATAGAGGTAGAGTGAGAGAGAGAATAGGAACACATATAGGAAAGAACTAGAGAGAGAGAAAGGGAGAGGGAGAGGGAATAGGAGAAGGAGAAGGAGAAGGAGAAGGAAATGGTAAAGAGCAACTGGGCAAGAGAAGTATCTTATTTCCAGAGGGCCTTCCTTTTTGTGCTCTGTGTAAATATCACTTATTGACATTGTCACTTTGCCTCTTACCCCTAAGACCTTATCCAAACAGAGTGTGTCAATCAAACAGGAGATGACTGTCCTCTATTCCTAGCAGCAGTAGTAACCTATAGGATGTGAGACACACTGTCGTGATACACTGTCGTGATACACTGTAGCCCCTGGAGTGTACTGTATAACACTTCTGTTATTGTATAACACTACTGTATAACACTATAGTATGCCACTACTGTTACTGTACAACACAACTGTATCACATTACAGTTACTGTATAATACTGTTGTTACTTAACACACTACTTAACACACTAATTGAGTATTTATCGGGTCAATATGTTAGTATATTATGTATGTTTGTAATAGTGTGTTATGTGTGAAAATGTGTTTGTATTATAACATGTATTTTAATGTTTGAGGACTCTTGGAAGATTAGTCCAAATGGGGACTAAAAGAGATCCAAATAAAATCAAATCACATTACTGTTTCTGTATAACACTACTGTATGAAACTACTCTAACTGTTTAACACTACTGTTACTGTGTCACACTACTGTTACTGTGTCACACTACTGTTACTGTGTCACACTACTGTTACTGTATAACACTACTGTTACTGAATCACACTACTGTTACCGTATAACACTACTATATAACACATCCATTACTGTGTACACTACTGTTACTGTATCACACTACAGTTACTCTATAACACTACTGTTACTGTATAACACTACTGTTACTGTGTACATCCACAGATCAACAGATCACAGTCATAGTAAGTAATTTTTTCTTCAATAAAGTAGGCCAGAGCTAGTAAGGATAAAAAAAGAAAGATATGAAAAGGTGTGTGTTTGTTCACGAAAGTCTTTTTTTTGTCCTTCTGTGATAGTGAAGAGAGCACTGGAGCCAGAGTGTGTGTGTGCGTGTGTTCTTGTGTGTGTTCTCATGTGTGTGTTTCTGTATGTGTGTGTTCTCGCGTGTGTTCTCGTGTGTGTTCTCGTGTATGTGTGTCCCTGTATGCGTGTGTTTTCGTGTGTGTGTGTTAGGGGTCTGTAATGGAGCGACCCTGACAGGCAGATGCCTGGCCACAGTGCCCAGTTTACCCCCACATCCCCTACCTTCCACCCCCCACCCTGGTCTGTCTATGGACTGGCCCAGAGGGCTACACGACCCACCTGGACAGTGGTGGCTTCCTCCCATACAAACATACAAACACACCAGAGAAGGCTAGTGGTATGAGCTATAGGAGGACGGTCTCATTGTAATGGCTGGAAGGGTATGAATGGAATGGTACCAAACACATCAAACACATGGAAATAACATGTTTGACTCCGTTCCATTGATTCCATTCCAGCCATTACAATGAGCCCGTCCTCCTATAGCTCCTCCCACCAGCCTCCTCTGATACACACACCACTGATACTGTGTGGCTAAATGATGAGTCAGAGAGCACCTAAAACACTTAGCTTAGTAGAAAACCAACCACTTACGCATAACACTAGCTAGGCAGGAAGGCAGGCACTACACTATCTAAGTGAAAGAACATTTTCTTCTCCACAATGACCGACGGTACCCAACTCCTCCAATTTCCACCGACCAGTTGCCATGGCGATGGTAAGTAAAGCAACCACCTGTGCGTTTTTCGTTGCTGTAAAGATTCCAGGTAGCACCCACTACAGACATCGATGGATTGACTGAATGAATGATTTAGTTTGGCAGAGACTCAGTCCTGAATTAAGAAGGCTTACAGGCCTGCTCTTATCACACTACTGGGCTGAGCCAACCTAAGCTGCACTGGCTTGGTTACACATCCACCATGCCTGCTGAAACTGTGCTGCAAATGACAATGTGAAAAGAAAATATCAGAGCCAGCACAGTACAGTTTGTGTCAGCACAATATTGTGAATCAGGCATTTTCATTTTTATTTTCTTAGCCAGAATAGTCCACTCAGTAACAATTGTTTTCCAAGTAGTCCCAGGAGGTATTGGTGACACGAGTGACCCCCAGCCCCAGTGAGAGAGTCCCATGCTCATCCACTCAGAGGGGCGGAAGCAGTGATTCAGGCCTGGGTCAGAGGAGCCGAGACCCCCAGAATCACTCAGCAAGACGGTAGAAGGAAGGACGGACTCCCCTCCTGGTCCTCCTGCTGCTGCTGGATGCCAATCTTCAGAGCTGCCGTCTCAGCTGGGTTAGGAGGGGATGTGTGTGTGTGTGTGTGTGTGTGTGTGTGTGTGTGTGTGTGTGTGTGTGTGTGTGTGTGTGTGTGTGTGTGTGTGTGTGTGTGTGTGTGTGTGCGTGCGTGCGTGCGTGCCTGCCTGCCTGCCTGCCTGCCTGCCTGCCTGCCTGCCTGTCTGTCTGTCTGTCTGTCTGTCTGTCTGTCTGTCTGCATGTGTAAGGCAAGGAGGGGATCTTATTTTCCACTGAACAGTACTCAACCCCTGACCTCCTCTCCTCTCTGCAGTCACCGCCGGCAGTTGCTATGGTTACCACCACCACCGTTAAGGCGGTAGTAGTTACATCCCCTGTTGTTGGAATCAGTGCTGCTGTGAAGATTGTTGGAAAAGATATCAAATTGATATGAACCTCCTCCCAAAGTGTAATTGAAAGTACTGGAGAGATACAAGCCTCTGTCACTACCAGTACCTATTTTTGGCCTTGAACAAGGTTATGTCTGGTTATCTAAAAATACAATTATGCATGTGTCTGGTCTAGAGTAGGTCTGTCTGTGTGTAGTAGTTTGATGTGCAAGGTGCTATCTAGAACCTAAAAGGGTTCTTCGACTGTCCCCATAGGAAAACCCTTTGAATAATAATTCTGGTTCCATGTAAAACCCTTTCCACAGAGGGATCGACATGGAACCCAAAATGGTTCTACCTGGAACCAAAAAGGGTTTTTACCTGGAACCAAACAGGATTCTCCTACGGGGACAGCCGAAGAACCATTTTGGAGCCTATTTTTCAATGAGGGTAGTGTGTGGGTTATGTGTGTTTGTGTGTGTGTGTTGACTCGCTGCCAGTGGTTTTTCTCATGCCAGCCTGCAGCCTGGTGAGAGAGAGAGTGAGCAAGAGAAACAGCCTATGGGCTGCACAGCTGCGTACGGGCAGCTCCCATTGGTGGGGGTTAATGAGGTGGCGATAACATCTGCATTGGAGCAGGCCAAGGATGAGTAAAGACAGTGCCTACCCTGAAATGTGTGAGAGAGAGAGAGCAGTGGCGTCATGCCTATAAGTGGCACAAAGGCTCGTGCCCCCTTCTGTTTTTTTATTTATCAAATGTTAAATAACTTACTAAACCTTACTTTTAAGCCCACGTTTTGTCCTAATGATTTATAAAAAGATCTGTCAGCGGTATTTTGCAGAGGGAGCACACTGACTGGACCAAGCAAAGAAACCCTCCCCCATTCTTCCTAGTAAGTGGTTCCTTCCAAGGTGCAGAGAGCAAAGAGATGCCTAGGCAGGACACTAGATCCTTTAGTGCGCGCAGTATCGTCAGTGGAAGGGGGGAGAGAGAGTGTAGAGTGACACAGCATTTGATTTGATTTTAGCTGATGGTGCTGGGCAGGAGGTATGTTTGTAATCAAGTTATGTAGCTTATTGATTCCTTCTCGATGAACAAATAAAATAAAAAAATGTCTCTGTAATACTAGCCAACTAGAAATGTTATGAAGTTGGCTTTAGCTCACCAGCTAGATAGATTCCCAATCCCCTAACCTCATAACTAGCTACCAAGCCATTTCAGGCTATCCAGTTAGATTAGCTTGTCTAACTGTCTTAGCTAAGATAACCAATGCAGAAAAATATACTTATTTTTACATAGAATTAGGCATAGCGATTATGGCTCTAGATTGCAGGAAAAAGCTGTTTCAGAAGTTTGAGAACTGCTAAATTCTTTAACTTCCAGGGGCAGCACCCTCTGGACCCCCCATCCTCACATGCTTCGTGCCCCCTCTAAAATAATGGGTGCAAGATGCCCCTGATAGAGAGGAAGTGTGTGTGTGTGTCTGGTTGTGTATTTATGTGTGCATGTGTGTGTTTTGTGTGTCTGTTTGTGTCTGTTTGTGTCTGTCTGTCTGTGTGTGTGTGTGTGTGTGTGTGTGTGTGTGTGTGTGTGTGTGTGTGTGTGTGTGTGTGTGTGTGTGTGTGTGTGTGTGTGTGTGTGTGTGTGTGTGTGTGTGTGTGTGTGTGTGTGTGTGTGTGTGTGTGTGTGTGTGTGTGTGTGTGTGTGTGTCTCTACCTGTCTGGAAAGAAGTAAATTCATCAGGCAGACTATTATGAGTAAATGTAATCTTTCTATATATTATAAATTAGTTAGTCTGTTAGTATGTAGTATTCATGCTAAGAGTATAAGTACTCCTATGTACTGTTTATGAGTGTGTGCATCCATGCGCCCATGCAAAATACTCTCTCTTTGTGGTTCTCTGCAAATGGGATGCACCATGAATCACCAGAGCCCTCACATATCTATACAGTAGCATGTAGCCCATGATTACATATCCCTATTTACACTAGAAAAACCCATGACAATGGACAGTGTTACTATGTAGAGCCTCCAGCAGAGGATTTGACAGTCCAGGCCAATCGTTCTCATTGTCTCCCTCATCCCGAGATTCTATAGAATGAACAGATTAGTCAACCAGGGGGGAATGTGCTGTTTGATTTGACAAAGGCAAGACAGAGGGCGATTGCTTGAGTAAGCTTGTGTACATTTATATGTCTATTTTTGCACATAATGAGAGCAAACGTGTATGCATGTGGATTTGATGAACGTATTTATGGCTTGTGTCTGTGTGCATTCGCGCGCACATGTGTGTGTATGCACAAGTGTGCATGTGTTTGTGTGTTTGAGAGACAGAGAGAGTGAAAGGAAAAGAGAGACAGCCAGTCAGCAAGAGAGAGAGAGAGAGAGAGAGAGAGAGAGAGAGAGAGAGAGAGAGAGAGAGAGAGAGAGAGAGAGAGAGAGAGAGGGTGAATATATTCCTCTATACCTAGCACTCTGGGGTTGAGTCACTGCAGATGGAGCGCAATCATGCTGCATTACTACACACTTCTTTTTACAGGGTTATTTTTTATGACACTCCTCCCTGAGGATGTGCAGGCCTTAAGGAGGCTCCTGACTGTAGCACATTAACATGGCCTGCTGCCATTACCAAGCAACTTCTTCTCCAACATCACTATACATATGGATCATTTTTCTCCTGTGGGTCATTGTGGGTCATTGTGACAATCCTTATAGCGCCAGTACATGGAGCTTGTGAACAGAATACGCAAATAGAATGTAAATCTCTCTGTCATGCTCTCTCTCTTGCTCCCTTGCACTCCTCTCCCTCTCTCTCTCACTCTTGCTTCCTCTCTCCAACTCTCAATGTTCTCCCTTTTTCTCTATCTCTCTCTCTCTCTCTCTCTCTCTCTCTCTCTCTCTCTCTCTCATACAACATACAGGTAACTGCCAAAATAAAGGAAACACCAACATAAAGTCTTAAGAGGGTGTTGGGCCACCACGAGCCGCCAGAACAGCTTGGCATAGATTCTCTGGAACTCTATTGGAGGGATCCGACACCATTCTTCCACTAGAAATTCTATAATTGGATGTTTTGTTGATGTTGATGCCGCTCCAGAATCTCCCATAAGTGTTGGGTTGAAATCTGGTGACTGAGACACACACACACAGTTTAAACCCCATGCTCCTTTGAGACCCCTCTTTCAAAGTAACTGAGATCTCTTCTTCTAGCCATGGTAGCCAAAATAATGTTTAACTGGGCATTTTTACATAGGCCGTGGCTGTGAATATAGAGATTTCGCACCCGCCCCCTCTTTCTCAAAGCTTAGGATCCAGATCAAGTTCTGCACACGTGTTATTTTACGCACACATTGTTTCTACGTAGCTGCTGCTCACACTTCCCCTCCCATCACGTTTCTCTCTTTCCTCACCCTCTTCTGAACCATGGTGATGTAGCCTATGTCTCTGCCTCAACAGCTGAAGTAAAAACCCTGCAGCAATTTGACACATTGCGTTCAGTGTTCTGTGTGATGATGTAGGCTAATCAGTTTCTGCCATATCATACTCACTAGCCACAGTTCCTGAAAAAAGAACACTACTACTTTGACTGCCTGTCTGCTTCCTGCTTAGCCAGTGTTTGCAATTATGATGAAAAAATAACATAAAATCGCTACTTAATGGGCAAGTCAATGGGCAAGTCAATGGGCAAGTTAATGGGCAAGTCAATGGGCAAGTTAATGGGCAAGTTCGTTTTGCATCGGCCGGTGCCTCAACATGTAAATAGCTTTGCATGATTTGATGTTGCCTAACTCCCCTTCTGAAACTATTGGAACGCAATAGTTTGAACACGTCAACCATGTCTTTTGTGTATAACATGAAGTTTGTAAGCTACACCAGGGAAAGCAGCAGCGGAGTGAGCTCAAGTAACAAAAATCTGGTAGAAGGGGGAAGCGGTCAATGAAAGAGGTAGTGGAGTGGGCAGCAGCTACACCAGTAAAAAAATCCTGCACATGCAAAGAAATATTTGTGTCTTTAGCTAGGGTAAATCGGGTTCCAAAAAATACGGAACCGCAACCACTCCATTTTATATATGACCCAAGCATGATGGGATGTTAATTGCTTAATTAACTCAGGAACCACACCTGTGTGGAAGCACCTGCTTTCGATATACTGTGTCCCACACTTACTGAAGTGTTTCCTTTATTTTGGCAGTTACCTGTATCTCTTTTTCTCTCTCTCCCCTTCCCTCCCTCTCTCCCTCTCTCCCTTTCTCCCTCTCTCCCTCTCTCTTTCTCTCTCTACCTCTCTCTCTTCCAATCTCTCTTTCTTTCTGTCGTTCCACTCTCTCTCTTTCAATTCAATTCAATTCAATTCAAGGGGCTTTAATGGCATGGGAAACATATTTTTATTTTATTTTATTTCACCTTTATTTAACCAGGTAGGCAAGTTGAGAACAAGTTCTCATTTACAACTGCGACCTGACCAAGATAAAGCAAAGCAGTTTGGCACATACAACAACACAGAGTTACACATGGAGTAAAACAAACATACAGTCAATAATACAGTAGAAAAAACAAATCTATATACAAAGAGTGCAAATGAGGTAGGAAAAGGAAGGTAAGGCAATAAATAGGCCATGGTGGCAAAGTAATTACAATATAGCATTTAAACACTGGAATGGTGGATGTGCAGTAGATGAATGTGCAATGTAGAAAAACTGGGGTGCAAAGGAACAAGATAAATAAATAAATACAGTAGGGGATGAGGTAGTTGGTTTGGATATTTACAGATGGGCTATAAACAGATGCAGGGGTCTGTGAACTGCTCTGACAGCTGGTGCTTAAAGCTGGTGAGGGAGATAAGTGTCTCCAGTTTCAGAGATTTTTGTAGTTCGTTCCAGTCATTGGCAGCAGAGAACTGGAAGGAAAGTCGGCCAAAGGAGGAATTGGCTTTGGGGGTGACCAGTGAGATATACCTGCTGGAGCGCGTGCTATGGGTTGGTGCTGCTATGGTGACCAGCGAGCTGAGATAAGGCGGGACTTTACCTAGCAGGGACTTGTAGATGACCTAGAGCCAGTGGGTATGGCGACGAGTGTAAAGCGAGGGCCAGCCAACGAGAGCGTACAGGTTGCAGTGGTGGGTGGTATATGGGGCTTTGGTAACAAAACGGATGGCACTGTGATAGACTGCATCCAATTTGTTGAGTAGAGTATTGAAGGCTATATTGTAAATGACATCACCGAAGTTGAGGATCGGTAGGATGGTCAGTTTTACGAGGGTATGTTTGGCAGCATGAGTGAAGGATGCTTTGTTGCGAAATAGGAAGCCAATTCTAGATTACATTTTAGATTGGAGATGTTTGATGTGAGTCTGGAAGGAGAGTTTACAGTCTAACCAGACACCTAGATATTTGTAGTTGTCCACATAATCTAAGACAGAACCGTCCAGAGTAGTGATGCTGGACGGGGGGACAGGTGCGGGCAGCGATCGGTTGAAGAGAATGCATTTACTTTTACTTGCGTTTAAGAGCAGTTGTAGGCCACGGAAGGAGAGTTGTATGGCATTGAAGCTCGTCTGGAGGGTAGTTAACACAGTGTCCAAAGAGGGTCCAGAAGTATACAGAATGGTGTCGTCTGCGTAGAGGTGGATCAGAGACTCACCTGCAGCAAGAGCGACATCATTGAATTATACAGAGAAGAGATTCGGCCCAACAATTGAACCCTGTGGCACCCCCATAGAGAGGCCTGGACAACAGGCCCTCTGATTTGACACACTGAACTCTATCAGAGAAATTGTTGGTGAACCATGCGAGGCAATCATTTGAGAAACCAAGGCTGTCAAGTCTGCCGATAAGGATGTGGTGATTGACAGAGTCGAAAGCCTTGGCCAGATCAATGAATACGGCTGCACTGTAATGTCTCTTATCGATGGCAGTTATGATGTCATTTAGGACCTTATGTTAACATTGCCAAAGCAAGTGAAGTAGATAATATGCAAAAGTGAAATAAACAATACAAATGAACAGTATGTACACTCGCAGAAGTTACAAAAAGATTAAGACATTATTAATGTCATATTATGTATATATACAGTGTTGTAACGATGTACAAATGGTTAAAGTACAAAAAGGAAAATAAATAAGCATAAATATGGGTTGCATTTACAATGGTGTTTGTTCTTCACTGGTTGACCTTTTCTTGTGGCAACAGGTCACACATCTTGCTGCTGTGATGGCACACTTTGGTATTTCACCCAGTAGATATGGGAGTTTATCAAAATCTGGTATGTTTTCGAATTCAGTCACAGTGGTCAGGTATTCTGCCACTGTGTACTCTCTGTTTAGGGCCAAATACCATTCTAGTTTGCTCTGTTTTTTTGTAAGTTCTTTCCAATGTTTCAAGTAATTATCTTTTTGTTGTCTCATGATTTCGTTGGGTCTAATTGTGTTGCTGTCCTGGGGCTCTGTGGGGTGTGTTTGTGCTTGTGAACAGAGCCCCAGGACCAGCTTGCTTAGGGGACTCCTTCCAGGTTCATCTCTCTGTAGTTGATGGTTTTGTTATGGAATGTTTGGGAATCGCTTCCTTTAAGGTGGTTGTAGAATTGAACGGCTCTTTTTGGGATTTTGATCATTAGCAGGTATCGGCCTAATTCTACTCTGCATGCATTATTTGGTGTTCTACACAGAGGATTTTTTTGCAGAATTCTGCGTGCAGAGTCTAAATTTGGTGTTGGTCCCATTTTGTGAATTATTGGTTGGTGAGCGGACTCCAGACCTCACAACCATAAAGGGCAATGGGTTCTATAACTGATTTAAGTATTTTTAGCCAGATCCTAATTGGTATGTCGAATGTTATGTTCCTTTTGATGGCATAGAATGCCCTTCTTGTCTCTCAGATCGTTGTCACGTCCTCACATCCAATTTGGTTTTGGTCAGGACGTGACTAGGGGGATTATGGTTCTATATGTTGTATTTCTATGTTTGGGTTTGTATGGTTCCCAATTAGAGGCAGCTGAGTGTTGTTGCCTCTAATTGGGGATCATACTTAAAACTTCTTTGGGAGCAGCGCACGAGGTGACCGTTTTGGAGAGCCTGGCGTGCCCAAAGTAAAATGCCTCCCATTCAGGCCCAGAAAATAGGATATGCACATATTTAGTACCATTGGATAGGAAACACTCTGAATTTTCTAAAAGTGTTAACATTTTGCTTTTAGAGCAGAGAAGAAGACGAATAAGGAAGTGTCCACGCAGATGTCAATACAAGTAAATGCGCGCTCTCGGCTGGCACGTTCTGTGTTTTTTTCCTTTTTTATCGCCCAGTTTATATTCCGGTTGAAATATTATACTATTTATACATAAAAGTGTTCCTAAGGATACATTTAAAATTATGTTTGATTGTTCTTGGATAGGTTTATAGGTGTAAGTTGAACGAGTTCTCTTCACGTTTCAATGCAGGAGTCGACGCTCTATTTTCTCATTATAAGGCGCCAACCAAACAGAGATTTATGGATATAATACATTACTTTTTCTAACAAAAGAACCATGGATGTCTTCGTTGGACACTTGGGAAGCCCTCAGCAGAAGTTCTTCAAAAGGTAATTGATTTGTTTTCGCTGTGAAATGTGTTATGTGTGAACCGTGATGGCTTATGAATTCATGGTAATGGAAAAAATATGTTAGGTGCTACCCTCAAACAATCAAATGTGGTGCTTTCGCCGTAAAGCCTTTTTGACATATGACAACGCTGTGATATTGCCAAGAAGCAGAGCTTTTGATGACTATGAAACACTTGTATATTGATGCATGTTTAATAATTAAACTTTTGGATTTTGAATTTGGCGCTTGCATTTCACCTGGTAGTGTCGGGAGTGGGGTCCCACCGCTCCCTAAGAAGTTAAGTTGTTCCTTTTCCAACCTGTTTTGTTGGTTATTGTTTCTTGTTAGTGCCTGTGAGCACTACGTACATGTTATGATCAGTTGTTTCTTTATTGTTTTGTAGTTTCACTTTAAATTAAAAGAATGTGGAACTCTACGCACGCTGCGCCTTGATCCGTTCATTATGACGATCGTGACAGAATAACCCACCAGTCCAGGACCAAGCAGCGTGCAACGAAGGCGCAGAAGGAGAGTTGGACTTCGGAGGAAATCATGGGTGGATGCGAGACCCTTCCTTGCCAGGAGTCGCCGAGGAGTAATGGGGGACAGCAACAACGCCGGGGTCTGCGACCACATGCAGCCCAGGGGCAACCCCAAGATTTTTTGGGGGGGATGGCACTTGGGGCTGTCGGCCGAGCAGAGGAGAGAGCTAGAGCCTGAATGGGAGACGTATGAGGAGTTTAGGGAAAGATATCGGAGACAGGTATTGGCGAGGAATATGCTGCAGCGCAGGCGCATAGAGGAGCGTCTGCCCAGCCCGGTACGTACTGTACCAGCTCTCCGCACTCGCCCTGAAGAGCGTGTCATCAGTCCGGTGCAACCTGTTTCGGCTCCTCGCACCAGGCTTCCAGTGCGCCTTCCCAGCCTGGTACGTCCTGTGCCAGCTCTCCGCACTCGCCATGAAGAGCGTGTCATCAGTCGGGTGAAACCTGTACCGGCTCCACGCAACAGGTTTCCAGTATGCCTTCCTAGTCCGGTGCCAGGGCCGAAGCTTTCCTCTGTCCCGGGGACCAATCCGGGCAAGGTATTCAGCCCAGCTCCGCAGGTCTGAGCGGGTGCTACGTCCCGCACCGACGCCTATTGCCCACCCGAACCCTCCCCATTTAGTTCTGGTTTTGCGGCCGGAGTCCGCACCATTGGGGGGTACTGTCAGACCTCACAACCATAAAGGGCAATGGGTTCTATAACCTATTTAAGTATTTTTAGCCAGATCCTAATTGGTATGTCGAATGTTATGTTCCTTTTGATGGCATAGAATGCCCTTCTTGTCTTGTCTCTCAGATCGTTGTCACGTCCTCACATCCAATTTGGTTTTGGTCAGGACGTGACTAGGGGGATTATGGTTCTATATGTTGTATTTCTATGTTTGGGTTTGTATGGTTCCCAATTAGAGACAGCTGAGTGTTGTTGCCTCTAATTGGGGATCATACTTAAGTTGTTCCTTTTCCCACGGAAAACGGTGTCCAGATGGAAATTATATTTGTGGTCCTGGCGACTAGACTTTTTTGGAACACCATTATTTTGGTCTTACT
Source organism: Brachymystax lenok tsinlingensis (assembly GCA_030435695.1). NCBI lineage: Eukaryota > Metazoa > Chordata > Actinopteri > Salmoniformes > Salmonidae > Brachymystax > Brachymystax lenok. The sequence goes on along the minus strand of CM059788.1, from coordinate 31,004,577 downwards.
GAGATTTACTGTCAGGGCCCAGGTCTGGAAGAATCTGTGCAGAATATCTAGGTGCTGCTGTAGGCCCTCCTTGGTTAGTGACAGAAGCACCAGATCATCAGCAAACAGTAGACATTTGACTTCAGATTCTAGTAGGGTGAGGCCGGGTGCTGCAGACGTTTCTAGTGCCCTCGCCAATTCGTTGATATATATGTTGAAGAGGGTGGGGCTTAAGCTGCATCCCTGTCTCACCCCACGGCCCAGTGAGAAGAAATGCGTGTGTTTTCTGACTATTTTAACCGCACATCTGTTTGTGTACATGGATTTTATAATGTCGTATGTTTTTCCCCCAACACCACTTTCCAACAATTTGTATAGCAGACCCTCATTCCAAATTGAGTCAAAGGCTTTTTTGAAATCAACAAAGCATGAGAAGAGTCTGCTGTTAATGATAATGCAGAGGATTTCCCCAAGGCTGCTGTTGACGCATATCCCAAGGTAGTTATTGGGGTCAAATTTGTCTCCACTTTTCTGGATTGGGGTGATCAGACCAAATATTAGGTCTGCTCTAAACCAAGTTAGCATACCCCCTGAGTCCCTTCCCTGTTTCACACCTGGTAGTTTGGTGGATGGGACTACCAGCTCTCTGTAACCTAGAGGGCAGCAAGTGGGTCCGTCTCCTCTATACCAGGTTTCTTGTAGGATGACAATGTCTGTATTTCCGATTTCTTTGATGAAGTCCAGGTTCCTGCTCTTTAGGCCAAAGGCAGATGACCTCAGGCCTGGGATATTCCAGGATGAGATAGTGAAGGCTTTGTGTTCCATAAAGTGTCCAATGTTGTTGGTCATGTGGTTTGGCCTCAGGCCAGTAAGCGTGAGCCTGCTGAGCATCTCAAATCAAATCAAATTTTATGTGTCACATACACATGGTTAGCAGATGTTAATGCGAGTGTAGCGAAATGTTTGTGCCTCTAGTTCCGACCGTGCAGTAGTATCTAACAAGTAATCTAACAAATTCACAACAACTACCTTATACACACAAGAGTAAAGGAATGAATACGAGTATGTGCATATAAATATATGGATGAGCGATGGCTGACCGGCATAGGCAAGATGCAGTAGATGGTATGGAGTACTGTATATACACATATGAGATGAGTAATGTAGGATATGTAAACATTATATAAATGGCATTGTTTAAAGTGGCTAGTGATACATTTATTCCATTCAATTATAATTATTAAAGTGGCTAGAGATTTGGGTCGATGGCCGAACGGCATAGGCAAGATTCAGTAGATGGTTTAGAGTACAGTGTATACATTTGATATGAGTATGTCGGATATGTAAACATTATATACAAAATTGTTTAAAGTGGCTAGTGATACATTTGTTACATCCAATTCCTATGTTTTAAGTGGCTAGAGATTTAAGTCAGTATGTTGGCAGCAGCCACTCAATGTTAGTGATGGCTGTTTAACAGTCTGATGGCCTGTTTAACAGTCTGATGGTACATGCCATTGGCTTGGGCTAGTGTAAGAGTGGGGGTTGGGCCTGTTTGCCTGCTCACGGCCTGGGCGTATGTGTGACTTCCATGTTGAGGCCCTCTTTACGGGGGTGGGGTGCATGGGGTGGGTAGGAGGGGCATGGGTCTGATCTGAGGGGGCCTAAATGGGGTGTGGGCATAGTTGACTTGGGGGATGTTGATTGGTTGGGGTGGGGGTGTGTGGCTGGTGGTGTTGTGGTCTGGATGTAGGTCTTCTCGGCGTGGGTCCTCTGTGTGTAGGTCCGGGGGAGTGTCTCGCTGGTCTGGGTGGGGTGTCTATTGATCTGTTGCTCCTGTGTGAAGTGTTGTGTGAAGTGTCAAACTGCGTTTGAGAGTGATGTCCTTTAGAGTCCGGGTGGGCACTACCTTTGCTGACCCACTTGGGGTGGGGGTATCTTTCTCAAGGGAGAGCTTCTCCTGCTGGGCTAATTCTTTGATTAGGTGAAAGTCCAGCTGAAACTGTTTGGGGTTGCCCTGTGCCATGCCAGGGTATGGTTTGTGTGGAAGATGAGGTTGCTGATGATCCCATTTTTATAATAGTCAGCAAAAAGTGTCTCTTGATTTTCCATAAAGAGCTTCATTGTTGGGCTAAAATGCTTTGACACCTCTCACTTGATACGTCAGTGCTAACTGAAGTTGTATCAAGCTTGGCAGACTTAATTTAGCATTCAGTCCTTATAAAGTAATGTAATGTATTTTTCTTCTTGGCTTTTGGAAATAAAATATAGCTTCAGACTAAACATTACTCACTCAGTTCCAGGTTGGATGGTGATTCTGTAATTCCGTCCAAAATTGATTTGATTTGGAGTGAAGGTTATGTTGTAGAGGGTAGTATCCTGTATATGTCCCTGACAAAAAATCTAAGTTGATCAAACTCTAAATCTATATTTTCTTAAGAACATGCTGAAAAATGCAGGAGCTCATCTGCTTACAACTCTCTCTCTCTCTCTTCCCCCTCCCCCTCTCCCTCTCTCTTTCTCTCTCTCCTTCTCTCTCTCCCTCCCTCCCTCCCTCCCTCCCTCCCTCCCTCCCTCACAACCTGTAATTCATTGTCTCTTCATTCCTTGTCGGTCATAAGTCTGTAGCTACTTTGACTGGCCAGCACAAATTAAACTCCACTATCCATCATCAAATATCAGCTCTCAGTACTCTCCTCATTCCGTTTGCTTTGGGTGAAGAAAATATATTGGAACACATACTGTGTAGAGTCATTGTTCATGAATTAGACTTTGGAATGTTTTTTTGAAATAGATGTATCACAGTAACGCCCTCTGTGGAACAAACCAAAACTGGGTCAGTGCCTCAAAATACAAGAAGAAACAGCTTCATTACCGTTTCTGTGTATTGAGAGACTCTGCTGTATTGGAAAATAACACCCTGAACAACAATAGACTGGCTGTATTATCATGTAGGAGGGAGATGGTGGGAAGGGAAGGCCACCGAGTCTCCAGATGTCAGGATAGCTGTGTGTGTGTGTGTGTGTGTGTGCGTGCGTGTCTGTGCTTGCATGGGTGTGTGTGTGTGTGTGTGTGTGTGTGTGTGTGTGTGTGTGTGTGTGTGTGTGTGTGTGACCTACATACCACTGGTTTACAAAAGCTCTCACAGCCTCACGTCAGAATTAGACATTCGTCCATGTTTCTCAAACGTCAAATTTCGAAGTTGTTCCAAACGTCAAATGTTAAAGTGTTTTAAGGTTAAGTTTAGGCATTAACTCTGAATGGTTAAGGTAAGGGTTAAGGTTTGGGAAAGGCTTAAAACAAACATTTAAAAAACTACTTTCTATTGCTGGATTCAAACATTTCGAATCAGAGGCAGATGCTTACGCCCATTTGCCATCCCCGTCCTTCACTGACTGTTGCCTCTAGTGGCCGATTTCCACGTCAGCTCCCAACGTCCCCAGACGTGGATGGACGTCGAATACTGACTTGTATCACGGGTGACCTGGCTGGGTTTACATCACATTAAATCACTCTTCCGTCTTCTAACTAATACAACGAGGCATATCACACCCTCCTCCTCTTTAATGAAAATTACAGTAAGGTTCTTCGTGACGGGGAGGGAAAATGCCTTCCCTTGTCTTCTCTGACACTCAGAGGGTTTTGTCTGAAAAGTACTCACAGTATATGTAGATTGACCGCCCGCTCGTACTAAGCGACGTGACATAGCGTAACGTGTGTGTGTGTGTGCGTATGTGCGTACGTACGCGTGTGTTTCTATGGTGTGTGTGTGTGGCGGGGATGGGGGGGGGTTATATGTGTCCGTTAGACATTGAGAGATCCACAGCAGCTGAGTCCATCTGTGAGTGTGATCATGTGGAGCACATGCATGTGGGTGTTTCAGTCAATCTATCACTCAGACCTTTAAAGAGGTCTGAACTGGAGTAGCTGAATCCTCATTACAGAGTGTGTATGCTGCTCTCCCCAGCTCCTCTTTTAACCCAATAAACCCAGCTCAGTTCTGATACACTCTTCAAAGATGACCTCCATTTAGTTTCAAGCGCTAACACACATGACATATGATATGGCAGGCTTATTTCCCAGCTCACAGAGGCATAGAGGATGGTATTCCTCTTCTCTCTCTTCCATTTTTCACTCTCTGCTCTCTGCAGCCTCATTCGCAGAACTGTCACACAGACCAGGTCTCTTTCTCGTCACCAGACACATTGAGGCCTGTTAAGGAGGGCTTCTCTTTTATTCTTGTGTGTGTGTCTGTGGGGATATGTGCTATTTGTGGTACACTTGCATGCACGCTCACACACACATATGCATGCACACACACAGACGCACCCGTGCACATGCACACACACACATACACCCCCCCCCCCACACACACACACACATACACACACACTAGTATATAATCCATCAAAACACTCTGATTGCATTATGTTCCATCTTTTCTGGGGTTGTGACAAGCCTTTTTGCTTCACATGGTTAAAATGAAATCCAATTATATCTGTAATGGCTTTCCAACTCTTCCATTTTTTTAAGAGCCAGCTTGAATCCTCACTGTGTGGCCTCAATGTGTTCCATAATTCAGTGCTATTCTATGGAGAGTTGAAGAGGATAGTGTATATTTTTTTGCCGAGTTTGTCCCAATCACCCTTATGGGACCATAATAATGTATAATATGTGTAATGTGAGTGAACTCTCATCAGACGTTCTGCTTCCATCCCCTGGCAAGTGTATTCTATGGTTATAATGATGGCTGTCGATTTGATTTGCATATTTTAATGAAATGGCTTGAATTTCTAATGAATCACTTCCCATATTTATGGGGTAATTTCTGGTGTTTGTCCTTGACTTGTCAGCTTCAACTGTCTGTCTGCCTGACGTATCACACGCAGCACTTATCACTGTTATGCTCTCTGACGGGTACAAGGTTGGGATGACACCTTTAAACTTTTATCTGAATTCGAAATCCCACAGCGACCTCTTTTCTGACAGAAGTATCCTACATAACAAAGATGTTCTCTTCTGGGAGAGAGAGGGTGTGTGTGTTTGTGTTTTTAGTTTTGTGCGTGTGTGTGTGTGCATGTGCTTGTGTGTTTGTGCGCGCATGTGTATATATTGTGGGTGCGTGTGTGCACTAGTGTGTGTGTGCCCAAGTGTGCGTATGTTTGTGCACTTAACTGTGTGAGTGTGCCGGGTGTCCCAAACACCCAATACACCTATTAAATAAAAGGCTTTGACAAATTGAACACGAATAAGGGGCAGCACGTTACCATGGTAGCCAGTAAACCTCTGTGTGTCCTGTGTGAGTTGGTGAGTAGGCAAGGCCAGCATCACCGCTTTACTTTACTCTATATAACCTGAGAGTCTATTGTCTCAATGCTACACTCTCACTGGTGTCTCTCTCTGTGTGGTCTCTCTTCAATATAGCCTTAAGTCTTAGTTTAGCGACGTCTATGGGAGTTTTCATTATGTATTAGCTAGCCATGCTAACTTAATGGTAATGGATGGGACTGGGATGAGGCAGGCAGTGTGGGATCAACTTTGGCACTGAGAGCCAAAGGGTCAAAGGTCATGAGTTGTTTGTCAACGTCAGCTCTCCTATCGACGCTAATCTGAATGCTAATGTCGCTGACTATTCTCCAGCAACGACTCGGGATCACAATGAGATTATTTGTAGACTTGATTAAAATAGTCCATTATCATAGAGCTCAATGTGTAGAACAGACAACATTAAAACACCCCACTATCGCCTGTTCCACCGAGACCCCTCTAAGAGAGACCCCCCATCGGTCATTCGGACTGTCTCGGTGTCATGAGCACATTTGAATCACCAACCAAACAATGATGAGGCCCTAAAGTCAGCTGTCCCACATAAAGCCTGTATGAGAAAAACAAAGCATTTTAGGGATTTGTGTGAGAGAGCATTAGAGAAAATCAGCAATGTACTGTATATTCATGTCAAGTAACATTTCTGTATGTGTCGGAGTATGTGTTGTGGAACGTTCCTATAGACACTGCTAACCATGTAAATGTGTAACCAGGAAAGATTGATTGATCTCCTCCCCTATGGGGTTTCCTATGGGAGTTTTGGGGGGTAACAGCCACAATATTCTCATAAGAGAGATTACTAATCAACGGCCACAGGCAGTAGTATGACGGTGATGACGGGATTTTGGATCTAGCTAATATTGGATTGTATGGAGATTAACAACAGCAGCTAGATGATGACTCTCTCTCTCTCTTTTAGTCTTTGTTCACTTCTCCATCTGAACTGCGGGGAATCGCTATCTCATTGCTCTGCCTCGTTCTGCCTCGTCTCTCCAGGGGGATTCCCCCTACTATCAATGGAGTCCCGTCTACATGAAAATAAAAACTGATGGATGTGCAGATGTGGGAACAAGATTAGAACGAAAAAACTTGAATTATTTCCTCTATACGTCTCGCTCATAATAAGGCACAGGCACAACCTATTACTGAGAACAAACATAACACAGTATCCTGTGAAGGAAGGTATAGCCTACATGGTTGGGCAAGCGTGAACATGTTAGGGTGGAACGATAACAATATGGGCCATTTGTAAGTCCTGTGGACTCCTGCCTCTCTAAACATTTGATTTGCCAGGATGTGGTTCCTTTGTCTACTGTGTTGGAAACTAAGGATTAGTCGTTGCCTCACAGGACCCAGCTGCCTGACCACAGTGATGTCACTGACCTGTTTTGTTGTCATTGGCAAGATGAATGAGTATCTAAGTTAGGTGCTGTAGGGTGGGCGACACTGGAGCTGATGGCCGAGGGAGGGGAGAGGGGAGAGGGAGGGAGAGGGAGGTGGGAGGGAGACGGGAGATGGGAGACGGGAGAGGGAGAGGGAGAGGGAGAGGGAGGTGGGAGGGAGAGGGAGAGAGGTGGGAGGGAGAGGAGAGGGAGGGAGAGGGAGGTGGGAGGTGGGAGGAGAGGCGAGAGGGGGTGAGAGAGAGGAGGTGGGGAGAGGGAGGTGGGAGGGGAGACGGGAGGGAAGAGGGAGGTGGGAGGGGAGAGGGAAGTTGGAGGGGAGAGGGAGAGGAGAGGGGAGGGAGGTGGGAGGGGAGACAGGAGAGGGAGGGGAGAGGGAGAGGGGAGGTGGGAGGGGAGGGGAGAGGGAGGTAGGAGGGGAGACAAGAGAGGGAGGTGGGAGGGAGGGGTGGTGGGAGAGGAGGTGGGAGGTGAGAGGGGAGGTGGGAGGGAAGAGGGAGGGGAGAGAGGAGGTGGGAGGGGAGAGGGAGGTGGGAAGGGAGACGGGTGAGGGACGGGAGAGGGTGGTAGGAGGGGAGAGGGGAGGTGGGAGGTGAGAGAGGGAGGTGGGAGGTGGGTGGTGGGTGGGAGAGGTGAGGGAGAGAGGTGGGAGGTTGGGTTAGAGGGGATTAGGAAACCACACTGCGGCTTTTGACTGATAAACAAAGTGCTGTGTGTGTGTGTGTGTGTGTGTGTGTGTGTCTGTGTCTGTGTCTGTGTGTGTGTGTGGCTCTTGATGTTTCATGAAACATGGAGATTGCAGACAAAAAGGGAAAGACAGACTCCATCTGTGAAAAGCATTGAGATTACTGTGTGGGTAAACCAAGAGCGACGTGTCAATCAACCACTCTGCGTGTGATACACAAATACCATACTCACGTTCTCTCTCTCTCTCACACACACCCACATATAGGGGAGTGGGGCCATATATAGGGAAGGGGGGCAACCCCAACCCTGCCGTTGTCATTTGTAATGTGAAGGATGGATTGCAGTTAGTAACTAATCAATCACACACAGTCGAGAACACAATACTGGTCCATTTGAATAATAGACAGAAAACTTTTCTCTCTTACAAAATATATTCTCCTTATGCTTTGAATTAATGTAATTTAGACACACAGTATAGAGTCAAACTTGGATGGCAGGAAACGTCTATTTGATATAGAATGATGTCAGGCAGAAATATCTGTTTTCTGCAGAATGCGCAGATTTTCCCTGCGATGATGAGTAGAGAAGTCCCACACTACTAGCTAGAACTCCTACCCCCTACTAGGACCTGCCTCTCTGAGAACAGTATTGCAGCGCCAGCAGCCTTCATCTAAACACACTCACACACACACACACACACTCACACACACACACACACTCACACACACACGACACACCGACCCCCAACTATTCATCTATAATGCAAAAGGCCTGTTGCCCTGTGGGGCCCGCCGGGTACGCTCAGAGTCCAACTCAAGTCAGGGGTGAGGTGTGTGTATGTGTGTGGGTGTAGGGGGTGTACCCTCTCTTCTGAGCCCCCCCTAACCGGCCCACCCGCCTCACACAACAACAGAACGGTACAGGTGGTGTCATTGTGGCCGTGTAACAGTGATTGAAGCTGACTGGCTCCCCTACACCTTTCACCCCACCGTTGTAGGGGGAAATAGAAATCAATATGGCCTATGATGAGGAGACTCAATGGGGGATGGAGGGATGGAGCAGGGGGGTGGGGGTGGTCTTGATAGATGGCTGGTTAAGGAGCCTGATGGATTGGTCTTTGGGATTTCCAGAAATTAGCCAGACATTTGACTGTCAAAAGAACATGAGAACATTTACCTCCTCCTCTTATTGAGCGAGGTGAGGAAGATTTCTGCCATGGCTGGCTGCAGTCTTCATATTCAGGCTGGGATCATTCACTGTAGATATTGTCCAAGATCAGCCTGCTGTGTGCTCTCTTGTGAAAACTAGAAGTCCATGGGCAACTGGTCTCCCTCTGCCCCTTCCCCCCTTTTATTTTTGTGAAATGTTTAATCCTCTTCCTCTTTCCCTCCCCCTCCAATCCAGACCATCCACTCTAACGGATCCCCTTTCTACATTATTCTCCGTGCATATTTTATTTTTTTCTGGGGGCCCACTTTCCCCGCCCACTCCCCTAATTTTAGCTTGAAACTAGAATAGCGGAGCCAAGAAATAGTTAATCCAGGGCTGCTTCTATGATTGGCCGCTGTACACAGCGCTTTAGCCACCTTGAATGAGAAACAGGGGTAACTAGGCAACTTCAGCGGCGGTAAAATAATTTAAATAATAAGATAAAAAGAATATATGTCCACGAAACACTGAAATAGTAAAATTGTCGAAAAATGAGAGGCGACACAATGTGATTTTATGGCGTGCGTGTCCGGCAATTGGAATTAAGGAATGGATTTCTTTCTCTCTAAGAAGCGACAACAGATCGCGCAAATGAAGCAGAAACTGATTTGGATTAAAACAGTTAAACTGGAAATCTCAGCATAGCTGTCATATGAAAGGGTAAGTGTCAGATCTGTAGTAGACATATTCTATATTATAGGCTATTTTACAATCAAGTTGGGGTTAGGCTATGTTATGTGATGCTAAAGAGCTCACCTACACGTTTTTTTGCCTTGATTTCTGATGAGAATTGTTGTTAGAACTGTCTTTTTAGGTGAACAAATCACAATATTTCGATTTCAGAGATAAAGCTTTGTCATTATGTAGCCTAGGCTATTTCTCCGAATTGAATGTTATATTGCTGTAGCCTACATACCGGATCCTCTGTTAACCAGTCGCAATTGGCCGGAATAAAATGCGCACAGCCACATTTCCATAATTTTCATTTGAAAGTTGTCTGACTCATATTCTGATGCAGTATGACGGGGGATCATTTTAAGAATAGACTTTAATTTCAGGGGAACCACACACACCAGCTCCGTCCAAGGTCCCCTGTTGGAATGACAAGCCCCCTTCATGCAGATCATCAAGCTCTCCAAACGCCTCACCGAGAGCGTTTTCACTTTGAGTGGACATTTGTATATAGGAAATCGAAATGAAAATACATTTGACAGTAGACTTGTATTGAAATTAATGATGGATAGGTTACCCTTGTTGCAGTTCAAGCTATGGTACTCAAACAATATGCTCACCAACTATAACGGTCTGTGAATGCATCCGTTTGAATTGGGATGCAGCGTGCGGTACCTGTGGATGGAACCGAAGCGCTGAGTGACGCCGGGCGGTGTGAGATATCGACATCTCTGCGGGCAATCATAGAATATGCTTGGGGTCTAGGCCTACTAATCACGGTTCATGGTTCATTGTTGTGAAAAATGTTGGTGTTTGGAGGAGCTTTCATGTGCGCATGGGGGTTGTCTCTGCTGCTTCACCGCGTCAAATCACCCCTTAATTTATGGTCTAGCACAGCTCGTGTCTTCTAGAGAGGGAGGTGTGGGTGGGCTGTGTGGAGTTTTATAGGATAGTGTGTGGAGTCGAGATGTTCTATTTGGATTCTGTTAAAATATAATTAACCAGACGTTCCTCATGCTTTAGACCTTATATTGATGGCCTATAGTTATCAATATCATATTTATATGCAATGGACGGGACATTGAATAGAACCAGACTCAACCAGACATTTTCTTGAGGAAAAATAACAACCAACCAACCCACCCATCCATCCATTCTTCTGGCTTGGCACTGGACAGTGAATGGGCAGTGACCTCAGTGTAATTGTTCATTGGACTATTAATAATCCGTTCCTACATGGATGAGACCGTAAAAGATTGAACCATATGTACAGTATGGTGGTCAGTGGTGTCTGCATGAACAGGTCATTTGAAGGAGTGGCTCACCCAACCTTTCAACCAGCGATGACCTCGTAGACAAGTGATAGGAATAAGGCATTACTTGAGTGGCTGGCTGGTATCAGACTGCTCCAGATAGCAGTGGCACAAACGGAATTAGCTAATGATGTGAACAACAGAGTGATTGGTTTGTTTAGAGGCCTGAGGCCCTGTTTGTGGTGTGGCTCCACTATTTATCCACAAAGATCAGTGTCAATGGTGTAGCACTGCAGGGAGCAGAGCGGCAGGGTTCAGGGATGTCTTCCTCTATAATCTGCCAAACTCAGTCATTTCCTTTAAAAAAGTCCTGCTACCCATCTGAGCTGAAGCAGTGCTTGAACACACACACACACATGCATGCACGCACACGCGCACACACACACACACACGTTATGTTCTTCTGTCCTCGAGGTGGCCTAAAATTTATTTCCATTCAAAATCCTAGTTTCCCTAACCCCTAACCCTTACCCATAACCCAAACCTTAACCCTCAGCCTAACCTTAACCCATAACCCAAACCCTAAACTTAAACATAACTCCTAACCCTAAACCTAACCCCTAAGCTTAAAATAGCCTTTGTCCTCATGGGGACAGGGGAGAATTTTCCATGTTTTACTATCCTTGTGGGGACATTTGGGGATTTTAGGTTCCCACAAGGATAGAAGAACCAACCCCCCCCCACACACACATTTTCTGTTGTATGCAGTTTAATGCAGCATTCCCACAACAGTTCCTTGCATTCCTCTGGTGGGTTGTGAGGCTTAGATGGTACAGCACAAAAACATTGAAGAGCATTAACTTTTGCAGCAAGCAGCTCTTTGTTGCCCTCCCAGTGGAATCTAAACTCCTGACAGCCAGGCAGCAGAACCAGGGAGGGAGTATTGGAGCCATGCTAACGGATTAAGACTATAATGCCTTTTCCCCATTCTGAAACGAGTGTAAAAAGAAAAAGGGTGAAATAGGATGTCCTCTTTTTACATTTAATGTTGTTTCCCTGAAATCTGATGTTACAAGAAAGAACAACATAGCCTACCTATCCTGTTGGTTTTTATTCCGTGAAGCACGCTCCCAATGCTTGCTTGTTTTTGTTACTCTTCTCCACTTTTCCAAAGTGATGTGATTCTTCTTTTGTCCCGCTGAAACCTTTCTTAAATCTGATGTTTTCTCTTCTGTATTATTATTGCAGTAGCATTACCTCAAATTGAACTCCCACAGGACTCCTCCCGTAAGGCCCTGAGGTGCTGCATCTTCAAGAGCAGTGGAAAATAGACACGAACATGTAGGCCTGTATAGAAGAACATTGTCGCTGCAGTGGCCTAAATCTTTAATAAGAATTTAATTCACTGAGCTAGCTCAAATAAGAATGAACATTCATTGTGCTCGTATCCCTCTCCCGACCTTGCTTGTCACCATGAAAGAAGATGTTAGCCAAGTGGACAGGTGCAGGTTTGGGGTGAAATGGAGGTGGACATTTTAGATTAGGTACAATGCAGTATTTTGTTCAGATTAAGTGAATTGTGGGAGTTTGTTTCAGGCATGTGTTTGGTTGGCGTTATGTCATCGTGACAGGAGCTTCCGTCCTCGAATAAAAGTTTGATGGGACTCACTGGACAGAAGAAATACCATAGTGACATACTAGGATACATTCCAAATCGTGTGGTAAATGAAAACATCTTGAGATTTCTATCTGGATTAGGCTATTTAGAGGAGAATGTTTTAAATTAACCAAATCAAAAGTATCCTACACTTTCTATGATGAGAGTTTGAATAATGAGGTCAGCTGATCCCACATCTGACGACTGTGTTTGAAACAAATGGTGTAGAAAAGTCACAATCATCATCATTTTATTGTGCAGACAGAATAATAGTTGTCGTCACAATATCCTGGGGACTGATTTGACCTGAAACATCTGATGAAGAGTGAGTGGAGTTTGTCAGTGGGTGTGTGAACCACAGAGTCAGACTACAGCGTCAGGTATGGACACTGAGCCAGAACAGCCTTCTCAGCCATCACTCTTTCTGGCCACTCCACTTCCAAGGGACTGCATGGAATCTCCAGTGCATCACTGACACCCACCATCACTGGGGAGATGTAGCATGCCAAGCCAATGAATCATTAAGACTCAATTGTCTGGGAGGTATGGGGCGGACTGCCATATGCCAGGTTCCAATGCAATCTGTACCAGAGTTTCTACTGTACCATACAATTTGCTTTAGTTTTTGTAGTATCACTGTATGACTGTGATATAGCCTACATCTGTGGCTTTAAGTCTGATATAAACCATAATCCATCTCACAGGTGTGTTTTGGTGTTTTCCAATCGATCGTCTGTATGGGTATATTTTTGGTGGGTTTTTCAATACAAAGCCGCCCAGTTTTTGTACTGATATGAGCCGCCCGCTAAGTCTCAGTACTACTAAAATGAGCTGCCCAGCCCAGTCTCTATTGAAATGAGTCATTGTGACCTTCAGCTCAACTCATGTAGGGCTAGTTGGCACCATATGAAATAACCATCCATCTATTGAAGTATGAGGCTGCAGAGCTGTAGATAAATCTAAAGAGGGCGAGACAGGGAGGGAGGGAGAGAGAGAGAGAGAGAGAGAGAGAGAGAGAGAGAGAGAAAGAAAAAAATGGAAGAGAGGCCTCTTGTCTGTATCCGCTTCAATATTGACTTCACTCCTCACTTCCAAGCAGAGGACGCATGTGAATGCAGAGATCTATCCATCCCCAAATCTTGTTTGCCTCATCACTGCCAAGGTGACAGACTCACTCACCTTATCAGTGCCAAAGGAACAGACTCACTCACCTCATCACTACCAAGGTAAAAGACTCCCTCACCTCATCACTGCCAAGGTAACAGACTCACTCACCTCATCACTGCCAAGGTAACAGACTCCCTCACCTCATCACTGCCAAGGTAACAGACTCACTCACCTCATCACAGCCAAGGTAACAGACTCATTCAACTCATCACTGCCAAGGTAACAGACTCATTCACCTCATCAGTGCCAAGGTAACAGACTCACTCACCTCATCAGTGCCAAGGTAACAGACTCACTCACCTCATTAGTGCCAAGGTAACAGACTCACTCACCTCATCACTGCCAAGGTAACAGACTCCCTCACCTCATCACTGCCAAGGTAACAGACTCACTCACCTCATCACAGCGAAGGTAACAGACTCATTCAACTCATCACTGCCAAGGTAACAGACTCATTCACCTCATCACTGCCAAGGTAACAGACTCACTCACCTCATCAGTGCCAAGGTAACAGACTCACTCACCTCATTAGTGCCAAGGTAACAGACTCACTCACCTCATCACTGCCAAGGTAACAGACTCACTCACCTCATCACTGCCAAGGTAACAGACTCACTCACCTCATCAGTGCCAAGGTAACAGACTCACTCACCTCATCACTGCCAAGGTAACAGACTCACTCACCTCATCACTGCCAAAGTAACAGACTCACGCACCTCATCACAGCCAAGGTAACAGACTCATTCACCTCATCACTGCCAAGGTAACAGACTCACTCACCTCATCACTGCCAAGGTAACAGACTCACTCACCTCATCACTGCCAAGGTAACAGACTCACTCACTGCATCACTGCCAAGGTAACAGACTCACTGACCTCCTTAATAACAACGTAACAGACTCACTCACCTCATCAGTGCCAAGGTAACAAACTCACTCACCTCATCACTGCCAAGGTAACAGACTCCCTCACCTCATCACTGCCAAGGTAACAGACTCACTCACCTCATCACTGCTAAGGTAACAGACTCACTCACCTCATCACTGCCAAGGTAACAGACTCACTCACCTCATCACTGCCAAGGTAACAGACTCACTCACCTCATCACTGCCAAGATAACAGACTCACTCACCTCATCACTGCCAAGGTAACAGACTCACTCACCTCATCACTGCCAAGGTAACAGACTCACTCACCTTATCAGTGCCAAAGTAACAGACTCACTCACCTCATCACTGCCAAGGTAACATACTCACTCACCTCATCACTGCCAAGGTAACAGACTCACTCACCTCATCAGTGCCAAGGTAACAAACTCACTCACCTCAGCACTGCCAAGGTAACAGACTCACTCATTTCATCACTGCCAAGGTAACAGACTCACTCACCTCATCACTGCCAAGGTAACAGACTCACTCACCTCATCACTGCCAAGGTAACAGACTCACTCACCTCATCACTGCCAAGGTAACAGACTCACTCACCTCATCACTGCCAAGGTAACAGACTCACTCACCTCATCACTGACAAGGTAACAGACTCACTCACCTCATCACTGCCAAAGTAACAGACTCACTCATTTTATCACTGCCAAGGTCACAGACTTACTCACCTCATCACTGCCAAGGTAACAGACTCACTCACCTCATCACTGCCAAGATAACAGACTCACTCACCTTATTAGTGCCAAGGTAACAGACTCACTCACCTCATCACTGCCAAGGTAACAGACTCACTCACCTCATTAGTGCCAAGGTAACAGACTCACTCACCTCATCACTGCCAAAGTAACAGACTCACTCACCTCATCACTGCCAAGGTAACAGACTCACTCACCTCATCACTGCCAAGGTAACAGACTCACTCACCTCATCAGTGCCAAGGTAACAGACTCACTCACCTCATTAGTGCCAAGGTAACAGACTCACTCACCTCATCACTGCCAAGGTAACAGACTCACTCACCTCATCACTGCCAAGGTAACAGACTCAGTAACCTCATCAGTGCCAAGGTAACAGACTCACTCACCTCATCACTGCCAAGGTAACAGACTCACTCACCTCATCACTGCCAAAGTAACAGACTCCACGCACCTCATCACAGCCAAGGTAACAGACTCATTCACCTCATCACTGCCAAGGTAACAGACTCACTCACCTTATCAGCGCCAAGGTAACAGACTCACTCACCTCATCACTGCTAAGGTAACAGACTCACTCACCTCATCACTGCCAAGGTAACAGACTCACTCACCTCATCAGTGCCAAGGTAACAGACTCACTCACTGCATCACTGCCAAGGTAACAGACTCACTCACCTCATTAATAACAAGGTAACAGACTCACTCACCTCATCAGTGCCAAGGTAACAAACTCACTCACCTCATCACTGCCAAGGTAACAGACTCACTCACCTCATCACTGCCAAGGTAACAGACTCACTCACCTCATCACTGCTAAGGTAACAGACTCACTCACCTCATCACTGCCAAGGTAACAGACTCACTCACCTCATCACTGCCAAGGTAACAGACTCACTCACCTCATCACTGCCAAGATAACAGACTCACTCACCTCATCAGTCCCAAGGTAACAGACTCACTCACCTCATCAGTGCCAAGGTAACAGACTCACTCACCTCATTAGTGCCAAGGTAACAGACTCACTCACCTTATCAGTGCCAAGGTAACAGACTCACTCACCTCATCACTGCCAAGGTAACAGACTCACTCACCTCATCAGTGCCAAGGTAACAGACTCACTCACCGCATCACTGCCAGGTAACAGACTCACTCACCTCATCACTGCTAAGGTAACAGACTCACTCACCTCATCACTGCTAAGGTAACAGACTCACTCACCTCATCACTGACAAGGTAACAGACTCACTCACCTCATCACTGACAAAGTAACAGACTCACTCATTTTATCACTGCCAAGGTCACAGACTTACTCACCTCATCACTGCCAAGGTCACAGACT
Source organism: Brachymystax lenok tsinlingensis (assembly GCA_030435695.1). Lineage (NCBI taxonomy): Eukaryota > Metazoa > Chordata > Actinopteri > Salmoniformes > Salmonidae > Brachymystax > Brachymystax lenok. The sequence goes on along the minus strand of CM059788.1, from coordinate 30,988,247 downwards.
TACTCACCTCATCACTGCCAAGGTAACAGTCTCACTCACCTCATCACTGCCAAGGTAACAGACTCACTCACCTCATCACTGCCAAAGTAACAGACTCACTCACCTCATCACTGCCAAGGTAACAGACTCACTCACCTCATCACTGCCAAGGTAACAGACTCACTCACCTCATCAGTGCCAAGGTAACAGACTCACTCACCTCATTAGTGCCAAGGTAACAGACTCACTCACCTCATCACTGCCAAGGTAACAGACTCACTCACCTCATCACTGCCAAGGTAACAGACTCAGTAACCTCATCAGTGCCAAGGTAACAGACTCACTCACCTCATCACTGCCAAGGTAACAGACTCACTCACCTCATCACTGCCAAAGTAACAGACTCACGCACCTCATCACAGCCAAGGTAACAGACTCATTCACCTCATCACTGCCAAGGTAACAGACTCACTCACCTTATCAGCGCCAAGGTAACAGACTCACTCACCTCATCACTGCTAAGGTAACAGACTCACTCACCTCATCACTGCCAAGGTAACAGACTCACTCACCTCATCAGTGCCAAGGTAACAGACTCACTCACTGCATCACTGCCAAGGTAACAGACTCACTCACCTCATTAATAACAAGGTAACAGACTCACTCACCTCATCAGTGCCAAGGTAACAAACTCACTCACCTCATCACTGCCAAGGTAACAGACTCACTCACCTCATCACTGCCAAGGTAACAGACTCCACTCACCTCATCACTGCTAAGGTAACAGACTCACTCACCTCATCACTGCCAAGGTAACAGACTCCACTCACCTCATCACTGCCAAGGTAACAGACTCACTCACCTCATCACTGCCAAGATAACAGACTCACTCACCTCATCAGTCCCAAGGTAACAGACTCACTCACCTCATCAGTGCCAAGGTAACAGACTCACTCACCTCATTAGTGCCAAGGTAACAGACTCACTCACCTTATCAGTGCCAAGGTAACAGACTCACTCACCTCATCACTGCCAAGGTAACAGACTCACTCACCTCATCAGTGCCAAGGTAACAGACTCACTCACCGCATCACTGCCAGGTAACAGACTCACTCACCTCATCACTGCTAAGGTAACAGACTCACTCACCTCATCACTGCTAAGGTAACAGACTCACTCACCTCATCACTGACAAGGTAACAGACTCACTCACCTCATCACTGACAAAGTAACAGACTCACTCATTTTATCACTGCCAAGGTCACAGACTTACTCACCTCATCACTGCCAAGGTCACAGACTTACTCACCTCATCACTGCCAAGGTAACAGTCTCACTCACCTCATCACTGCCAAGATAACACACTCACTCACCTCATTAGTGCCAAGGTCACAGACTCACTCACCTCATCAGTGCCAAGGTAACAGACTCACTCACCTCATTAGTGCCAAGGTAACAGACTCACTCACCTCATCACTGCCAAGGTAACAGACTCACTCACCTCATCAGTCCCAAGGTAACAGACTCACTCACCTCATCACTGCCAAGGTAACAGACTCACTCACCTCATCACTGCCAAGGTAACAGACTCACTCACCTTATCAGTGCCAAGGTAACAGACTCACTCACCTCATCACTGCCAAGGTAACAGACTCACTCACCTCATCACTGCCAAGGTAACAGACTCACTCACCTCATCAGTGCCAAGGTAACAAACTCACTCACCTCAGCACTGCCAAGGTAACAGACTCACTCATTTCATCACTGCCAAGGTAACAGACTCACTCACCTCATCACTGCTAAGGTAACAGACTCACTCAGCTCATCACTGCCAAGGTAACAGACTCACTCACCTCATCACTGCCAAGGTAACAGACTCACTCACCTCATCACTGCCAAAGTAACAGACTCACTCACCTCATCACTGACAAGGTAACAGACTCACTCACCTCATCACTGCCAAAGTAACAGACTCACTCATTTTATCACTGCCAAGGTCACAGACTTACTCACCTCATCACTGCCAAGGTAACAGACTCACTCACCTCATCACTGCCAAGATAACAGACTCACTCACCTTATTAGTGCCAAGGTAACAGACTCACTCACCTCATCACTGCCAAGGTAACAGACTCACTCACCTCATTAGTGCCAAGGTAACAGACTCACTCACCTCATCACTGTAAAGGTAACAGACTCACTCACCTCATCACTGCCAAGGTCACAGACTCACTCACCTCATCACTGCCAAGGTCACAGACTTACTCACCTCATCACTGCCAAGGTAACAGACTCACTCACCTCATCACTGCCAAGATAACAGACTCACTCACCTTATTAGTGCCAAGGTAACAGACTCACTCACCTCATCACTGCCAAGGTAACAGACTCACTCTCCTCATTAGTGCCAAGGTAACAGACTCACTCACCTCATCACTGCCAAGGTAACAGACTCACTCACCTCATCACTGTCAAGGTAACAGACTCACTCACCTCATCAGTGCCAAGGTAACAGACTCAATCACATCATCACTGCCAAGGTAACAGACTCACTCACCTCATTAGTGCCAAGGTAACAGACTCACTCACATCATCACTGACAAGGTAACAGACTCACTCACCTCATCACTGCCAAGGTAACAGACTCACTCACCTCATCACTGCCAAGGTCACAGACTCACTCACCTCATCACTGCCAAGGTAACAGACTCACTCACCGCATCACTGCCAAGATAACAGACTCACTCACCTCATCACTGCCAAGGTAACAGACTCACTCACCTCATCACTGCCAAGGTAACAGACTCACTCACCTTATCAGTGCCAAGGTAACAGACTCACTCACCTCATCACTGCCAAGGTAACAGACTCACTCACCTCATCACTGCCAAGGTAACAGACTCACTCACCTCATCAGTGCCAAGGTAACAAACTCACTCACCTCAGCACTGCCAAGGTAACAGACTCACTCATTTCATCACTGCCAAGGTAACAGACTCACTCACCTCATCACTGCTAAGGTAACAGACTCACTCACCTCATCACTGCCAAGGTAACAGACTCACTCACCTCATCACTGCCAAGGTAACAGACTCACTCACCTCATCACTGCCAAGGTAACAGACTCACTCACCTCATCACTGACAAGGTAACAGACTCACTCACCTCATCACTGCCAAAGTAACAGACTCACTCATTTTATCACTGCCAAGGTCACAGACTTACTCACCTCATCACTGCCAAGGTAACAGACTCACTCACCTCATCACTGCCAAGATAACAGACTCACTCACCTTATTAGTGCCAAGGTAACAGACTCACTCACCTCATCACTGCCAAGGTAACAGACTCACTCACCTCATTAGTGAAAAGGTAACAGACTCACTCACCTCATCACTGCCAAGGTAACAGACTCACTCACCTCATCACTGCCAAGGTAACAGACTCACTCACCTCATCACTGCCAAGGTAACAGACTCACTCACCTCATCAGTGCCAAGGTAACAGACTCACTCACCTCATCAGTGCCAAGGTAACAGACTCACTCACCTCATCAGTGCCAAGGTAACAGACTCACTCACCTCATCAGTGCCAAGCTAACAGACTCACTCACTTCATCACTTTCAAGGTAACAGACTCATTCACCTCATCACTGCCAAGGTAACAGACTCACTCACCTTATCAGTGCCAAGGTAACAGACTCACTCACCTCATCACTGCCAAGGTAACAGACTCACTCACCTCATCAGTGCCAAGATAACAGACTCACTCACCTCATTAGTGCCAAGGTAACAGACTCACTCACCTCATCAGTGCCAAGGTAACAGGCTCACTCACCTCATCACTGCCAAGGTAACAGACTCACTCACCTCATCAGTGCCAAGGTAACAGGCTCACTCACCTCATCACTGCCAAGGTAACAGACTCACTCACCTCATCAGTGCCAAGGTAACAGGCTCACTCACCTCATCACTGCCAAGGTAACAGACTCACTCACCTCATCAGTGCCAAGATAACAGACTCACTCACCTCATTAGTGCCAAGGTAACAGACTCACTCACTTCATCAGTGCCAAGGTAACAGACTCACTCACCTCATCACTGCCAAGGTAACAGACTCACTCACCTTATCAGTGCCAAGGTAACAGACTCACTCACCTTATCAGTGCCAAGGTAACAGACTCACTGAACAAGACAAATGGAAGGAGAACGGGGTAGAGAAGATCCCCTCAAGCACACATTCAATTGTGTTCTATTTACATTAAGCAATAGTAATTCAACACGGTTCATGTGTTGCATTAGGGATATATTTCTCTCTCTCACTCTGTGTATGTATGTGTCTGTGCGGGTGCGTGCATATGTGTGTGTGTACTGTATGTGTGCATGTGTGTGTGTCCGTGCATATGTGTGTGTTTTTAATGTTTGTGTGTGTGTGAGTGTGTAAAAGTAGGTGAAACCCATTTACGTGGCTGTAGGTTTAGGTAATGAGGGAACTCATCGTCAGAGTAGTTATGCCCCAGTTTGTCTATTCCAACGCGTGCCGTTCCAACCGCAACTCCTCAAGCGTTTTCCCTGCATTACCCAGAAACCCCATGTTCGTGTGACCCAATTTATCGAACACTCCTCCCCATTCATCTGCTCTCACAGATGCACAAGAGTTAGAGGACTAGAGGAGGCTCTGTCAGCGTCAGAGCGTTCATCACCTTCGAGTAGTAAGATCTCTACAGTTTCATCCCTTCACCACTTGATACTAACCTACCTCAGACTAGAGTAGTACTCCATGTGTGGTTGATGGTGTGAATCATGTTGCAGGAGTACTAGCTAGATGAAGTGGTGTGTCTGTATGTTTTCTGTTTTCAGCAGGAATTTATATTTACATTTTTTATTTACAGACAGCCAGGGGCACACTCCAACACTCAGACATCATTTGAAAACACAGTATTTGTGTTATTGAAGCCGCCAGATCAGAGGCAGTAGGGATGACAACATGTTATATTAATATATTTGTGAATTGGACCCTAGTCCTGTCCTGCCTGAGCATTCGAAATGTAACAGGTACTTTTGGGTGTCAGGGAAAATGTATGGAGTAAAAAGTACATCTTATCTTTAGGAATGTTGTAAAGTAAATGGAAAAGTTGCCCTCTGGAGAGCCTTACGGTTGTGGGCGGAGCAGTTGCCGTACCAGGCGGTGATACAGCCTGACAGGATGCTCTTGATTGTGCATCTGTAAAAGTTTGTGAGTGTTTTTGGTGACAAGCCAAGTTTCTTCAGCCTCCTGAGGTTGAAGAGGCACTGTTGCGTATTCTTCACCACGCTGTCTGTGTGGGTGGACCATTTCAGATTGTCCGTGATGAGTACGCAGAGGACCTTGAAGCTTTCCACCTTCTCCACTACTGTCCCGTTGATGTGGATAGGGGGGTGCTCCCTCTGATATTTCCTGAAGTCCACGATCATCTCATTTGTTTTGTTGACGTTGAGAGTGAGGTTATTTTCCTGACACCACACTCCGTGGGCCCTCACCTCCTCCCTGCAAACTTGATGATTGGGTTGGAGGTGTGCATGGCCACGCAGTCATGGGTGAACAGGGAGTACAGGAGAGGGCTGAGAACGCACCCTTGTGGGGCCCCACTGTTGAGGATCAGCGGGGTGGAGATGTTGTTTCCTACCCTCACCACCTGGGGGCGGCCCGTCAGAAAGTCCAGGACCCAGTTGCACAGGGCAGGGTCAAGACCCATGGTCTCGTGCTTAATGACGAGTTTGGAGGGTACTATGGTGTTAAATGCTGAGCTGTAATCGATGAACAGCATTCTTACATAGATATTCTTCTTGTCCAGATGGGTTAGGGCAGTGTGCAGTGTGATTGCAATTGCGTCGTCTGTGGACCTATTGGGGCGGTAAGCAAATTGGAGTGGGTCTAGGGTGTCAGGTAGGGTGGAGGTGATATGATCCTTGACTAGTCTCTCAAAGCACTTCATGATGACGGAAGTGAGTGCTACGGGGCAATAGTCATTTAGCTCAGTTACCTTAGCTTTCTTGGGAACAGGAACAATGGTGGCCCTCTTGAAGCATGTGGGAACGGCAGACTAGGATAGGGATTGATTGAATATGTCCGTAAACACAACAGCCAGATGGTCTGCACATGCTCTGAGGATGCGGCTAGGGATGCTGTCTGGGCCGGCAGCCTTGCAAGGGTTAACACGTTTAAATGTTTTACTCATGTTGGCTGCGGTGAAGGAGAGCCTGCAGGTTTTGGTAGCGGGCCGTGTCAGTGGCACTGTATTGTCCTCAAAGCAAGCAAAGAAGTTGTTTAATTTGTCTGGGAGCAAATCAAATCAAATCAAATCAAATTTTATTTGTCACATACACATGGTTAGCAGATGTTAATGCGAGTGTAGCGAAATGCTTGTGCTTCTAGTTCCGACCATGCAGTAGTATCTAACAAGTAATCTAACAAATTCACAACAACTACCTTATACACACAAGAGTAAAGGAATGAATACGAGTATGTACATATAAATATATGGATGAGCGATGGCTGACCGGCATAGGCAAGATGCAGTAGATGGTATGGAGTACAGTATATACACATATATATATATGAGATGAGTAATGTAGGATATGTAAACATTATATAAATGGCATTGTTTAAAGTGGCTAGTGATACATTATTTCATCCAGTTATAATTATTAAAGTGGCTAGAGATTTGGGTCGATGGCCGAACGGCATAGGCAAGATTCAGTAGATGGTTTAGAGTACAGTGTATACATTTGATATGAGTATGTCGGATATGTAAACATTATATACAAAATTGTTTAAAGTGGCTAGTGATACATTTGTTACATCCAATTCCTATGTTTAAAGTGGCTAGAGATTTAAGTCAGTATGTTGGCAGCAGCCACTCAATGTTAGTGATGGCTGTTTAACAGTCTGATGGCCTTGAGGTAGAAGCTGTTTTTCAGTCTCTCGGTCCCAGCTTTGATGCACCTGTACTGACCTCGCCTTCTGGATGATAGCGGGGTGAACAGGAAGTGGCTCGGGTGGTTGTTGTCCTTGATGATCTTTTTGGCCTTCCTGTGACATCGGGTGGTGTAGGTGTCCTGGAGGGCAGGTAGATGCGCTGTGCAGTCCTCACTACCCTCTGGAGAGCCTTACGGTTGTGGGCAGAGCAGTTGCCGTACCAGGCGGTGATACAGCCCGACAGGATGCTCTCGATAGTGCATCTGTAAAAGTTTGTGAGTGATTTTGGTGACAAGCCAAATTTCTTCAGCCTCCTGAGGTTGAAGAGGCGCTGTTGCGCCTTCTTCACCACGCTGTCTGTGTGGGTGGACCAATTCAGTTTGTCCGTGATGTGTACACCGAGGAACTTAAAACTTTCCACCCTCTCCACTACTGTCCCCTCGATGTGGATAGGGGGGTGCTCCCTCTCCTGTTTCCTGAAGTCCACGATCATCTCCTTTGTTTTGCTGACATTGAGTGAGAGGTTATTTTCCTGACACCACACTCCGAGGGCCCTCACCTCCTCTCTGTAGGCCGTCTCGTCGTTGTTGGTAATCAAGCCTACCACTGTAGTGTCGTCAGCAAACTTGATGATTGAGTTGGATGCGTGCTCGGCCACGCAGTCATGGGTAAACAGGGAGTACAGGAGAGGGCTGAGAACGCACCCTTGTGGGGCCCCAGTGTTGAGGATCAGCGGGGTGGAGATGTTGTTTCCTACCCTCACCACCTGGGACCGGCCCAGGTGGTAAGTAATTACAATATAGCAATTAAACACTGGAATGGTAGATGTGCAGAAGATGAATGTGCAAGTAGAGATACTGGTGTGCAAAAGAGGAAGATAAATAAATATAGTATGGGGATGAGGTAGTTGGATGGGCTGTTTACAGATGGGCTATGTACAGGTGCAGTGATCTGTGAGCTGCTCTGACAGCTGGTGCTTAAAGCTAGAGAAGGAGATATGAGTCTCCAGCTTCAGTGATTTTTGCAGTTCCTTCCAGTCATTGGCAGCAGAGAACTGGAAGGAAAGGCGGCCAAAGGAAGAATTGGCTTTGGGGGTGACCAGTGAGATATCAATCAATCAAATGTATATACCTGCTGGAGCGCGTGCTACGGGTGGGTGCTGCTACGGTGACCAGTGACCTGAGATAAGGCGGGGGCTTTACCTAGCAGAGACTTGTAGATGACCTGAAGCCAGTGGGATTGGCGACAAGTAGGAAGCGAGGGCCAGCCAATGAGAGCGTACAGGTCGCAGTGGTGGGTAGTATATGGGGCTTTGGTGACCTAACGGATGGGACTGTGATAGACTACATCCAATTTGTTGAGTAGAGTGTTGGAGGCTATTTTGTAAATGACATTGCCGAAGTCGAGGATCGGTAGGATGGTCAGTTTTACAAGGGTATGTTTGGCAGCATTGAAGCTCGTCTGGAGGTTAGTTAACACAGTGTCCAAAGAAGGGCCAGAGGTGTACAGAATGGTGTCGTCTGCGTAGAGGTGGATCAGAGAATCACCAGCAGCAAGAGCGACATCATTGATGTATACAGAGAAGAGAGTCAGCCCGAGAATTGAACCCTGTGGCACCCCCATAGAGACAGACAGCGGTCCGGACAACAGGCCCTCCCATTTGACACACTGAACTCTATCAGAGAAATAGTTGGTGAACCAGGCGAGGCAATCATTTGAGAAACCAAGGCTGTTGAGTCTGCCGATAAACATTTGGTGATTGACAGAGTCGAAATCCTTGGCCAGGTCAATGAATACGGCTGCACAGTAATGCCTCTTATCGATGGCGGTTATGATATTGTTTAGGACCTTGAGCGTGGCTGAGGTGCACCCATGACCAGCTCCGAAAACCAGATTGCATAGCGGAGAAGGTACGGTGGGATTCGAAATGGTCGGAGATCTGTTTGTTAACTTGGCTTTCGGAAGACCTTAGAAAGGCAGGGTAGGATAGATATAGGTCTGTAGCAGTTTGGGTCTAGAGTGTCTCACCTTTTGAAAAGGGGGATGACGCGGCAGCTTTCCAATCTTTAGGGATCTCAGACGATACGAAAGAGAGGTTGAACAGGCTAGTAATAGGGGTTGCAACAATTTTGGCAGATAATTTTAGAAAGAGAGGGTCCAGATTGTCTAGCCCTACTGATTTGTAGGGGTACAGATTTTGCAGCTCTTTCAGAACATCAGCTGTCTGGATTTGGGTGAAGGAGAAATGGGGGAGGCTTGGGCGAGTTGCTGTGGGGGGTGGAGGGCTGTTGATTGGGGTGGGGGTATCCAGGTGGAAAGCATGGCCAGACGTAGAAAAATGTTTATTGAAATTCTCAATTATCGTGGATTTATCGGTGGTGCTAGCGTTTCCTAGCCTCAGTGCAGTGGGCAGCTGGGAGGAGGTGCTCTTATTCTCCATGGACTTTACAGTGTCCCAGAACCTTTTTTGAGTTTGTGCTACAGGATGCAAATTTCTGCTTGAAAAAGCTAGCCTTTGCTTTCCTAACTGCCTGTGTATATTGGTTCCTAACTTCCCTGAAAAATTGCCTATCACGAGGGCTATTCAATGCTAGTGCAGAACGCCATGTTTTTGTGCTGGTCAAGGGCAGTCAGGTCTGGAGTGAACCAAGGGCTTTATCTGTTCCTGGTTCAACATTTTTTGAATGCCGAGGAAGGCACTTGTAAAGAATAGCCAGGCATCCTCTACTGACGGGATGAGATCAATATCCTTCCAGGATACCTGGGCCAGGTCGATTAGAAAGGCCTGCTCGCTGAAGTCTTTTAGGGAGCGTTTGACAGTGATGAGGGGTGGTTGTTTGACCGCAGGCCCATTACGGATGCAGGCAATGAGGCAGTGATCACTGAGATCTTATTTGGAGGGCAAGTTGGTTAGGATGATATCTATGAGGGTGCCCGTGTTTACGGATTTGGGGTTGTACCTGGTGGGTTCATTGATGGGTGGCAGGTAGCCTAGTGGTTAGAGTGTTGGACTTGTAACCGGAGGGTTGCAAGTTTGAATCCCTGAGCTGACAAGGAAAAAATCTGTCGTTCTGCCCCTGAACAAGGCAGTTAACCCACTATTTCCCCGGGCGCCGAAGACATGGATATCGATTAAGGCAGCCCCCTGCACCTCTCTGATTCAGAGGGGTTGGGTTAAATGTGGAAGACACATTTCGGTTGAAGGCATTAGGTTGTACAACTGACTAATAATGGTGACTTTGACTTTGATCATTTGTGTGAGATTGAGGGCATCAAGCTTAGATTGTAGGATGGCCGGGGTGTTAAGCATGTCCCAGTTTATGTCACCTAGCAGCATGAACTCTGAAGATAGATGGGGGGCAATCAATTCACATATGGTGTCTAGGGCACAGGTGGGGGCAGAGGGTGGTCTATAGCAAGCGACAACGGTGAGAGACTTGTTTCTGGAGAGGTGGATTTTTAAAAGTAAAACTGTTTGGGTACAGACCTGGATAGTAAGACAGAACTCTGCAGGCTTTCTCTGCAGTAGATTGCAACACCGCCCCCTTTGGTAGTTCTATCTTGTCGGAAAAAATGTTATAGTTAGGGATGGAAATTTCAGGGTTTTTGGTGGTCTTCCTAAGTCAGGATTCAGACACGGCTAGGACATCCGGGTTGGCAGAGTGTGCTAAACAGTGAATAAAACAAACTTAGGGAGGAGGCTTCTAATGTTAACATGCATGAAACCAAGGCTTTTTACGGTTACAGAAGTCAACAAATGAGAGCACCTGGGGAGTAGGAGTGGAGCTAGGCACTGCAGGGCCTGGATTAACCTCTATATCACCAGAGGAACAGAGGAGGAGTAGGATGAGGGTACGGCTAAAGGCTATCAGCACTGGACGTCTAGTACGTTCGGAACAGAGAGTAAAAGGAACGGGTTTCTGGGTGTGATAGAATAGATTCAAGGCATAATGTACAGACAATAGTATGGTAGGATGTGAGTACTTTGGAGGTAAACCTAGGCATTGAGTAATGATGAGAGAGATATTGTCTCTAGAGACGTTTAAACCAGGTGATGTCACCGCATATGTGGGAGGTGGAACTAAATGGTTGGTTAAGGCATATTGAGCAGGGCTAGAGAGTCTACAGTGAAATAAGACAATAATCCCTAACCAGGACAGTAATGGACAAGGCATATTGATATTAGGGAGAGGCAAGTGTAGCCGTGTGATCATAGGGGTCCAGTGAGTGGTTGGGCTGGTTGGAGACATGGCGATTCAGACAGCTAGCAGGCCGGGGCTAGCAAACTAGCCAAAGGGCCTTAGAGGGACGTCGTGACGGTGACGTCGATAGACAAGTCGTGATGGATTAGTAGGGTTCCGAGTAGCAGAGAGGTCGAAGTCCAATTGGCAGAATAGGTATAGTGGCCCAAGAAATTGGTCGATGGATCTATTTAGCTAACAGTCCAATATGATTCTAGGCAGGTAGCGGGCCGCGGCTAGCAGCTAGCAGGCCGTGGCTAGCAGATGGACATGCAGGGAACATCGCAATGTAGGGGCCAGTTGAGTACCCCCTCGAGCAGATTACGTCGTAGTCCCGTCGTGAAGGATCGGCGTGGTTCCGTGCCCTGCACCGGCAGTAGAAGGGGTCCGGGTATTGTAGCTCAGGAGTGGCTGATGGGCCTCTTCAGCTAGCCGGGAGAATGGGCCTAGCATGGGCTAGCTCCAGGCTAATTGGTGCTTGCTTTGGTACAGATGTTAGCCAGGAGTAGTCACTCGGATAGCAGCTTGCTAGCTGCGATGATCCAGGTGTAAAAGTTCAGAGCTTGCGGTAGGAAACCCAGGGATATGAAGAGAAAAATAGGTCCGGTATGCTCTGGTTTGAGTCGTGTTGTACTTTCTGGCGAGAGCTTTCCGAGCTAAAGGTTAGCTGATGACCGCTAGCAGTGGTTAGCTGACTACTAGCTAGTAGCTAGTGAGCTGGCTAGCTTCTGTTGGGGAATTCCAGTTCCGAGGTAAATAAAATACTTTTGGGTGAGGCGGGTTGCAGGAGAGTATTTGAAGTTGAGGTTTAGAAAAATATAAAAAGATATACAAAGAAAAATATATAAAAAGATATATACATGGGACACGACAAGACAAGGACAAAGACGTCTGGTACACCATCTTGGAAGGAACATCTTGGTTTCATCAGACCAGAGAATCTTGTTTCTCATGGTCTGAAATTCCTTAGGTGCCTATTGACAAACTCCTAGCGGGCTGTTATGTGCTTTTTACTGAGGAGTGGCTTCCGTCTGGCCACTACCATAAAGGCTTGATTGGTGGAGTGCTGCAGAGATGGTTGTCCTTCTGGAAGGTTCTCCCATCTCCACAGAGGGACTCTAAACCTCTGTCAGAGTGACAATTGGGTTCTTAGTCACCTCCCTGACCAAGGCCCTTCTCCCCCGATTGCTCAGTTTGGCTGGGCGGCCAGATCTAAGAAGAGTTGGTGTTTGCTCTGACATGCACTGTCAACTGTGGGACCTTATATAGACAGGTGTGTGCCTTTCCAAATCATGTCCAATCAATTTAATTTACCACAGGTGGACTCTAATCAAGTTGTAGAAACATCTCAGGGATGATCAATGGAAACAGGATGCACCTGAGCTCATTTTCGAATCTCAGAGCAAAGATTCTGAATACTTATGTAAATAAGGTATTTCTGTTTTTTGTTCTAAAAACCTGTTTTTGCTTTGTCATTATGGGGGTATTGTGTGTAGATTGCTGAGGATTTTTATTTTTTTATTTCATTTTAGAATAAGGCTGTTACGTATCAAAATGTGGAAAAAGTCAAGCGGTCTGAATAATTGCTGAAGGCACTGTACTTGTGAAAATAGCACCAAAGCGATTGAAAAAAAAACTGTAATGAAATGCCTTGTTTACACAACTGTGTTTTCTCAACTGCGTGGGTTTAATTCGGCCAGATTTCATTGTTGGGTGGTCTTATCTGTGGATCACAACTCATCCAGTTTTCCATACAGCTGCTGAGGTCAGATCCACAGGGATAGGACTTACTCTCTCCTATATGGTTGTATTGAGTGTGTGTGTGCATGTGTACAGTATGTGTGTGTTGGTGTGTCGGTGTGCCTGCCTATACCTGTGTGTGTGTGTATGCATGTGTGTATGGTAGAGATGTCCTCTGTAGAAGAGGTTCAACACCATGCAAAGAGAACCATCTTACCCTGGCTATCTACATAATATTGGCAGAAGGAGCACAATAGCACAGTGTTGCATCGTCAATCACATCATGCCTCTGACATGATGTCATTGTTCTGCCCCACTTTTTCTGATTCCAGCTCTTCTACATTACTTAAACTCTCCTCTACAGAAGTCATTGTCTAGCTGTTACTTCAGGCAATCGTTAGACAATCATATTTTAAATCAGGGTTTTTGCTACTGGTCTTGTTGTGCAGACTTTTGTTTACTCAGCGCAAAGACAATATGAATAGTTTCATTCCAAAACTCTATTTATACATTTTCAGAAATGTTCGTAAATTAGCTTTTATTGTTTAAAGAAATCATAAACGAGATTAATCATGTTTAGTTGCAAAACGCTATATATCCACCTCACTCTCAGAGAAGTATGTAGTACTGCAGTAATATTTAAAATTTTAGTCATTTAGCAGATGCTCTTATCCAGAGCGACTTACAGTGAGTGCCTTCATCTTAAGATAGCTACATTAGGTGAGACAACCACGTATCACAGTCAAATACACAGGATACGAACATTCCATTCCACCTAAAAAATGTTTATATAACGTTTTGCAAAAAACACATTTTCATACACGTCTAAAATCTATTAATAAAAAATCTGAGAACAGTAATATAGTAGTAGTAATTTTACACACACATGAAGGTACCCATAAGCAATCATTTCTAATTAAAAACAAACGTGAAAGAATTGTGGATATAGTGTTTTGGAAATAAAATCCTCACATTCTAAAAATTCACAAAGCATCTAAGAGTAGGAAGCCTGCACTATCATCCTTCCTGTCCATATAGTCCATATAATTGTATTCATTATTATCTAAAAGACTACACTGATCCTAGATCAGTACTGTTACCCTGAGACCCATAAATACACAGCCAAGTCTTGAGAATTGGAGACCCTTGTTCTGAAGACTTAAAATACTTTACTGTACCATGAGCATCCCATATCTGGACGTAGATAACTTTTCATATATTACTAAAGGGGCTAGCCAACCAAGCAATATGTGATATGTGAGTTCATGACCTTGGCGGTTGCCATTGTAGCGACGGCAAGAATATTTCACTTATCATTAGCAGCATGATGAACTGCCAATGGGCTGTGGTGTGGTTATATCCCTAGCTAATCTCCTGAGTGTGATAACATATGAGATGACAACAGTTTCACACCCAGTTTCACACCTCCCTCCCAGCCTCCCATCGTGGCGGCTCCTTTCGCTGTGGTGCGGCATGGTGCTTCCCGGCCTAATCACTCATGTGAGATTAATGAGCAACATTGAGGAGACGTTGAGGTGTGTTGGGAGCACAACTAATTACTATAGCTGACAGACTGCACTGCAATAAGAGGGATAGGCGAAGATGAAGGAGAGAGTGTGTGTGTCTGAGTGTGTGTGTGGCGCGTGCGTGAAGGAGACCGTCATCACCACCACCACATCAATATCTGGAATGTAGCTAGTGAACGTGGTTAAGAAATACCAGCCTGCCCTCTGGGCAATGAAATCAGGTTCTGTAAATGTTCAACCTTGATTGATATTTGATTGAGTTGTCTGTGAGCGTGAATTCCATTTGAAGCCAACCAAACCTTGAAATTATTTTTAATTGAAACCTGGGTTAATTTAAGGCAAGAACAATGTTTTGTTTCTTGACTGCATGATTGTCTGTGTTTCCTGGAACTGCTCTCTTAGAAAAGAGGTCTTTGGCCTCATCATTGGGACTTCCCGGTTTAAGTCTTAACGGCACAGGTGTCCAGCTCATTCCACGGAGGGCCGAGTGTCTGCGGGTTTTTGCTCCTCGCTTGTACTTGATTGATGAATTAAGGTCACTAATTAGTAAGGAACTCCCCCTCACCTGCTTGTCTAGAGCTTAATTGAAAGGAAAAACCAAAAACCTGCAGACACCCAGTCCTTCGTGGAATGAGTTTGACATCCCTGCTTAACGGTGTATGTTGATGGCTTTTGGCTAAGTCAATCAAAAAGCCAGGTTGATGCAACGTGATTATGTTGATAATGAGGCATGGTGAAATAACGTTGACACAATGTTGATTCAACCAATGATTCCCTGGTGGCTATGTAAAGCATTTTCCAAATTATGACCTTTCAGATGACCTTTCGGATGACCTTTTAGTTACTCAACAGAGAAGACTGCCTGGCAATGCCAATGGTTTTTCCCAGTCACTTTGTGCATCAAGACTTTTAGTTATTTTTCGTCTCACAGAATCGTTTTGTTAAGGTGTTTGACCTTCAAACCACATGACTATAATACTCTACAATCAAGACGTTTTTGTATTAAAATGTATTAAAGCCATAATAAACAACGCTGTCATGGCAAAATATTGTGGTCACAGCTGAGTTGACATAGTGTTGGCTCAGCTCACACATGCTTCATTGTATCAATGACCCTTTTGCAATTATGGGAGTCACCTCTCAGCTATTTATTTACTGTAGTTCAAAGTTAAACACAGAGATGGAAAAACAACCTTTAATAGTTTCATTAATTACTAGCTGCATGAAATAATGACCACACTGAGCTACTCTGTCTTCTTTTGTAATGTTCAAAGGAAACTTGCCTGAACTCTCTTTTCATAACTAGGAGAGAGAGAGAGAGATTTCGATGGAGAAAGGCTGGTACAGAAATACAGAGAAAACGAGAAACAGAGAGAAAGAGAGAAAGACAGAGAGAGAGAGAGAGAGAGGGAAAGGGACTCAGAGCCAGAGAGATGTGTTGTCTTGGTTGAATACGAGGTGGTTGAGTGTTCCTCCAGGCCTCCTCTCCTGGAGCCGGCCCAGTTCTCGCCCACTGAATGTGCTAAATAGGCTGTTTGAACACACTGTTTAGACACTGAGACAGAGCACAACAACAGAGCAAATCAACAGTGAATTAAAGACTCCTCAGGGAAGCCATAGAGAGACATCGAAGGGGTTTGGAACTTCCTACTGCCCAATTACTCATCCTAGGCTACCTTGGTCCA
This sequence comes from Brachymystax lenok tsinlingensis, assembly GCA_030435695.1. Taxonomy (NCBI): domain Eukaryota; kingdom Metazoa; phylum Chordata; class Actinopteri; order Salmoniformes; family Salmonidae; genus Brachymystax; species Brachymystax lenok. The sequence continues at coordinate 30,972,119 of CM059788.1, read as the reverse complement.
GCCTCTCCTCACACAGACTAACACACAGCAGCATGCACACAGCTTGTATTTCTAGACATTAGGAGTCACGTTAGGAGACCAGACCTATAGAATGAGACATTTTACATTTTAGTCATTTAGCAGACACTCTTATCCACAGCGACTTACACTAAAAATTATGGTTAAGTGCCTTGCTCAAGGGCACAACAACAGATGTTTCACCTAGTCAGCTGGGGATTTGAACCAGTGACCTTTTGGTTACTGTCCCAACGCTCTTTACCGACAAGCTGAGACTTGACATGAAGAATGATACAAGACTTATAGAGTATATAATGTAGATTTACATGAATAAGTGGGAATTGTATTTTCTTTTGATCTCTGTAATTTGCTTGGTTTATTACTGTCGCCAAAGCAAGGTAGTTGCATAAATATTATTTTGATGCTATGCCATTGTATAACCAATCTCAGCAATATAGAGCTATTGTATATAGTTCAAAGAAACCTTAGTAAGACTCACATCTTCTATGATTTGTGTGTGGATGCTGTATGTTTTCTTATTTATGTCACATCCCAGACTTGAAGTTCCCTCTTCTCCCTATTAAATGGGGCCCTTTGTGCTGGAAGCTGAGCTGGTAAACTAGCTAATGTAGGAGCGTTTTAGAGGGAAGACCCTCTCTAACCCTGTGCCCACCCATGCCTGGCCCTGTTGAAGCTGTGGCTAAGTGAGTGCACTGCTCCAAGGTTTATTTTGACATAAATCCACGTGGCAAAGAAGAAACTGTGCTGGCAAATACTAATTTAGTTTACCAGCTGTATCCAGTGAACCTGAAGTGATCAGGAGGCAAATTAGTATACTGCTGCAACGCATCACATGAACAGAACAGAACAGTATGTTTCTTTCTCCCTAATTCTTCTTTCTCTTCTCCCTCATTCCTCTTTCTCTTCTCCCTCACTTCTCCCTCATTCCTCTTTCTCTTCTCCCTCACTTCTCCCTCATTCCTCTTTCTCTTCTCCCCACACTTTGACCGTTGTGTCTTTTCAGTGGCTAGGCCCAGAGCTCTTCCATCTTGTCAGGAATGAGGTTAACTAATGGGGCATGAAGGAGCAGCCTGATATCAGATGCCATCAGTCCTCTCGAAAGGCTAGACAGACGGTTCAATCAGAAATCTATCTTTTTTTGACTGTCTTTGGCTCTATCCAGCACTATGAAAATGACTGTCTCTCTAATCAGTTTCACTGTTAACACATGGGTTTAAATAGTAATTGTTTTCCTTACATTAGGCTGTGGGGTGCGTTTGATTATCGGTATAATGTTTTTGGAACTATTCCATTGGTTTTATAATGCCAGGCAAGCCAACTGCAGCACACCTAGTATTTGAGAGAAAACAGAAGTAATAATTACATGTATGGGCCCATAATATTCTAGTATATACTTGTACCTGGTAACAAAGTACATCATTATAAGCAAATTGTATTACCAATTTAATTCAATAATAATTTAAAGTAGGCCTAATTAGGCTACCAGAAAATACCAAATACCATTTCCACCAATGCCTGGCACTGTAAAACCTTTCTGTTTGGGCTCACAGATGTATTAACACAATTAATTGGTAGCCTGGAAACAGTGATACATTGAAGTGTAACCTCAAAGACCGCTGTGTGGCTCATATAGAGCGGTTAGCCAATTATAAGTAGCTAATTAGCTATCCACCAGCAGCAAATTATGTCTTATTTCATAATGGAGAGCTATCAGGCACTTGATAGGACACCAGAGACTAGAGACTATCATTCATTGTGAGAGCTTGATAACAATGGATAAATCCATAGAGGTAACGCCTCCTGAAATGGGTCAAGCCCAAAGAAGAAACCCTGTAAAAACACTCATATTGTAGAACATATTAGCACTTGAAGTACTGTAGAGAGTACATGGTCGCTGTTGGCTGGAACCAACCTAGGTGACACGAGGTAAAACAGCAGGGTAAGTCTCGCAGGCACCGGGCTGGCGCTGCAGCTAGCTCAGGCAGGTTGTGACACTCCTGTCCCCATCCATAAGCTGGGGGGCGTTTTGTAACAAAGATGACCGGCGCTAGGTGCCAAAGCCAGTCTGTCAAACAAACGGACCCACCACCCCCAGGCCACGCCAGCCTTGGCAACACGTAACCTACACAGATTATCTTGGGACAGGCCTGGCCTGCTAGTCGACAGACGTCAGCCACGCACACACACAGGCTGGAGTGTGATGTCTGCCGAGGCTGGTTCTAGAGGTGTAATAGGTCGTAGCTGGTGATGGATGACTGTTCAACCTTTGTTATCCATCTGTAAGATAGCTAGGGACTAATCGTACCATCTGATCCTGATATGACACTGAGATTGTGTTTTAAATGCTGCCTCAATTAACAACTACAGATAAACTGGAAATAGAATGACATGATGTTGGCTTGTATTCACACATATCATTAGTTCTGTTTATGACTAGTGATGCTGGTTAACATGGCTAACGTACAGTACACATAAAGGAAGCTTTCATGTCATCATGTCATGATTATTTATAAAGCAGTTTTTTGATGGGATTTGAGTTTTTCCTTTGGTGAAATTCAGAACATCAATTGTGTTTGACATGTCTCAGTATCAGGGGATACAGACAGTCACAGATAAACATCAAAATGTAAAGATCTGAAGTGGAACCTAACATGTTGTTTGATTACTATGTTTGTCCAGGGAGCTGGTTAAAGATCATTTAATATGTCACCATATTGGTAACATCTAAAAACGGAATCAAAAGAATATTAAATCAGTTCAATGTCAATGGAAAAATTAATTAATATTGTAATACTGTATGTGTCGTATTGAATATCTCGGGGATAATCGTTTTCCTGTCTTTGCAAAAAAATGAGCAAATCACATCGTACTCCATTTATGCCGCATGGCAGGTTATATATACCTGATACCCAAGGGCTTTGGCTTTGCCATGCGAAGGTGTGTGACTGACTCCCTCCACAAAAATCAATGGCTTACTCAGTGATTGATGTTCTCAGTGATAAGAGGAGAGAGTTGTCATATTTCATCAGGCTTCCTTCCTCACACGGCAAGAGGCTGTATTTGTTAGCTAATCCCGTTACGACGGCAGCACCAGATTTTTTGACTGGAGAAGGGGAGGGGGATAGTGGGGGCAAGGGTGGGGGCGGACTATCCCCTGAGAATGATTTCATTTCTGAAAATATGTTTTACTTAAATTAGCCCTCTCTCTCTCTCTCTCTCTCTCTCTCTCTCTCTCTCTCTCTCTCTCTCTCTCTCTCTCTCTCTCTCTCTCGTCTCCTAAACTGAGTAAAGACACAAGTATGGAGGTGTAGAATAAACGGAAATGAAATTGACTTACTTCAAAAAGGAAGTGTTAGCTCAATCCCTCACACTAGAAATATGAGAAATATAAATGAGCTGAATGAATAAATAAAGTCTCCAGGCTTTGACAGACTGACTCTTAACAGTTCAGAATGAGAGGAGAAGCTGCGATGAATACACACACCAACGCATGACACTCCATCACTCATTAACTCTGACCCAAATCATTAGAGACACTGGAAGCTGTTAAAACACAGAGCAGATTGTGTGTGTGTTTTGAAAGAGTGGTTTGTGTTGGTGCACGTACGTGTGCATTTGTGTGTTGGTGCGTGCGTGAATGCGTGCATAAATGTGTGTGACCTACATACCACTGGTTTAGAAAAGCAGCCATACATCACATTAAATCGCTCTTCCGTCATCTAACTAATACAATGAGGCATATCACAATGAAAATTACGTTACGACAAGGTTCTTTGTGATGTGGAGGGAAAATGCCTTCCCTTGTCTTCTCTTACACTTGGAGGGTTTTGTCTGAGAAGTACAGTTGAAGTCAGAAGTTTACATACACTTGGGTTGGAGTCATTAAAACTCATTTTTCAACCACTCCACAAATTTCTTGTTAACAAACTATAGTTTTGGCAAGTCGGTTAGGACATCTACTTTGTGCATGACACAAGTAATTTTTCCAACAATTGTTTACAGACAGATTATTTCACTTATAATTCACTGTATCACAATTCCAGTGGGTCAGAAGTTTACGTACAATAAGTTGACTGTGCCTTAAAACAGCTTGGAAAATTCCAGAAAATTATGTCATGGCTTTAGAAGCTTCTAATAGGCTAATTGACATAATTTGAGTCAATTGGAGGTGTACCTGTGGATGTATTTCAAGGCTTACCTTCAAACTCAGTGCCTCTTTGCTTGACATCATGGGTAAATCAAAAGAAATCAGCCTCAGAAATGTGGAGGTCTACAAAAAATTGTAGACCTCCACATGTCTGGTTCATCCTTGGGAGCAATTTCTAAATGCCTGAAGGTACCACGTTCATCTGTACAAACAATAGGACACAAGTATAAACACTTTGGGACCATGCAGCCGTCATACCGCTCAGGAAGGAGACGAGTTGTGTCTCCTAGAGATGAATGTACTTTGGTGCAAAAAGTACAAATCAATCCCAGAACAACAGCAAAGGACCTTGTGAAGATGCTGGAGAAAACAGGTACAAAAGTGTCTATATCCACAGTAAAACGAGTCCTATACTGACATAACCTGAAAGGCCGCTCAGCAAGGAAGAAGCCACTGCTCCAAAACCACAATAAAAAAGCCAGACCAAGGTTTGCAACTGCACATAGGGACAAAGATCGTACTTTTTGGAGAAATGTCCTCTGGTCTGATGAAACAAAAGTGTTTGGCCATAATGACCATTGTTATGTTTGGAGGAAAAAGGGGGAGGCTTGCAAGCTGAAGAACACCATCCAAACTGTGAAGCACGGGGGTGGCAGCATCATGTTGTAGGGGTGCTTTGTTGCAGGAGAGACTGGTGCACTTCATAAAATAGATGGCATCATGAGAAAGGAAAAGTATGTAGATATATTGAAGAAACATCTCAAGACATCAGTCAGGAAGTTAAAGCTTGGTGGCAAATGGGTCTTCCAAATGGACAATGACCCCAAGCATACTTCCAAAGTTGTGGCAAAATGGCTTAAGGACAACAAAGTCAAGGTATTGGAGTGGCCATCACAAAGCCCTGACCTCAATCCTATAGAAAATGTGTGGGCAGAACCGAAATAGAGTTTGCGAGCAAAGAGGCCTACAAACCTGACTCAGTTACACCAGCTCTGTAAGGAGGAATGGGCCAAAATTCACCCAACTTATTGTGGGAAGCTTGTGGAAGGCTACCCTGAAACGTTTGACCCAAGTTAAACAATTTAAAGGCAATGCTACCAAATACTAATTGAGTGTATATAAACGTATGACCCACTGGGAATGTAAAAGCTGAAATAAATCATTCTCTCTATTATTATTCTGACATTTCACATTCTTAAAATAAAGTGGTGATCCTAACTGACCTAAGACAGGGAATTTTCACTAGGATTAAATGTCCGGAATTGTAAAAAATTTAGTTTAAATGTATTTGGCTAAAGTGGATGTAAACGTACGACTTCAACTGTACATTACGTTATCTGCCTCACAAGCTCACTTGAATCATTCCCCTGGTGAAATGCTCACGGGGCGACAGTGAAATGCTAGCAGCGAAACAGTAAAACGCACGCAGGCCAACTAACTCTAAGTCTGTTGTCAGAATTAGACGAGTTTAAGTGTTTAAGGCTAAGTTTTGGCATTAACTCTGAATTTTTAAGGTTAGGATTAAGTTTAGGCATTAACTACTTAGGGAGCAGCGCACTACCCGGTGAAATGTAAGGCGCCAAATTCAAAATCCAAAAGTTGAATTATTAAACATTTATCAATATACAAGTGTTGCATAGTCATCAAAAGCTCTGATTCTTGGCAATATCACAGCGTTGTCAGATTTCAAAAAGGCGAAAGCACAACATTTGATTGTTTGAGGATAGCCCCTCTCATATTTTATGCATTAGCATAAATCCATAACCAAAGCGGGTCTCATGAAACGCATAAAATCGCTAATATAAAATCCCTTACCTTCGAAGAACTTCTGCTGAGGGCTTCCCAAGTGTCCAACGAAGACATCCAATAGTTCTTTTGTTAGAAAAAGTCATTTATTATATCCATAAATCTCTGTTTGGTTGGCGCGTTATGTTCATAAAATACAGCGTCCACTCGCCCATTGAACCGTGAAGAGAACACGTTCAACCTGTACACTTGTCCAAGAACAATCAAACATCATTGATAATGTATCCTTAGGAACACTTTTATGTATATTTACTATAATATTTCAACTGGATTATAAACTGGACGATAAGAAAGGAAAAAACCACAGCACGCGCGAGCTCGTGAACGCGTTTACAGTGAGGGAAAAAAGTATTTGATCCCTTGCTGATTTTGTACATTTGCCCACTGACAAAGAAATGATCATTCTATAATTTTAATGGTAGGTTTATTTGAACAGTGAGAGACAGAATAACAACAAAAAAATCCAGAAAAATGCATGTGAAAAATGTTATAAATTGATTTGCATTTTAATGAGGGAAATAAGTATTTGACCCCTCTGCAAAACATGACTTAGTACTTGGTGGCAAAACCCTTGTTGGCAATCACAGAGGTCAGACGTTTCTTGTAGTTGGCCACCAGGTTAGCACACATCTCAGGATGGATTTTGTCCCACTCCTCTTTGCAGATCTTCTCCAAGTCATTAAGGTTTCGAGGCTGACGTTTGGCAACTCAAACCTTTAGCTCCCTCTACAGATTTTCTATGGGATTAAGGTCTGGAGACTGGCTAGGCCACTCCAGGACCTTAATGTGCTTCTTCTTGAGCCACTCCTTTGTTGCCTTGACCGTGTGTTTTGGGTCATTGTCACGCTGGAATACCCATCCACGACCCATTTTCAATGCCCTGGCTGAGGGAAGGAGGTTCTCACCCAAGATTTGAAGGTACATGGCCCCGTCCATCGTCCCTTTGATGCGGTGAAGTTGTCCTGTCCCCTTAGCAGAAAAACACCCCCAAAGCATAATGTTTCCACCTCCATGTTTGACGGTGGGGATGGTTTCCTTGGGGTCATAGGCAGCATTCCTCCTCCTCCAAACACGGCGAGTTGAGTTGATGCCAAAGAGCTCCATTTTGGTCTCATCTGACCACAACACTTTCACCCAGATGTCCTCTGAATCATTCAGATGTTCATTGGCAAACTTCAGATGGGCATGTATATGTGCTTTCTTGAGCAGGGGGACCTTGCGGGCGCTGCAGGATTTCAGTCCTTCACGGCGTGGTGTGTTACCAATTGTTTTCTTGGTGACTATGGTCCCAGCTGACTTGAGATCATTGACAAGATCCTCCCGTGTAGTTCTGGGCTGATTCCTCACCGTTCTCATTATCATTGCAAATCCACCAATCGCACCAACTGTTGTCACCTTCTCACCAAGCTGCTTGGCGATGGTCTTGTAGCCCATTCCAGCCTTGTGTAGGTCTACAATCTTGTCCTTGACATCCTTGGAGAGCTCTTTGGTCTTGACCATGGTGGAGAGTTTGGAATCTGATTGATTGATTGCTTCTGTGGACAGGTGTCTTTTATACAGGTAACAAGCTGAGATTAGGAGCACTCACTTTAGGTGTGTGCTCCTAATCTCAGCTCGTTGCCTGTTTAAAAGACACCTGGGAGCCAGAAATCTTTCTGATTGAGAGGGGGTCAAATGCTTATTTCCCTCATTAAAATGCAATTCCATTTCTAACATTTTTCACATGCGTTTTTCTGGATTCTTTTGTTGTTATTCTGTCTCTCACTGTTCAAATAAACCCAACATTAAAATTATAGACTGATCATTTCTTTGTCAGTGGGCAAACGTACAAAATCAGCAAGGGATCAAATACTTTTTTTCCTCACTGTACATCCGATGACTAGTTCAAAATTCTTCTTCTATTACCATCCAGAGCAACCTAACATCACCAAACACTGTCTAGAGACTGTTGACATCCAGTGGAAGCAATAGGTACTGCAATTTTACTCCCATATATGGCTGTTTTCAATAGGGAGGGGTTCAAAATGAGGCAATGTGTCAAAAACACTTTTTCCAGAACAGAAGTTTTCGCCTGCTGTATCAGTTCTGTTATACTCACAGACAATATTTTAACAGTCTTAGAAACTTCAGAGTGTTTCCTATCCAATAGTACTAATTATGTGCCTATCCTAGTTTCTGGGCCTGAGTGACAGGCCTTTTACTTTGGGCACGCCAGACTCTCCAAAACCAACACCTCAGCTGCCGCTCCCTAAGAAGTTAACATCTTAAGAGTAGGAATTAACTCTGAATGGTTACGGTAACGGTTAAGGTTTGGGATAGGCTTAAAACTAAAATCTCAAAAACAACTTTATAACTGAAACCTACTTGAAGGTAACAGCGCTCACTGTTGCCCCCAGTGGCAGGTTTTCAGGTCACCTCCCGACGTACTCAGACATGGATGGACGTTGAATGCTGACTTGTATTACATGTGCCCTGGCTGCGCAGGCTGCGTGACCCACAGGGACAGAAATGTACATACTCACACGCAGAGAAACAGTAATGACTAGGCGGGTTCCAGTAACCTGTTGTTTTGGGAATTGTAATGTAATGTCTTTTGTGTCTTGTCTCTGAGTAATAGCAGTGCTGAAGACTCACCTGCAGCGACGGAAGAGAGGAGAGGAGCTATTGCTCTAGACTCGATAGGAGATTTCTCTCTGTCTCGGTTTATCTCTCTCTATTGCATGTTCTCTCTCTCTCACACACACACACTCTCTCTCTCTCGCACGCACCCACGTACAGTACAATGTCACACAATGTCACAGTAGACGCATGTGCACAATGCCATGTGAGCTACTGAGCAGAGCTGCTCTTTTTGAGGACAGACACAGGGGAGTAGTGGTTTACTCTGTCAACAATGAACCATCACCATGCCAACCACATTGTTGTTCTCGGTGCCAGCCTTGGCCTTGGCTCTGCCCACATGTTAGCAGAAGATGATTCAAGGACATTAAGCGTGCTGGTGGTTCTAATTCAAAGTGCGTGTGTGTTTGTGAGAGTGTGTGTCTCTGCCTGTGTGTGTGTGCGCACTTGTGTGTGTGTGTTTTTGTGTGTTCCAATTCAACGCTCCCATACCAACATTCTCTCTCTCCACAGTTCTCCTCTAGAAAGTCTGCTTCCTGTTCTTTCTTCTTTAATAGAGAGCAAATTAACACTGACTATATATGGGGTGTATAACTTGGTAATGTTGTTTGCTTACAGCTACAATGTGGGATTCGTTTTTTTCAGGAAAATGCCAGCCTGCCACTTGTTTTGGTAAATATCAAGAGTTCAAATGATTGTACCTTTAAACACAGAAATAACCTTGGTGATCTAGATGGAAACAAACACGTGACAGCGAGACGAGATAATGACTACACAGTTGAGTGATGAATTGGTATCTGTCCTCATGCTTTAATTAATGTAATAAGGACTAATGCTGGAATGTGTTTGTCATGTTAATTACCAGTGACTAATTTCACACAGACACAGACAGACACACACACACACACACACACACACACACACACACACACACACACACACACACACACACACACACACACACACACACACACACACACACACACACACACACACACAGAGAGAGACAGACACGAGCACACACACGAGCACACACACGCACACACTGTCATTAGCTAAGGCTAAATGTCTTTTCTGTCTCTTTGACTTCCAGTGCTAATGGAGGGAGGGACAGAGGTGTTAAACAGAAGGACAGTCGCTGAAGTGTCCTACCAAAGAGGAATACCAGTACTCAACCTGGACTAAAGAATAATACAGTACAACAACAACCCATGTGTTCTCTTAGGAAGGAGGAATTCACCAATCACTAGGTGGGATCTGCACTAAAGAGCAATAGAGGGACCATGTAATACTTGACCTTATTTGAGGAACATCTAGCCACCATGTTAGAACCAGTCTGAAGCATTCAGAAGGACCGCTACAACATCTACCCGTCATCAGCTCTACCAGGATGGGTCCACATTGAAGGAGATCTGAACCCCTGGATCTCTTCACCAAAGAGGAATAACACCAGACTTCTCACCATGGACTTGGAGGAAAACTCTGCGAGTAGTGGGCGCTGTCCAAGACCTGGAGTATAGGGAGTAGTGGGCTCTGTCCTAGACCTGGAGTATAGGGAGTAGTGGGCTCTGTCCTAGACCTGGAGTATAGGGAGTAGTGGGCTCTATCCTAGACCTGGAGTATAGGGAGTAGTGGCTCTGTCCTAGACCTGGAGTATAGGGAGTAGTGGGCTCTGTCCTAGACCTGGAGTATAGGGAGTAGTGGCTCTGTCCTAGACCTGGAGTATAGGGAGTAGTGGCTCTGTCCTAGACCTGGAGTATAGGGAGTAGTGGGCACTGTCCTAGACCTGGAGTATAGGGAGTAGTGGGCGCTGTCCTAGACCTGGAGTATAGGGAGTAGTGGGCACTGTCCTAGACCTGGAGTATAGGGAGTAGTGGGCGCTGTCCTAGACCTGGAGTATAGGGAGTAGTGGGCTCTGTCCTAGACCTGGAGTATAGGGAGTAGTGGCTCTGTCCTAGACCTGGAGTATAGGGAGTAGTGGGCTCTGTCCTAGACCTGGAGTATAGGGAGTAGTGGGCTCTGTCCTAGACCTAGAGTATAGGGAGTAGTGGCTCTGTCCTAGACCTGGAGTATAGGGAGTAGTGGGCTCTGTCCTAGACCTGGAGTATAGGGAGTAGTGGCTCTGTCCTAGATCTGGAGTATAGGGAGTAGTGGGCACTGTCCTAGACCTGGAGTATAGGGAGTCGTGGGCTCTGTCCTAGACCTGGAGTATAGGGAGTAGTGGGCGCTGTCCTAGACCTGGAGTATAGGGAGTAGTGGCTCTGTCCTAGACCTGGAGTATAGGGAGTAGTGGCTCTGTCCTAGACCTGGAGTATAGGGAGTAATGGCTCTGTCCTAGACCTGGAGTATAGGGAGTAGTGGGCTCTGTCCTAGACCTGGAGTATAGGGAGTTGTGGCTCTGTCCTAGACCTGGAGTATAGGGAGTTGTGGCTCTGTCCTAGACCTGGAGTAGGGGACAGGGGGTAGGGGACAGTGGGGTTGTGGGCAGTTCAAAGGAGGTAGGGTGTGTGATAACCATCCTGGAGTAGGGTATAGGGGACTAGTCCACAGGAGGTAGCAGAGGAGTAATAACCCCATGGTGGATCTGCTGTGAGGAGGACTGAGGACAGGAAGGACCCAGGAGGATGTCATCAGCCGGAGGAGAGTCAGCCAGCTCGGAGCTCCAAGCAGGTGTCAAAACCAGCACACTGAGACGGGAGTCCAGGAGGACTAAAGGTAATAATTCTAGATGCAAACAAAATAAATGGATTACATGGATGTAATGTATGCTATACCCCCCACACACACACACACACACACACACATACACACACACATTCAGTGGCTCACACATGCCATTGGTTTTGCATGAATATGCCCACATGCATACGCGTGCACACACATGCACACACACATACGAAGGGAAGGTACAAATGGAGTTATTATATTCTATTGCATTCTAACCCACCCACACACCAGATGGGAAGGTATGGTATAAACTGTACATACATGTTACAGCAACCCACACAAAGCACACAGACACAATGTACACTGTATTCTCACAGACTACAAACAACATCCCAATAACACACACACACATTTATAGACTAAATGAAAAGACAGACACTTGCATGTTTGGCTGTGAGCAGCGACAGACTTCTGTCTGTATTAATAGTGAGTCATTGTAGACGTGGATACATATCATTCCTCCAATCAGAGAAACCTTCCGTCAACCTTCAGTCACAGAGAGGAAGAGAGAGGGAAAGAGACAGAGGGAGAGAGATAAACAGAGAACAAGAGAGAGGGAGAGAGAGAGGGAAAGAGACAAAGGGAGAGAGATAGAAAGAGGGAGAGAGATGGAGAGAGGGAGAGAGAGGGAGAGAGAGGAAGAGGGAGGGAGAAAGAAAGAAATAGACAAAGAGAGACAATGAGAGGGAGTAGGAGTGAGAGACAGGGAGATGTATAGACAACAGGAGAGAGATAGAGAGAGAGAGAGAGAGAGAGCCTCCAGAGCTGGCCTGCTCCACCCAGAGACTCATCCAGATGCAGCAGCAGATCTAGAGCAGCTATTGGCTGTAGCCAGGGGGGTGGTAGTGTCATGATTTAGGTGTCATGGACAGGGAAACTCACACCCTGTCGCTTTGATGAACACCATAAGTGATGTAATAGGCCGAGGCAGCCTCGGAATGATCGCAGTGAGATTGAAATGGGATTGAATTGGCTGAGAGGGAATAAGGAGAGAGTTGAGAGAGGGAGGGAGAGAAGTAGAGTGAGGAAGAAAAATGTATTATGCTTGCTTCTCTCTCACTTTGGGCTCCCTGTCCTGCTCTCCTTTCATCCCTCCTCACTCCCTCCCTCCCTCTCGCCATCTCTGCGTCAATGAATAAAGCCACTCCAGTGGTACAGTAAATATGGCTTCTCCTAGAACAGAAGCAGCAGCAGCAGGGCTCTGGGGCCAGGTCCTCTGGGGCCAGGTCCTCTGGGGCCGTTTTACTGGATCTGTCCGTCGGATCACACCAGATAAATGGCCGGGCTGGCGGAGAGCCTATCGATTTGAGTTAAGTGGAGGAGGGAAGAGAGAGGTAGGCTTATTACACACATGGCCATTCGACGCAATGGGCCACTGGTGGAGAGAGAATGGACAGGCTATCAGACCATGTTATCAGGGCAGGCTTTAGCATGTGAATCAGATGTGCTGCTGCTTGCGGGCTGTTGAAGCTATCACTGGAGATTTAGATTCATAGTAATGATAATGGGGTTAGCATGGAGATTGATGCACACTGTCATACAGCGCTGGGCTCAGAGAGGTGACTGACTGGGCTGGGTGAAGGACCCTCTCAAGGTGTATTGGCAGGATGGATGGATGTATGGTTGGTTCGGTGGATGGTTGGATGGGTGGGTGGGCAGATGTATGGATCGGTGGGTGGGTGGTTGGATGAGGGGATGGTTGGTTGGGTGAATGGTTGGATGGATGGATGGTTGGATGGCACAGCTTTAGACAAACCTGTACTTGTTTGGCTAGGTGGGTGAGCAAATAATAAAGTAGGTTAATATAAGTGTGTTTTCAGAGGAAATTTGGTTATAGTTAAATAACCAAATTTCCTCTGAAAACACACTTATATTAACCTACTTTATTATTTTCTCACCCACCATTGTGCTTCGTTTTTCCTGTGATATCTCCCAATAATTTTGTTTTTATACTTAAAAAAAAGGAAATATGTAGTATACTTCTAAATGAAAAGAGGTACAACCCATCCACAATAAGGACTTAGCCTTTTAGATTTGAGGCCTTTTGGCTGAGAGATTTCGATCCATGGTGTTCTCTAGCCAGACAAGATGTTAGAAAAATCCAACCCATACTGCAGTGTATGTGTCTTCCTGCCTGTGAAGGTAAAGGCAAGCCTCCCCTCTGCCCATCGATGGAATTGCTTCACATGCGTGACTTCACTCCATCTCCATAGCAACTGTGGCTCGTCAACTGTAATCTGTGCAACAACAAAAAATTCAATTCAACAAAAGAAGGGGGAAAAAAGCCTTAGCATAAATCTACAGTCAGTAAGTATTGCAATGGCAGAGTTGAAAGATGCCCTAGATTTAAACATCATTATGACCCCGTACATTTTAGCTCGACTTCATCTTCTCTTCCAATCACAATTAGGTAATGGTGACACCTTAAACTCCCTCTAGTTATTAACCAATTTATCATCGGCAGTCCCACTATGCCATCATAGGCTACTCAGAGGTGTCACGCATCGACATGTTTATTGAGAAGCCAGTGAAATGAAATATATTTTATGTATTTAGTCAAGAATAGAATCTTCTAAATTGTTATATTGAAAAAATATCAAATTGGGGCACATGGCCCCTCAGTTTCAATAGGCATGACACCTCAGATCATACTTTTGTAATAATTTCTGGAATGATTCTGTCATTTACCCCCTGCTAGAGTCACCTAGCCAAAGCACATCAATACATTTAGCAGACGCTCCTATCCAAAATGTCTTACCGTAGTGAGTGCACACATTTTCACACATTTTTCATAAATTGTTTATATTTTTTTCAATAGTTGTGTGTAACTGTGATGTGATCAATGTATTATCTACTGACTGTATTGATGATGTGCACAATACCCCTTGTTAACTCACTAATTGGTTTAACTAGCTCTGGTCCAGGGCATTAGTGTGGCTTGCTAACGCTGAGCCTTCAACAAAGGTGCACAAACACCCTGGACCAGAGCTAAGTGTATCCTACTTCCCAGTCTGTGTCCATGGAATCCAGTAATGTGTGCTGATGTTTAGTAAAAGTGTGTGTATGTGACGTGGGTGTGCTGAGGCTTGTGAATGTTACTTCATTAACACACGCAGGGGATGGAAAGGAAGGCAAGGAAAGAGGAGGCAGATGGTGCAGACAGATTTGTCCTACTCTACCCTAGTTTACTCTACTCTGCTGTACTCTACTCTAGTTTACTCTACTCTGCTGTGCTCTACTCTAGTTTACTCTACTCTAGTTTACTCTAGTTTACTCTACTCTACTCTAGTTTACTCTACTCTACTCTAGTTTACTCTAGTTTACTCTAGTCTGCTGTACTCTACTCTAGTTTACTCTACTCTACTCTACTCTGCTGTACTGTACTGTACTGTACTCTGCTCTGCTCTGCTCTACTCTAGTTTACTCTACTCTGCTCTACTCTACTCTAGTTTACTCTACTCTACTCTACTCTAGTTTACTCTACTCTGCTGTACTCTACTCTAGTTTACTCTACTCTACTCTACTCTGCTCTACTCTACTCTAGTTTACTCTACTCTACTCTACTCTAGTTTACCCTAGTCAGGCTTTCATATTTTATGCTTCATATTTTATGCCCCAGCAGACCAGAAGAAGACAGGACAGGAGAACTTCTGTAAGAATAGCTGGCTAAAGTGGAGTTGTGAATGAACACTCAGACGAAGTGACAGATGGACGGATGGATGAATGTAATACATACATTCAAATTGCACATGTATACATTCATATTATCAATAGACAATGATGCACAAATAGATGGGTAACATCCTCGCAACGTTCAAAGGTTAAGCTTTATTGGATGCTGGGCTCCCAAACCAAAGTTGCAGTCGCCAACTACTCGTATCTGGAGGGCCACGTATGACTCTCCATCTGGTGCCATCCTGCCATCTGTCCTTTCCTCGTCCCCATTTTACTGAGGCGGGGGGAACAGACACTATCTTCTCACAGCCAGCTAGTCCATTGACTCCACTCCGTAACCAGTATGGAGCAGGGCTAGCATGGCTAGCGGTAATTGTCCTCTCAATAGGCTGAGGTATTTTCGTCTCAGGTGGGTAATTGGAGTGCTTTAGTCTGAATTGATCCAGAAACCAGTTACACTACTGCACCCACGCTCTACTGCACCCACAAATCAAACAAATCAAAATGTATTTGTTACATGCGTTGAATACAATGAGTGTGAAATGCTGGCTTTTGAGCCTTCCTCAACGATGCAGAGTTTAAAAAATGTTAGATAAATAGTAGACAAGCGGAATAAAATACACAAGAATGGAGCTATATACAGGGAGTACCAGATCAATGTGCAGAGGTATGAGGTATTTGAGGTAGATATGTACATGAAGGCAGGGTAAAGTGATTAGGTATCAGGATAGATAATAAAAATAATAATACTAATAATACGAATAAGAGTAAGAATAAAAAACAGAGTAGCAGCGTGTGTGTGTGTGTGTGTACACTATATATAGAAAAGTATGTGGACACCCCTTAGGACCTTTCAAGTCAGTTCGTCAAATTTCTGCTCAGCTAGAGCTGCTCCAGTCAACTGTAAGTGTTGTTATTGTGAAGTGGAAATGTCTAGGAGCAACAACAGCTAAACCGTGAAGTGGTAGGCCACACAAGCTCACAGAACGGGAACATCGAGTGCTGAAGCGCGTAATGCGTAAAAATCATCTGTCATCGGTTGCAACCCTCACTACAGCGTTCCAAACTGCTTCTGTTAGAAACGTCAGCAGAAGAACTGTTCGTCGGGAGCTTCATGGAATGGGTTTCCATGGCCGAGCAGCCACACACAAGCCTAAGATCACAATGCGCAATGCCAAGCGTCGGCTGGAGTGGCGTAAACTCGCCGCCATTGGACTCTGGAGCAGTGGAAATGCGTTTGTTAGGGTTCGTTCCTTGTTTCCTTGCCAATCATTGGCTCATTGGTGAAATTAGCATTATGACAATATCTTTAATTAAATCATTCAAAAACCTTTATTAATGCAATTGCAGACAGAAGTTGACAAACAGGAACATAGCACGCATGTTTCCGAGTAAGTTCTGCACTCTAGGGAAAGTCTAAGTTGCTTTTATCATGCTTGTAGCCAACCCTCTGTGATGTCACTGCGTTCGTTTATTACTATCTACTTATAAGACCAAGCCCATGCATCCACAGCTGCACAAACATATAGTTCTGTGTTATCTAAACGCTAGGCAATAAATGTCCACTCCCCAAAGTTGATTTATTGTGGAATGTCTGACTAGTCTCTTATCTCCCCCACTCCCCTGCAAAGCTCTGTCTCAGTCACACATTTCCCATAGGGCTTCTTTATAAGAAGCAAAGAGAGAGAGAACTAAAACAATTGTGGAACAATACTAAAACCTCTACAATTAATATATATTGTTAATCTGTAGTCTAGGAACCTATAAATGTAAGGAGGGAGGGGTCTTATAACCCCTCAACTTCTATTAATATAACATAAGCATAATCAATTATTATAATACATCAAACATTTAGTACAGCCTTATCATGACCCCTAGGTGATCTTCTAACAAGTTCTCCTGAGGGATGAATCACCCTTCACCATCTGGCAGTTGACGGACAAGTCTGTGTTTGGCGGACGCTACCTAACCGAATGCATAGTGCCAACTGTAAAGTTTGGTGGAGAAGGAATAATGGTCTGGGGCTGTTTTTCATGGTTCGGGCAAGGCATCTTCGTTCCAGTGAAGGGAACGCTACAGCATACAATGATATTATAGATTATTCTGTGCTTCCAACTTTGTGGCAACAGTTTGGGGAAGTCACTTTCCTGTTTCAGCATGACAATGCCACCATGCACAGAGTGAGGTCAATACAGGAGCAGACCCTTCCCAGAAGAGTGGAGGCTGTCATAGGTTCCAAGATGGCGTATCATTCGGACGTGTGTGTTTGTCTTTGTCTTATCCCGTGTCTTATCCCGTGTAAATAGCCAGTCTTTTTTGTATATATCTTAATCTCACTTTCTATCTACGAACTAAATATACTTTTCTACAACCCGTCTCACCCAATGTGGTACGGATCTGCTATTTTTATTCCTTATAACTGGAACTTCCATCAGTAGCTAGCCAGCTAACTAGCTACTAGTCTTTGTTAGCCACGGCTAGCAGTCTTCACCTTTTTCTCGGTCACCAGCCAGCCTTAGCTCAGATAATACCTGCCAGTCTGCACAGCGCAATATCAACCCAGAGCATATCGGACTGCTTCTCTCTACCACTTCACCGGATTCCTTCCGCTCTGGATCATTACACCGGATCATCGCAGCTAGCTAGCTGCAAACGAGTGGCTACTGTTAGCTAACGCCTCTGTCCCGAAGCAAGCACCAGCTCTCCTTGAGCTAGCCTCGAACTAGGCCCATATACCAGCTAATTCTAGGGCTACAATACTTCCTTTGCCAATTGGCCTGGACCCTTTATTGTTGTCACGGAGCCCCGCCAATCCATCACGACTGGACTGCCGACGTGATTGCCCGATGTGGTCTCAACACGCTATTCTGTTACGATGTCACCGAAGAACCATCTACTAGTCCCGGCTCGCTAGCTTTTCTGAACGCTGTGTCCCCTGCTCGGGTAGAGTAGTAGTGACTACCAAACGGCAGCCTGACTCACCTATTGCTGCTCTTTTGACCCTATGATCACTCGGCTACACAGCTGATGCCCCCTGGACTGTTTCAATAACAAGGTGCCTCATTTTGTTTACCTGTCGGCCCCAGCCTCGAACTCCAGTCCTGTATGTACCTAACTGGCCCGCTCTGCCCATTCATCGCTATTTATCCGTTGTTGTCTTAGCTCTTCTGATCAACATCTGTGATTGCTTTATGCATCTCTCATATGTCAATATGCCTTGTCTACTGCTGTCTTGGCTAGTTCTTATTGTTTTATTTCACTGTAGAGCCCTCAGTCCCCCCTCAAAATGCCTTGGATAACTCTTTTGTCCCACCCCGCACACATGCGGAGACCTCACCTGGCTTAACTGGTGCCTCCAGAGACTAAACCTCTCTCATCGTCACTCAACGCCTAGGTTTACCTCCACTGTACTCACATCCTACCATACCATTGTCTGTACATTATGCCTTGAATCTATTCTACCACGCCCAGAAATCTGCTCCTTTTATTCTCTGTTCCCAATGCACTAGATGACCAGTTCTTATAGCCTTTAGCCGTACCCTTATCCTACTCTTCCTCTGTTCCTCTGGTGATGTAGATGTTAACCCAGGCCCTGTAGCCCCCAGTTCCACTTCTACTCCCCCCTAGCGCTATCATTTGTTGACTTCTGTGACCGTAAAAGCCTTGGTTTCATGCATGTTAACATCAGAAGCCTCCTCCCTACGTTTGTTTTATTCACTGCTTTAGCACACTCCGCCAACCCTGTCCTAGCCGTGTCTGAATCCTGGCTTAGGAAGGCCACCAAAAATTCTGAAATTTCCATCCCCAACTACAACATTTTCCGCCAAGATAGAACTGCCAAACGGGGTGGAGTTGCAATCTACTGCAGAGATAGCCTGCAGAGTTCTGTCATTGCCCCTCATCTATCTTCAGAGTTCATACTGTTAGGTGACCTAAACTGGGATATGCTTAACACCCCGGCTGTCCTACATTCTAAGCTAGATGCCCTCAATCTCGCATAAATTATCAAGGAACCTACCAGGTACAACCCTAAATCCGTAAACACGGGCACCCTCATAGATATCATCCTGACCAACCTGCCCTCTAAATACACCTCTGCTGTCTTCAACCAGGATCTCAGCAATCACTGCCTCATTGCCTGCGTCCGTAATGGGTCCGTGGTCAAACGACCACCCCTCATCACTGTTAAACGTTCCCTAAAACACTTCAGCGTGCAAGCCTTTCTAATCGACCTGGCCCGGGTATCCTGGAAGGATATTGACCTCATCCCGTCAGTAGACGATGCCTGGTTGTTCTTTAAAAGTGCTTTTCTCACCATCTTAAATAAGCATGCCCCATTCAAGAAATTTAGAACCAGGAATAGATATAGCCCTTGGTTCTCTCCAGACCTGACTGCCCTTGACCAGCACAAAAACATCCTGTGGCGTTCTGCATTAGCATCGAACAGCCCCCGTGATATGCAACTTTTCAGGGAAGTAAGGAATCAATATACACTGGCAGTTAGGAAAGCCAAGGCTAGCTTTTTCAAGCAGAAATTTGCCTCCTGTAACACAAACTCCAAAAAGTTCTGGGACACCTCAAAGTCCATGGAGAATAAGAGCACCTCTTCCCAGCTGCCCACGGCATTGAGGATAGGAAACGCTGTCACCACCGATAAACCCACAATAATTGAGAATTTCAATAAGCATTTTTCTACGGCTGGCCATGCTTTCCACCTGGCTACCCCTACCCCGGTCAACAGCCCTGCACCCCCCAGCCCTGCAAAGCCTCCCCCATTTCTCCTTCTCCCAAATCCAGTTAGCTGATGTTCTGAAAGAGCTGCGAAATCTGGACCCCTACAAATCAGCTGGGCTAGACAACCCCTATTACTAGCCTGTTCTACCTCTCATTCATGACGTCTGATATTCCCAAAGACTGGAAAGCAGCTGCGGTCATCCCCCTCTTCAAAGGGGGAGACACTCTTGACCCAAACTGCTACAGACCTATATCTATCCTACCCTGCCTTTCTAAGGTCTTTGAAAGCCAAGTTAACAAACAAATTACCAACCATTTCGAATCCCACCGTACCTTCTCTGCTATGCAATCTGGTTTCAGGGCTGGTCATGGGTGCACCTCAGCCACGCTCAAGGTCCTAAATGACATCATAACCGCCATCGATAAGAGACATTATTGTGCAACCGTTTTCATTGATCTGGCCAAGGCTTTCGACTCTGTCAATCATCACATCCTTATCGGCAGACTCGACAGCCTTGGTTTCTCAAATGACTGCCTCGCATGGTTCACCAATTACTTCTCTGATAGAGTTCAGTGTGTCAAATCAGAGGGCCTGTTGTCCGGGCCTTTGGCAGTCTCTATGGGGGTGCCACAGGGTTCAATTCTTGGGCCGACTCTCTTCTCTGTATACATCAATGATGTCGCTCTTGCTGCAGGGGAGTCTCTGATTCACCTGTACGCAGACGACACCGTTCTGTATACTTCTGGCCCCTCTTTGGACACTGTGCTAACTACCCTCCAGACGAGCTTCAATGCCATACAACTCTCCTTCCATGGCCTACAATTGCTCTTAAACGCAAGTAAAACTAAATGCATGCTCTTCAACCGATCGCTGCCCGCACCTGTCCCCCTGTCCAGCATCACTACTCTGGACGGTTCTGTCTTAGATTATGTGGACAACTACAAATACCTAGGTGTCTGGTTAGACTGTAAACTCACCTACCAGACTCACATCTAACATCTCCAATCTAAAATTAAATCTAAAATTGGCTTCCTATTTCGCAACAAAGCTTCCTTCACTCATGCTGCCAAACATACCCTCATAAAACTGACCATCCTACCGATCCTCGACTTCGGTGATGCCATTTACAAAATAGCCTCCAATACTCTACTCAACAAATTGGATGCAGTCTATCACAGTGCCATCCGTTTTGTTACCAAAGCCCCATATACCACCCACCACTGCGACCTGTACGCTCTTGTAGGCTGGCCTTCGCTTTACACTCGTCGCCATATCCACTGGCTCCAGGTCATCTACAAGTCCCTGCTAGGTAAAGTCCCGCCTTATCTCAGCTCGCTGGTCACCTTAGCAGCACCAACCCGTAGCACGCGCTCCAGCAGGTATATCTCACTGGTCACCCCCAAAGCCAATTTCTCCTTTAGCCGACTCTCCTTCCAGTTCTCTGCTGCCAATGACTGGAATGAACTACAAAAATCTCTGAAATTGGAGACACTTATCTCCCTCACCAGATTTAAGCACCAGCTGTCAGAGCAGCTTTACAGACCCCTGCACCTGTATATAGCCCATCTGTAAATAGCCCAACCAACTACCTCATCCCCTACCGTATTTATTTAATTATCTTGTTCCTTTGCACCCCAGTTTTTTCTACATTGCACATTCATCTACTGCACATTTACCATTCCAGTGTTAAATTGTTATATTGTAATTACTTTGCCACCATGGCCTATTTATTGTCTTACCTCCTTATCCTACCTCATTTGCACTCTTTTTTTGTGAATAGATTTTTTTTTCTACTGTATTATTGACTGTATGTTTGTTTTACTCCATGTGTAACTCTGTGTTGTTGTATGTGTCAAACTGCTTTGCTGTATCTTGGCCAGGTCGCAGTTGTAAATGAGAACTTGTTCTCAACTTTCCTACCTGGTTAAATAAAGGTGAAATAAAAAAATTAAAAAAAAATGTATTAGATGTTCAGGAGTCTTATGGCTAGGGGGTAGAAGCTGTTTAGAAACCTCTTGGACCTAGACTTGGCCCTCCGGTACCGCTTGCCATGCGGTATCAGAGAGAACAGTCTATGACTAGGGTAGCTGGAGTCTTTGACAATTTTTAGGGCCTTCCTCTGACACCGCCTGGTATAGAGGTCCTGGATGGCAGAAAGCTTGGCCCCAGTGATGTACTGGGCCGTACGCGCTACCCTCTGTAGTGCCTTGTGGTCGGAGGCCGAGCAGTTGCCATACCAGGCAGTGATGCAACCCGTCAGGATGCTCTCGATGGTGCAGCTGTAGAACCTTTAGAGGATTTGAGAACCCATGCCAAATCTTTTCAGTCTCCTGAGGGGGAATAGGTTTTGTCGTGCCCTCTTCACGACTGTCTTGGTGTGCTTGGACCATGTTAGTTTGTTGGTGATGTGGACACCAAGCCTCGTCGATGAGAATGGGGGCGTGTTCGGTCCTCCTTTTCCTGTAGTCCACAATCATCTCCTTTGTCTTGATCACGTTGAAGGAGAGGTTGTTGTCCTGGCACCACACGGCCAGGTCTCTAATGATGGGGTTGGAGTCATGCCTGGCCGTGCAGTCATGAGTGAACAGGGAGTACAGGAGGGGACTGAGCAAGCACCCCTGAGGGGCCCCCGTGTTGAGGATCAGCATGGCGGATGTGTTGTTACCTACCCTTATCACATAGGTGTTCCTTTTGTCCAGGTGGGAAAGGGCACTGTGGAGTGCAATAGAGATTGCATTATCTGTGGATCTGTTAGTGCGGTATGCAAATTGGAGTGGGTCTAGGGTTTCTGGGAAAGTGGTGTTGATGTGAGACATGACCAGCCTTTTTGAAGCACTTCATGGCTACAGACGTGAGTACTACGTTTCTGTGATCTTTTATTTCAGCTCATGATACATGGGACCAACACTTTACGTGCTGCGTTTATATTTTTGTTCAGTATAGTATGAACATTCTGTACAAAAAAAGAAAAAAGAAACACAAAAGAATTTCACTAAATAGCACAATTCGGAACTTTTAAGATGTCGGCCTTCTCCGTCGGTGCCATCTTTTGTGCACTCTACTACACTACTACACCCACGCTCTACTACACTACTACACCCACGCTCTACTACACTACTACACCCACGCTCTACTACACTACTACACCCACGCTCTACTACACTACTACACCCACGCTCTACTACACTACTACACCCACGCTCTACTACACTACTACACCCACGCTCTACTACACTACTACACCCACGCTCTACTACACTACTACACCCACGCTCTACTACACTACTACACCCACACTCTACTACACAACTACACCCACGCTCTACTACACTACTACACCCACGCTCTACTACACTACTACATCCACGCTCTAGTACAGAAAGTGGGTCCTAGCAGTGGCTGCTATACTTTGATGTAGCTCTAGCCTAGCAAGCTACTTTGCACATTTCAACTCTCTGATACTTCAAAAACACTGACTAGGGAGCAGTGATTCCTCCAGGGGACAAGAGTGTGTGTCATATCTCTCTTCTTCCGAAAGCTAGAAACATCATTTAAACAACATCCCCATCCCCTGCAGCGGTTGGTTCCCAAATCCAGCAACAGTGTAGTGCACTCACCGTGATGTGAACCCTGGGCATATACTGCAGGGATTATCATGTTTATCTAGACTCTGATTCTAGACGCTGTAGCAACACTTGCATTTCCTATGCAGGGAGGGCTGCTTGGGGTTTTTGTGGCTCTTTGCATAAATCCACAAAATCTCTCCTCAAGTGTGATTACACAGTTGGCATACAGTACAACGTAAAGCACCAATCTGCTTTAGGGGACTCAGAGGAGGGAGGCACTGGATGAGACAGTACTATAGTAGTACAATATATTTTGTTAAGACTTGATGAAAGATGATATACAGTGTCTTTTAGAAAGTGTTCATACACCTTGACTTATTCCACATTTTGTTGTGTTACAGCCTGAATTCAAAATGGATAACATTTATTTGTTTTCTCACCTATCCCCACACAATACCCCATAATGACAAAGTGAAAGAAAGTCTCACTTATAGTGCATTCGGATAGTATTGAGAATCCTACCCATTTTCCACATTTTGTTACGTTACAGCCTTATTCTAAAATGGATTAAATAAAACATTTTCCTCATCAATCTACACACAATACCCCATAATGATATAGTAAAAACAGTTAAATGAATAAATAAACAGAAATAGCTTATTTTTGTTTATTTATTTTTCTATAAGACTCCAAATTGAGCTCAGGTGCATCCTGTTTCCATTGATCATCCTTGAGATGTCTCTACAACTTGATTGGAGTCCACCTGCGGTAAATTCAATTGATTGGACATGATTTGGAAAGGCACACACCTGTCTATATAAGGTCCCACAGTTGACAGTGCATGTCAGAGCAAAAACCAAGCCATGTGGTCGAAAGAATTGTCCGTAGAGCTCCGAGACAGGATTGTGTTGAGGCATAGATCTGGGGAAGGGTACCAAACATTTCTGCACCATTGAAGGTCCCCAAGAGCACAGTGGCCTCCATCATTCTCAAATTGAATAAGTTTGGAATCACTAAGACTCTTCCTAGAGCTGGCCGCCCGGCCAAACTGAGCAATCGGGGGTGTCCTGACTCCCTGTGGTCACTAAAGATCCCATGGCACTTATCGTAAGAGTATGCGTGTTAACCCCGGTGTCCTGGTTAATTTCCCAATCTGGCCCTCATGCCATCACGGTCACCTAATCATCCCCAGCTTACAATTGGCTCATTCATCCCCCCTCCTCTCCTCTGTAACTAGGAGAGGAGGGGGGATGATGCTCCAGAGTTCCTCTGTAGAGATGGGAGAACCTTCCAGAAGGACAACCATCTCTGCAGCTCTCCACCAATCAGGTCTTTATGGTAGAATGGCCAGATGGAAGCCACTCCTCAGTAAAAGGCACATGACAACCCGCTTGTAGGTTGCCAAAAGGCACTTAAAGGACTCTCCGACCATGAGAAACACAATTCTCTGGTCTGATGAAACCAAGATTGAACTCTTTGGGCTGAATGCCAAGTGTCACGTCTGGAGGAAACCTGGCACCATCCCTATGGTGAAGCATGGTGGTGGCAGCATCATGCTGTGGTGTAATGCGTGCATACTGGCGGATGAGAAGTCAGGCGCAGGAGTGCAAAACTGTGTTACTCAATGGTGCGGTTTATTAATGAAAACCCACCGGACACAGAACAAACAATCAATTTGAGTAAAAACCCCGTTACACACCAAATGAACGTGCACTAGCATTTACAAATAACAATTCCAGACAAGGACATGGGGGTTAAATACACAACATGTAAAGATGGAATTGAAACCAGGTGTGTGGGAAGACAAGACAAAACAAATGGAAAATGAAAAATAGATCAATGATGGCTAGAAGACCGGCGACGCCGAGCGCCGCCCGAACAAGGAGAGGAACCAACTTCGGCGGAAGTCGTGACATGTGGGGACGTTTTCAGAAAATTAACAGCACAAAATGGATGTGGAATGTAGTTTCTCTCTAATTGTTGAAGAACATGCATGTCAGCTGATACTGTATGAGGCAGGTCTGATCTCCAACGCTCAGTGACTATAGGTGGGTTGGTTGTTTAGCAACAAAACCGACGCTTGCGCAACTATGGGGCAAAACAGACGGGGGTGGCTTAGATTGTTGACAACATGTAAGCTATATTTCATCTCCAATGTTTATTGAAATCATGAATAAATTTGCACAATACAAATACGTTGTTTCAGTTGTTGGTTAGCTAGCTAGTGAATTTTAGCCATATTAGCATGGATATGAAATCAGCCAAAACACCTCAAAACAAGACATGGTATCAAGAACAAGATTAAACGAGCTGAAACGAGCCACTTACGATTCCCCACATGGCAGTTTCTTGTCATTCTTGCTAGCAACCTGTCCATCCAGAATCACAACGCTTCTGACTTCTGCCCCATGGACGCGCTCACATGGTTTTGTGACGTTGTCAGCTAACCCATCTATATGAGCCTCGTTATCTAGGCTTCTCCTCTAGCAAGGAAAAAAGCATGAATTAGACCCCATATTTGGCATTCACTTACTGTACTTGGATAGTTTAATGACTTTAGCATTTTCAAGCCCTCTCCTCCCTTTAGAGAGTTGAGCCCTCTTGAATTAGTGAGCAAGTGTGCATAGCCAAGGCGACGACAGGCTCTCCACGTTTCAACTGAGCCGTCTTCATTCGCAGGGCCACTTAATTTTGCTTTTTTCCCCCTTCCAATTTCTATTTCATTTTCCTGGGGAATAGAAACACTGACAAGACATTTCACTGAAATATTTAGTGAGGCGTGAAACTCAAATTACATTTCTGTAAGATGTAGTATGTGGATGGCATCTGTTTTCAGCTGTGGAATAAGCTCATTTGGTGTAATATGGTCTTAGTTCGCGGCTTGACGGTTTTTGTTAGGGATATTAAAGGCTGTCCTGCTTCTCTTCCACAGAGATTAGCCATGCAGCCGGTTTAAAATGGCCTGCAAACTGATGTGATGAAGGGTGTATATAGTCTCTTGGCCTAGAATAGTGAGGCAGAGCGGGGCCTGAAATAGTCTCAGCTAAACTCTCCAAGGTGCCGTCGACCTTGATTTGAAATACCACTATGTGTGTGTGTAAGCAGCAGCAGACAGTGGCTTAATACTGACAAACCACCTACAGGTTATGTAGAGACAGGTTACTCACAGACACAGACAAGTGGAGGGTTTGGCCAACATAATCAAAACCTGGCGGACAGCGGAGAGAAAGACTAAATTAGAAAAATGTCAGTGTCAAGGCGATGGTTAGGTGTCTGGAGGACTGGGGGAGTGCGATGACAGACAGAGAGAGAGGCGAGACATACCAAAAGAGCCTGTAGATCTGTCCTCCATCGTCCACACCTCACTCCCACCCCCTCTCTCCATCTCTTTCCAACTCTCTCCCCCTCCGCCTCTCTCTTTCTTTCTTCCCTCCCTCCCTCCCTCTCTCCTATCTTCTCATCCATCCATAAACCATGGGGGGGCTTATGGGATTGTGGGCGTGCGTTGGACCGAGATGATTCCTCTCAATAGCAGCCTTTCATGCTGTTAGTCAACAGCCAACAGTGCCCATGGGAACAGAGGTGTGCAGTGCTCAGAAATCAAGGAGGATCAAGGCACTCTTCATGATATTAAAATGCCTTTATTGCAGTGGCGTGTTGTTCAGTAGAACAGATTCTAAAAAGCCGCTGACGTGTTTCGGCGTCATAGCCTTTGTCAGGGAGACAGTGATGAAGGATGATGCTCAAATTGTCTCCTCAGACATTTCATATTAATATTCCATAAATATGTATTTTCCCACATACTGTACCCCACCCTCCCTACACACACACATGCACGCAGACACACACCTCTTAAACCTCTCCCTCTCTCCCTCTCTCTCTCTCCCTCTCTCCCTCTCTCTCTCTCCCCTCTCTCCCTCTCTCTCTTTCTCTCCCTCTATCTCTCCCTGACTCTCTTCCTCTCTCTCCCTCTTTCTCTCCCTCTCCCTCTCTCTCGCTCCCTCTGCAGGTCAGGACCGCACTGAGACGGGGCTGATTAAGCGTTACCGTGGTGATGGCGTGCGCTACAAGGCCAAGCTGATCGGGACTGATGAGGTGACAGCGGCACGCGGGGACAAGCTGTGCCAGGACTCCATGATGAAGCTCAAGGTATGTGTGTGTGTGTGTGTGTATGTGTGTGTGTGTGTGTGTGTGTCTGTGTGTCTGAGAAGAGGGCGGTGGTATTCAGGTGTAGAAGAAGAAGTGAATTCAGCCATCTCTATTGATGCGTCTTTGCAGGAGCCAGATGCAGTTACAAATCCATCTACAGAAGAGAGAATATGGATGGTTTTATTATGTCTCTTCAACCATGCTGGAGACATAGTAGCATTACCGTACAGCCAGCAGGCAAAGCCATTTCCTTCTCTGATCCTCTCATATCAGATGTAGTTGCTCCACATGTCCAATAACACAACAAGCAGGAGTTTTGTAGATCCATGCTGTGACATTTGAACAGTGACCTGCCTATGACTCCCATGTCCAGCAGTCACTGCCAGTTACAGTCAATGTTCTCAGGTCAATACAGGCATTATATTATATAGACAGGCAGAAGAGGGGGATAGAGGGATGGAATAGAGGAGTGGGATGGAGGGATGAAATAGAGGAGGGGGATGGAGGGAGGAAATAGAAGAGGGCGATGGAGGGATGGAATAGAGGAGGGGGATGGAAGGATGGAATAGAGGAGGGGGATGGAGGGATGTAATATAGGAGGGCGATGGATGGATGGAATATAGGAGGGTGATGGAGGGATGGAATAGAGGAGGGGAAGGGGTCTCTATTGAGCTGCCTCTCTAAGCTTGAGGACTTAATCCACCAAATGGAGAAGCCGATTGTGGATTGACGACAGACATAGACACCTCTCTCTCCTCTATTCAGCCGATAGCTCTTTGTTTCCCACTCTGGAGAACAAACAGAGGGTGAGAGGGAGGGAGTTTGATGGTTGATGGTTTCCAAGTTGATGTATTAATGGCTGAGGCTCAGATCTGGAGAGGGGGATATAGTGTACTAGTAGTGTATGGGGTCGCTCGCTCAACCCTCCTCAACGTGACTGGGGTTCCAGGGTTGTCAGACGTGTTCAGCATTCACGATGACGTTCTGTCTTCTTTTCTCTTTTCACACAGCTTATTTACATGAAAGACATGTCAGGCTTGCGTTAGTGAGGGAGGGTCGTGCCTCCATTTGAGTCTGAGAAACATGCAGGAAATGTTAATTGTTTTTGTGAAGAGAAAAAGGAGCTGAGATCCATGGGAAAATCTACTTTAAAGGCTCCATGGTTCTTCAGGCAGCAAGACGTGACAGAAGTGTCCCAGCGAGGTGAAGGTTAGGCTACGGTCGGTCAGCAGAATACGTTCAGTCAGAGAAACTTCAAGTCGCTACATGGTAGTTTGGCAGCTTGTGTCACAAGGTGCAGGCAGCAGAACCCTACTTAACAAATCAGCCCCGTAAAAGCTCTAAAAGACTCAGTGGTGAAAAAGAGAAACTGTGTTGAGAGAATGAAAGTTCAAAAAGAGCAACATTGAAGAGCCTTCTGTCGTATTACACCTTATATAACAGCTGTCACCCTCTTCCTTCCTTCTCTCCCTCCTCCCCCCGTCATACTTACCCGAGTCGTGAGTCGATGGCACGCTGCTGTCTTTCACGCTGAGAGTATTTCATCTCCCTGTGTCTCTTCCTCTCCTCCAGGGAATGGCTTCGTCAGCGCGCTCCAAAGGAGAGCACAAGCAGAGAGTCTTCCTCACCATCTCCTTCGGAGGGATCAAGATTTACGACGAGAGATCAGGGGTGAGTGAGTGATGAGGCTCCACAGTGCAGCTGCGCAGCCAGGTCTACCCCATGGCGGAGCTGCGCAACCAGGTCTAGCCCCAGCTGCTGTGAACCTTATAGAACATCCAGAGGGCAGAGGCTAATACAAGTTCCATCACAGTCATGTAGAAGAAAGGCAGCCATCTTGTGTGCCTACCTGGCATATGGTGCAGTTGACATGACAGGGAGTACAACAGAAGCAGTCTAGGCGACGGCTAATGTCTGATGATAAAGACCTGTCTACTGTAATGACAGTGTGTATATGAGGGATGTGAATTTGTCCCCTTCCCCCCCTCCTCCCCTCCATGCTATGAGACAATCTGCCTCCCCCCTCCATTTCATTCCCTCCCACCCTCCCCCCTCAGGGCCCAGAGGCCTGCTGTTCCATTGCAGGATGATAGAGGGGTTCCTCCTCCCCTCCAACCCCCCAACCCACCATCCTGAAGCTGCTCATCACCGCTATCCGCTAGGTTAATTAGCCCACAGTTCCAACCCTAATCATCATCACTGCTAACTGCTAGCCTAACTGCCCCCTAGCGCCACCTCAACTGTCATTAAAGGGGGGAAAATATCATGAATTACTCAATACTGTTACTGTCCTCATCGTTTGATATTTGATGACTTCCCTTTTTATTTCGTTGGATAGTGGTGCCACCTGCCAATTGCCGCCAGCACTGTCATTTATCAACAGCAGCTATATAATAACCCTCATAGCCCCATAGTGTGTATGTGTGTGTGTGTTGGTGTGTGCGCACGGATGTACACGTGCATGTGTGTATGTGTGTGTGCGTGTGTGTGTATGCCCTACCCCTAACCCTCATCACTGCTGGCATCTTCTGTCATTTTGTTTGAGAATCATTGTTCCCCCCAATGCTCTTTCATTTTATAAACGGATTACCCCAACACCACTTCATTTCCCCAACAATCATTATGGTCAAATATGGGGCTTATTCAGCAGGATGCAGCGTTGCAGAACGTTCACATAGAAATTTGGAATGTAGCAATGTACTGTCATCTAGACTATAGAACAGTGTCAGCTCTAGTACGATTTAATTCTCTCTACTATGTTCTTATCATTACACCCCACTGAAGAAGCCCTAGGTCATTTCTTAGTAGCTCCTCTCTATTGATCGAAGCTTATCAATGCTATTAGTGGAGCAGAAGGTGGGAGTAGATGAGTGACAGCCCAACTACTGTGTGTGTGTGTGTCTCCATGCACATTCCTGAATATACACTACCGGTCAAAGGTTTTAGAACGCCTACTCATTCAAGGGTTTTTCTTTATTTTTACTATTTTCTACAAGCAAGTCTCTTCTTCTTATTGGTGTCCTTTAGTAGTGGTTTCTTTGCAGCAAAATCGACCATGAAGGCCTGATTCAGACAGTCTCCTCTGAACAGTTGATGTTGAGATGTCTGTTACTTGAACTCTGTGAAGCATTTATTTGGGCTGCAATTTCTGAAGCTGGTAACTCTAATGAACGTATCCTCTGCAGCAGAGGTAACTCTGGGTGAGAGCCAGTTTCATCATAGCGGTTAATGGTTTTTGCGACTGAACTTGAAGAAACTTTTAAAGTTCTTGACATTTTCCAGATTGACTGACCTTCATGTCTTAAAGTAATGATGGACTGTTGTTTCTCTTTGCTTATTTGAGCTGTTCTTGCCATAATATGGACTTGGTCTTTTATCAAATAGGGCTATCTTCTGTATACCACCCCTACCTTCTAACAGCACAACTGGTTGGCTCAAATGCATTAAGAAGGAAAGAAATTCCACAAATTAACTTTTAAGAAGTCACACCTGTTAATTGAAATGCATTCCAGGTGGCTACCTCATGAATCTGTTTGAGAGAATGCTAAGAGTGTGCAAAACTGTCATCAAGGCAAAGGGTGGCTATTTGAAGAATCTCAAATATAAAATATATCTCAAATATAAACACTTTTTTGGTTACTACTTGATTCCATATGTGTTATTTCATAGTTTTGATGTCTTCACTATTATTCTACAATGTAAAAAATATAAAAAATAAAGAAAAACGCTTGAACGAGTAGGTGTTGTAAAACTTTTGACCGGTAGTGTATGTGTTAGTGTTAGTTGTACTTTTGACCTGGGTATTCAGCGCTGCCCTGCGGGTGTACCATGCTCTGTTGACAATGCATATTTTGGCAAATTGCACAATACACAACAACAACATCCCCCCAGGCTAGAAAGATCTTCCAAATAAGTGAAAATGGGTTGTTTGTGTGGAGTCTGATCTGCACGCACACACACACACACACACACACACACACACACACACACACACACATCCTGATCTGCTGTTATCCATGCAGTAAATGTGCTGTGCCTCCTATTCCAACTGTGAGAGCTGGAAATGAGAAAAGAAAAGGAACAATGGTAAATGTGTCAGTCATCCCTGTCAACAGTAAGACAAAGAGAGAATAACCCATTTCCATCTGCCTCGCTTTCTTCCTGCTGTGGTGTATCTGGAGCACCATATTGCCATAGTATTAGAATTAGCAAAGAGCTGTAGCCTACTTACCCTGAACTCCCAGTTCACTCCCTCATTTTGGAACAAAGCATTATTTCAAGAATTGATGAAATTCATAGAAATGCATTGAGTAGAGCCAGGAGTTCTCTTAGGCAGGTCACATGGGTCTAACTAAACTATAAAATTAGGACGTTGGCACTACAGTATCCAACATGTGTCTCCAAACCCCCTCCATTTCGTTTTGGTTCATTTCCTGCTTCGGATCTGCCACTTCCTTCTGTTTCAAAGATCTCCTACATTACTTCGTACCCAAAATGTATGTCACTTCCTCCGTGTGTGTTTTCAGGTTCTGCTGCATCACCACTCAGTGCATGAGATCTCCTATATCGCCAAGGATACCCGGGACCACCGGGCCTTCGGCTACGTCTGTGGGAAGGAGGGACACCACAAGTTCGTGGCCATCAAGTCTGGCCAGTCGGTGAGTACAGGACCTGAGTTCATTACCTACCCTTGTTGTAGGGACTCAACTCAAGTACCAGGAATGAGATGTACAGTGGTATTAGTCAGGAATAACATTACAGCCCAAGTCAACACATTTAGAATACAATACGAACAGGGACAGACTGACCATAGAACAATTATGGCAAATGCCAAAGACAAAAAGAGTTGATCTGCCAGTCCATCTGCAAATCTGTGTGTCAAAACCACCAGAAATATGCAATACATTTGCAATAAAACTGAATGTTATCAAAAACTAAACAGCTGATTAAAAAACTGTTAAAAACACTTACAAACAATGAAATACTGTATGTACGTATTTACAGGAGCTCTCTGCTTAGGCTGCTACTAGGGTGCTGTGTGACCAGTGTAACAAATGTGATATTTGCTCTCTCCTGCGTTGTTAAAAGAAAGGCCAGCCAATGGTCCCAGTTGATAATATATACAGTATATAAATAGATAGCACATTAGATTTGCTGGGCTCAATGCTCTTGATGGCTGTAGATAGCTGCAGATAACAACTCAGTATTAGCAGGGCACTAATATGATCCGTGTACGGTTCGTTCAGTCAGTATCCAAACTTAAACAACTAAGACGGATAGTCATTTAGACTGCATGAATAAATTATTCTTATTTCACATGTCAGTTGGTAACCAGTTTATAACGACAATAAGGCTTTGTGGTATATTTCGCTTCACGTAGTGCTTATGAACAGCCCTTAGCCATGGTATATTGGCCACACCCCCTCGGACCTTATTGCATAAGTGAACAACATCTGTGTCACCTTGTAAGATGATGAAGGTGTGTCCTCCTATTCACCCCCTTGCTCTCTCCCTCCTCTCTCTCTCTCTCTCTCTCTCTCTCTCTCTCTCTCTCTCTCTCTCTCCCTCCCTCCTTACCCCCCCACCCCCCTCTCTCTTCACTCCCCTCTCTCTTTCTGTCTCTCTCCCTCCCTCCTACCCTCCCAGGCGGAGCCACTGATCATTGACCTGCGTGACCTCTTCACGCTCATCTACGACATCAAGCAGCGAGAGGAGATGGAAAAGAAGTCCCAGAAGGACAAGCAGTGTGAGCAGGCCGTCTACCAGGTAAACAACAACAACACAACTGTTACCATAGCAGTTATGCATCACAATAACACATCGGCGATTTGAGTGTACCCATGAGTGTAGTCTACCAGGGAAATTGCTGTGGACAATAGTGTCCAGGCTTTGTCTGTTCTAGTGATTCTAATTATATGACCAGAGAACACTTCCTGTTGTTTCACTGTTCAGTAGAGCTCTCTTCAACCTTCAACCACTCCACTGTGAGATCCCACTGCATACACTATAAATGAGGATTATTCATTGAACAACTGAATGTGAATGCTTTCAGCTTTGGCTGTGTATGCAGACTGCAATACAAATTATTTTAGTGTACTTGCTATACTATACATTTGTGTTATACTGAAACAGGACTCCATGCAGCAGAAGAGTCCCATCAATGTAAAAGGCCTAATGTAATGTATACCTGTGTCTACAATGGAAGGAATTATTATGTAGGAAATATTACTGAACTGTACAGTAACTTAGACAAAAGTGTATATTCCCCCTGAGCCTAGCAATTCAATTTTGTACCTCTCTAATGGACATTTGTTTTTGCTCTGTATTTCTAAGGGCATACATGCCACTGTGTGAGGTCCTGCTGTCCCTATGAGAAGACAGTCTGTGCTTTTCTATGACATCACATGTGTGGCGGTGTCACCTTGATATTTCTTTCTGGTTCTTCAAAATGAACAATTACACAATTAGTTTGATATTCAGATTGTTTCTAATAGGTAAATATCTCAGGAATAGTTTTCAAAGCAGGGTAATATATTTATTTTACGTAAAATAAGAGCTAAATAAGAGCTTGTTAATAAATGTTCTCTGTAGTCAACATCAGGATGCGCTAACTCTGTTTTTTACCTACTGTCCCCATTTACTGTAATGTTAAATGTATCATATTACTATCAACCATTTACTGTAATGTTAAATGTATCATATTACCATCAACCATTTACTGTAATGTTAAATGTATCATATTACTATCAACCATTTTCTGTAATGTTAAATGTATCATATTACTATCAACCATTTACTGTCATTTTAAAATGTATCACATTACTATCAACCGAGTCCTAATTGACACATACAAAAATAAATAAATACAAATATTTTTGCACTTTTGTTTCTTTATAACATGTTTTATTTCCTCCCCAAAACGTTATTTTGCTGGGTCTCAGGGGATAAAAATAGATGAAGCATCTCTCACTTCCGAGTTCCTAATAGGATAGGTCTCTTTTCCCCCAAACCAATGGCTGATGTCCTTGCATGCTGTTGGTCTGTTGTTCTTGCTCTGTTCTTCTCTCTGTTATTCTCATTGTTATTCTCTCTGTTATTCTCTCTGTTATTCTCCCTGTTATTCTCTCCGTTATTCTCTCTGTTATTCTCCCTGTTATTCTCTCTGTTATTCTCCCTGTCATTCTCTCTGTTATTCTCTCCGTTATTCTCCCTGTTATTCTCTCTGTTATTCTCCCTGTTATTCTCTCTGTTATTCTCCCTGTTATTCTCTCTGTTATTCTCTCCGTTATTCTCTCTGTTATTCTCCCTGTTATTCTCTCTGTTATTCTCTCTGTTATTCTCTCTGTTATTCTCCCTGTTATTCTCCCTGTTATTCTCTCTGTTATTCTATTTATTGTTCTGTTATTCTCTCTGTTATTCTCTCTGTTATTCTCCCTGTCATTCTCTCTGTTATTCTCTCCATTATTCTCCCTGTTATTCTCTCTGTTATTCTCTCTGTTATTCTCCCTGTTATTCTCTCTGTTATTCTCTCCGTTATTCTCCCTGTTATTCTCACTGTTATTCTCTCTGTTATTCTCCCTGTTTTTCTCCCTGTTATTCTCTCTGTTATTCTATTTCTTGTTCTGTTATTCTCTCTGTTATTCTCACTGTTATTCTCTCTGTTATTCTCTGTGTTATTCTATTTCTTGTTCTGTTATTCTCTCTGTTATTCTCCCTGTTATTCTCTCTGTTATTCTCCCTGTTATTCTCTCCGTTATTCTCTCTGTTATTCTCCCTGTTATTCTCTCTGTTATTCTCCCTGTCATTCTCTCTGTTATTCTCTCCGTTATTCTCCCTGTTATTCTCTCTGTTATTCTCCCTGTTATTCTCTCTGTTATTCTCCCTGTTATTCTCTCTGTTATTCTCTCCGTTATTCTCTCTGTTATTCTCCCTGTTATTCTCTCTGTTATTCTCTCTGTTATTCTCTCTGTTATTCTCCTGTTATTCTCCCTGTTATTCTCTCTGTTATTCTATTTATTGTTCTGTTATTCTCTCTGTTATTCTCTCTGTTATTCTCCCTGTCATTCTCTCTGTTATTCTCTCCATTATTCTCCCTGTTATTCTCTCTGTTATTCTCTCTGTTATTCTCCCTGTTATTCTCTCTGTTATTCTCTCCATTATTCTCCCTGTTATTCTCACTGTTATTCTCTCTGTTATTCTCCCTGTTTTTCTCCCTGTTATTCTCTCTGTTATTCTATTTCTTGTTCTGTTATTCTCTCTGTTATTCTCACTGTTATTCTCTCTGTTATTCTCTGTGTTATTCTATTTCTTGTTCTGTTATTCTCTCTGTTATTCTCTCTGTTATTCTCCCTGTTATTCTCCCTGTTATTCTCTCTGTTATTCTATTTATTGTTCTGTTATTCTCTCTGTTATTCTCCCTGTTATTCTCTCTGTTATTCTCTCCGTTATTCTCCCTGTTATTCTCTCTGTTATTCTATTTCTTGTTCTGTTATTCTCTCTGTTATTCTCCCTGTTATTCTCTCTGTTATTCTATTTCTTGTTCTGTTATTCTCTCTGTTATTCTCTCTGTTATTCTCTCTGTTATTCTCCCTGTTATTCTCTCTGTTATTCTCTCCGTTATTCTCCCTGTTATTCTCCCTGTTATTCTCACTGTTATTCTCTCTATTATTCTATTTCTTGTTCTGTTATTCTCTCTGTTATTCTCTCCGTTATTCTCCCTGTTATTCTCACTGTTATTCTCTCTGTTATTCTCCCTGTTTTTCTCCCTGTTATTCTCTCTGTTATTCTATTTCTTGTTCTGTTATTCTCTCTGTTATTCTCACTGTTATTCTCTCTGTTATTCTCTGTGTTATTCTATTTCTTGTTCTGTTATTCTCTCTGTTATTCTCTCTTTTATTCTCCCTGTTATTCTCCCTGTTATTCTCTCTGTTATTCTATTTCTTGTTCTGTTATTCTCTCTGTTATTCTCCCTGTTATTCTCTCTGTTATTCTCTCCGTTATTCTCCCTGTTATTCTCTCTGTTATTCTATTTCTTGTTCTGTTATTCTCTCTGTTATTCTCCCTGTTATTCTCTCTGTTATTCTATTTCTTGTTCTGTTATTCTCTCTGTTATTCTCTCTGTTATTCTCTCTGTTATTCTCCCTGTTATTCTCCCTGTTATTCTCTCTGTTATTCTCTCCGTTATTCTCCCTGTTATTCTCTCTGTTATTCTCACTGTTATTCTCTCTGTTATTCTCTCTGTTATTCTATTTCTTGTTCTGTTATTCTCTCTGTTATTCTCTCTGTTATTCTCTCTGTTATTCTCTCTGTTATTCTCCCTGTTATTCTCTCCGTTATTCTCCCTGTTATTCTCTCTGTTATTCTCTCTGTTATTCTATTTCTTGTTCTGTTATTCTCTCTGTTATTCTCACTGTTATTCTCTCTGTTATTCTCTCCGTTATTCTCCCTGTTATTCTCTCTGTTATTCTATTTCTTGTTATGTTATTCTCTCTGTTATTCTCTCTGTTTTTCTCTCTGTTATTCTCTCTGTTATTCTCTGTTATTCTCTCTGTTATTCTATTTGTCTCTGTATGTTCTTGCTCTGTTCTTCTCTCTATCCGTCTTCTACTTGTTATGTAAAATGTTCCTTCTCTTCAACCATCATACAGACCATTCTGGAGGACGAGGTGGATGATCCAGTTTACCAGGTAGGTCGCCACACAACACCTACACAGACAATCTGAACTAGCGATGGAACCCCATGTGACGTTTACACTCGAGCTTCTACAGACACAATTGTTTTCACGTGATTAATTCTACAGAATTAAAAAAGACTGAATCCTTAATGTAAATATCTGCCGCTGATCTGCTTTAATGAATGATTCATGATACCCAAACCATCTCAGTAATACGCAGTAGACCAACCATCATAGTAGACAGTTTTGACTCTCCCATTGCCAGTGCAGTGTTGTAAAACCATATCTTTTCAGTTGATCTGTGTATATGTTCTGATTTTCTTCTAAAGACCTGTCTGACCCTGACTGGTTGTTCTCCCCTCTTGCGTTTGGCTGAAACTGGAACCTGATTCTCTCTACTCTGTTGCTCACACTGAATACAGACAACACTAACCCTTACTCTGAATGCTTATGTTCAGTGGTTCTGCCCCACCCCCTTCAAAACATTTCTGTTTGCCCCTTTAGGTTTTACTACAACTGTATGCCTGAAAAAAACATTTCATTTGCAATTCTGTAGTAGCACTAGCTGTTTTGTTTTGAATACAAGAGTCCAATGACCATTGGACAGAATCCTAACTTGAGATCTGGGTGTGTAACAAATTCAGATTTTCGTGTAAATCAACTAAGTTACAAGCGCTGATCTCAAATCAGTATTAGGCCCTCTGTGTCTAGGTGGTAGTGGAGATGGAGAGCAGAACTCTCAGACCTCTACAGTACCTGTTATCATTGCCTGACCAATTACTGTACTCTCCCCTCTCTTATCTTCTCTCTTTTTCTTTCTCTCTCTCTTTCTTTCTTTCTCTCTTTCTTTCTTTCTATCTTTCTTTCTTTCCCTGTTTTTCTATCTCTCAATTTTTTTTCTCTCTCTCTGTCCCTCAATCTTTCTCTCAATCTTTTTCTTTCTCTCTCTCTCTCCCCCTATCTATCCCATCATCCTCCATCCCTATTGGCCCCACCCACTTCCTTTGTTGTAGTACATTGTGTTTGAGGCTGGACATGAGCCCCTCCGTGGCCACCAATCAGAGGAGAGCGTTTACCAGGTACAATACCAAGCCCCACCCCTTACCTTTTGTAGAGTAGTCAACCCAAAGCTTTGTGTTACAATATAATATGTATGTTTGTTAGAGAGCAGAGCAGAGCAGTACACTCTGGATATTATTATTTTTAAATAGTATACTCACAACGTTCCTATTGTAAATTATGAATAACATCTCAAATCTACAGTTCAGTGAAGTGCAGTCAAGGCCAGTTATTTTGTCAGACCAATTCATCAAGGCTTCTCTAGAGTCTATGTGGGCTCCCTGCAGACATCCAGAGGTTTGACCTTCCCGTTTAGTTCAAGGGACCAAGAGCAGCTTCTAGGAACCTAGAATGTGATTTAATCTGCCCCCCTCTTTCCTCCTCTCCTCCCACCACCACCTCCCTTCTCCTCCCTTCACCTCCCTCCTCCTCTCTTCTCCTCCCCATCCTCCTCCAACTCCTCCTAGCTCTATCTTCCTCCCCTACTCCTCTGCTCCCACCATCACCTCCCTCCTCTCTTTACCTCGCCCCTCCTCCTTCACCTCCCCCTCCCTCCTCCCTCCTCCCCAACTCCTCCTCCTCCATCTACCTCCCTCCTCTCTTCTCCTCCCCCTCCTTCCTCCCTCCTCCTCCAACTCTTTCCTCCTCTCCTCCCTCCATCACCTCCCTCCTCCTCTCTTTACCTCGCCCCTCTTCCCTCCATCTCCCCTTCCTCCCTCCTCCTTAAACTCCTCCTCCTCCCTTCGTCTCCCTCCCCGCTCCTCCCTCCCCTCCTCCCTCCTTTCTCCCCCCTACTCCTTCATCCTTCCTCCTCTCCTCCTCCTCCCTCGTCCTCTCCCTCACCTCTCTGAAGATGTAAGATGCATAGAGATTAATCACTTGCCATGCCATTTGATTTCCGAATGAAACAAGATCAATAGACAAGAAGAAATTGTAGCCCAATGCCAAGTTAGCCAGCCGAAAGAAAGAAAGGGAGGCCATATTGTTGAATACGGTTAATAGATTAATGTGAGGAAAATAAAGAAAAGAGAGGACAGGGCAGGACACGATCCTGCGTTGTCAGTTTCCATAGATTTAAACCGCTGGTTGAACATTGTATAAATGGAGAAAACAGTTGTGTGACCTTAATGTCCAAACAAAGAAGTAGCATGCACAATCTGACAGCATTGCTTACAATCAATATGGATTTAGGTAGAATTGATTCAAGAGCGGTACAACTGTCAAATTGTATTTGCATAACATTGCTTTTAGACCAGACCACAATATCACAATATATGTGTAGACCAGAGACCCATTCTGAAATGATGACAGAACAGTAGCTTTGAGACACTGCAGTAGAAAGGATTATTTTTTAAATAAATGAGTTTTTTTTCTTTCTCAGCCTTGGTAAAATGGTGTTGCTCACTGTATTGTTTTATTTTGACTGGACCTCCAACGCAGGTCCCTACCGCTACCAGTCAGCAGAAGGGAGAAGGGATCTATGACGTTCCAAAACGCCATTTTATGACTGTAGGTGTTTTGTTTTCGTTTTTTTGTTCGTCCACTCCCCCCACTGGCAAACCTCTCTGTCTCTCTCAGTGGAAAACCTCCCCTCTTCTTTAGTTTCCATTGATGAACCCCTGTCTGTGTGACCACTGTTATACACAGTATACACCCACAAACTGGTAATAGACTGGTTATCATCAGTGTGTGTCTAGGTCATGGTTGCCTGCTTGTGCACTGACAATCTGATATAGATTTTCCTGGCCAAGGAATGATATATAGAAATAGAATCTATTGCTTTGGAATGATCAACCATTGAGTCTTAGTCAAGTCGAGGTATGATGATACAATGATATTCAGGACTTCTGCATAACCTTCCCCAACAGAATCATGATTTGTCCCTCAAGCTTGGATGTTGCACCAGCTACAGATGGAGTCTTTGCTTCAAATCCTCCACACAATTTAAAATATGACTAGGAGGACTATTAGACATCGGGGAGAGTACAGTAAATGTCTTAAAGACAGAATTTCTTTTGTCATTTTCAGTCTTAGTTGAATAGTGGGTTGTTCCATCTTCCTGGGAGGTGAATATGAGAGGTTTGCTGGTGGAGTTGTTGTTTGTTTGGTGGAGCTGCATGCAGACAGACAGAGTGGTCTCCTAGGTTACCACCCCACTCATAAAAACACTGTCCCTGTATGCAGAGCAAATTTATATTTTTTACAGCAGATTAATTTCTGACCACTGACTAACTGTTAGTTTTGATGAGTTTCCACCATATCAGATGCACTAGTCGTTCTTCTCCAAACCATCATCCAAACATTTATTTAAAGCTGGAATCGTTAATGGGGAAAATTACACGTTACTATAAACAGTAAACAACAAACACTGTTTTTCCTGTCTGACATAATTGCAAGTGCGATAGAAGAGCACAATATCTATCAACAAATGTTGTACCATCCTGCTCAAAGCTCCTCAGCTGGGCAAAAAAACGGTGGTGGGGCGGTTAGTGGCTCTGTCTTCCTATACTGCAGGATTCCATCTTTAAGCCTATTGGTCAAGACGTACATTGAAACAGAAGAATGTGTGCTTACTTTTTCTCTTCGCATTCTTTCTTTGCTGATTGTTCAGCAGCACATCAACTAGCTATGGTAGCTACACTGTCCCCCTGCTATCTCTCCCCAACACACATCATGCTAGCTGGTGTTGTATGAATAGCTGCCGACGCTGCCTCCATGTCTCTAAGAGTTACTGCTTGTCTGTTCATTCAGTTGGAGCTTTACTGAGAGCCTAGATCCCCCAGCCCTAGCCTGACATGTTCAAGTTCAACTTTATTTGTTGTATGTACACGATACACAAGTAAACTTGAACTTGAACGTGCCTGCCAGTCTGCCTGAGGGGAAGGCCCATAGAACTATAACCACACTACCTTACAGACACCTGCCTCAGCCCCTTAAGGTTAAATAAGACTGTCAGACCAATACATCATGTATAACAACAATATGGTGTAATGTATGTACTGTATATGATTGGTTTCCTCCACACAATTTAAAGAGGGTATAGACAATGTTGTTACCCCCCCCCCACACACACACTGATTGCTGTTTTCCACTCATTTTCTCTATTCTTTGTGTGTGTGTGTGTCTTTATTTATTGCATGCAAATCCTGTGTGTGTTCCCGTGGTGATACATGGGAACACTGCTTGTGCATGGCGCCTGCAGTCTGTGACATACTGTACATTTCATGTGACTAGTTGTAGAACCTATGTCCGTCCTCTCTACCTCCTCTGTATTGTAATTGTACTGTTAGAGTGCTGAACGTATATGGCCAGGGGGGTGAGACGTAGTAGTAGGAATGGTCACGTCTGCAGTATGGGTCAGGTGGTTATATTGTTTTGGAGGAGGAAAATGGTGGTCGCAAAAAGCACATGTATACAGCCTGAATCCTACCACCTAATGATATCATATTATCTTGTGTTTTAGGGGAACCACAATGGTAATGCATTATGGGACTTCAGGGGATGATTTGATTGGTAGAGACGGACAGAGGAATATCTAATCAGCGTTCGTTAGATTGGACTGAATAACCCTTTTACCCAGCCAATTACAGAGCACCATGAGAGATTCGTTTTAGATCCATTTTCTGATAATGAAATGAGAGGAAAGAAGAGCTAGATGTTTCTAAGCATCTACAGTACAATTCTCTTTGTGAACAGAACCCAAGTCTCCCCCACCTACTACCCAACACACACACACACACACACACACACAAGAGCACAGGAACACACACACGCAGGAACCTAAGAACACATACGCACACAAACACACATAGCCACCCTACCCTGTTATAGATCAGTAGAATGTGTTATTATGACAAAGCAGATCTGGCTTTTGTTTTGATGTGAAATGTCACTGTTCTCTTTCTCTGACCCTTTATCCCTGCACAGAACATCAACCACTTTGATCTGTTCGGAGACATGTCCACTCCACCCTCGGTGAGTAACTGACCATTTTGTATTAAGAAGGATTTGTTGTTATTAGAGTAATACAGATGCTTTTCGCTACAGGATGGCTCAAGTAAATAGATTGCATGACCTCTATTCTAAGTCAATAGATTGCAGGACCTCTATTCTAAGTAAATAGATTGCAAGATCTCTATTCTAAGTCAATAGATTGCAGGACCTCTACTCTAAATCAATAGATTGCAGGATCTCTATTCTAAGTAAATAGATTGCAGGACCTTTATTCTAAGTAAATAGATTGCAGGACCTCTATTCTAAGTCAATAGATTGCAGGACCTCTATTCTAAATCAATAGATTGCAGGACCTCTATTCTAAGTCAATAGATTGCAGGACCTCTATTCTAAATCAATAGATTGCAGGACCTCTATTCTAAGTTAATAGATTGCAGGACCTCTATTCTAAGTTAATAGATTGCAGGACCTCTATTCTAAGTCAATAGATTGCAGGACCTCTACTCTAAATCAATAGATTGCAGGATCTCTATTCTAAGTAAATAGATTGCAGCACCTCTATTCTAAGTCAATAGATTGCAGGACC
Source organism: Brachymystax lenok tsinlingensis (assembly GCA_030435695.1). Taxonomy (NCBI): domain Eukaryota; kingdom Metazoa; phylum Chordata; class Actinopteri; order Salmoniformes; family Salmonidae; genus Brachymystax; species Brachymystax lenok. Next base: position 30,929,404 of record CM059788.1, on the reverse strand, counting down.
TCTACTCTAAATCAATAGATTGCAGGATCTCTATTCTAAGTAAATAGATTGCAGGACCTTTATTCTAAGTAAAAGCGATTGCAGGACCTCTATTCTAAGTCAATAGATTGCAGGACCTCTATTCTAAATCAATTGATTGCAGGACCTCTATTCTAAGTCAGTAGATTGCAGGACCTGTATTCTAAGTCAATAGATTGCAGGATCTCTATTATAAGTAAATAGATTGCAGGACCTCTATTCTAAGTCAGTAGATTGCAGGACCTCTATTCTAAGTCAGTAGATTGCAGGACCTCTATTCTATGTCAATAGACTGCAGGACCTCTATTCTAAGTAAATAGATTGCAGGACCTATATTCTAAATCAATAGATTGCAGGATCTCTATTCTAAGTCAATAGATTGCAGGATCTCTATTCTAAGTCAATAGATTGCAGGACCTCTATTCTAAATCAATAGATTGCAGGACCTCTATTCTAAATCAATAGATTGCAGGACCTCTATTCTAAGTCAGTAGATTGCAGGACCTCTATTCTAAGTCAATAGATTGCAGGACCTCTATTCAAAGTCAATAGATTGCAGGACCTCTATTCTATGTCAATAGATTGCAGGACCTCTACTCTAAATCAATAGATTGCAGGATCTCTATTCTAAGTAAATAGATTGCAGGACCTTTATTCTAAGTAAATAGAATGCAGGACCTCTATTCTAAGTCAATAGATTGCAGGACCTCTATTCTAAATCAATAGATTGCAGGACCTCTATTCTAAGTCAATAGATTGCAGGACCTCTATTCTAAATCAATAGATTGCAGGACCTCTATTCTAAGTTAATAGATTGCAGGACCTCTATTCTAAGTCAATAGATTGCAGGACCTCTACTCTAAATCAATAGATTGCAGGATCTCTATTCTAAGTAAATAGATTGCAGCACCTCTATTCTAAGTCAATAGATTGCAGGACCTCTACTCTAAATCAATAGATTGCAGGATCTCTATTCTAAGTAAATAGATTGCAGGACCTTTATTCTAAGTAAGCGATTGCAGGACCTCTATTCTAAGTCAATAGATTGCAGGACCTCTATTCTAAATCAATTGATTGCAGGACCTCTATTCTAAGTCAGTAGATTGCAGGACCTGTATTCTAAGTCAATAGATTGCAGGATCTCTATTATAAGTAAATAGATTGCAGGACCTCTATTCTAAGTCAGTAGATTGCAGGACCTCTATTCTAAGTCAGTAGATTGCAGGACCTCTATTCTATGTCAATAGACTGCAGGACCTCTATTCTAAGTAAATAGATTGCAGGACCTATATTCTAAATCAATAGATTGCAGGATCTCTATTCTAAGTCAATAGATTGCAGGATCTCTATTCTAAGTCAATAGATTGCAGGACCTCTATTCTAAATCAATAGATTGCAGGACCTCTATTCTAAATCAATAGATTGCAGGACCTCTATTCTAAGTCAGTAGATTGCAGGACCTCTATTCTAAGTCAATAGATTGCAGGACCTCTATTCAAAGTCAATAGATTGCAGGACCTCTATTCTATGTCAATAGATTGCAGGACCTCTATTCTAAGTCAATACATTGCAGGACCTCTATTCTAAGTCAATAAATTGCAGGACCTCTATTCTAAATCAATAGATTGCAGGTTCTCTATTCTAAATCAATAAATTGCAGGACCTCTAATCTATGTCAATAAATTGCAGGACTTCTATTCACAGAACTAGTCACAATGATCCCAGTGAAATAATACAGTAGGTGCCTGGTTTAGACGTGTGTGTGATTGATTTGCCTTCAGATGCCCCCGTCCCCGGCCAACACTTTGGACCCCAGCAGGAGCCACCACCAGCACCAGCACCAACACCCCCCAGAGATGTTCACCGGCCCCTTCAGCCCCACCTCTGTCCCCTCAGGGTACATGACCATGGGGCCAGTACAGGCAGCCCAGTGGGCCCAGCAGGGATCCTTCTCTGGCCCGGCCCAGACCCTGGCCTTTGGGGTGCAAGGGCCCCTCCAGGTGACCCAGGTCCTCCCGGGGGGCCAGCCCGTCATCTGGAGCCAGGCCAACATCTTCCCTGCCACCCAGCAGCAATGGGCCGCCATGGCTGCCTACATGCCCGCCCAGGCCATGGGCGTGGGGGGTCACCACCTCCCTATGATGGTGCCCATCACCACCGTGTGCCCTGGCCCCCAAGGCCCACACTGCGACCTCTCCTCCACCCCCTCCTCGGCCATCACTAGCCCCCAGCACCAGGTGATGGACCCCGCCCTGCTCCAGCAGAAGCAGCACAGCCTCAGTGGGGACTCTGACGCAGGAGAAGGCCCCTCTTCGCTGGGCCTTGTCATGGTGGGCAGCAGGTGTGGAACACCTGGGCCGATGAGTCCCACTTCAATGGGTCTGGGTGCTGTGGGCAGGTGTGAGACGCCTGTTAGCCTTGTCATGATGGCAAGGTGTGAGACGCCCGGCCCTGGTCCAGTGAACGTGCCTCCTGACACCCTGGTCTGTAGCCAGCTGTGCCTGGGGTCACCGGCTGTGATGTCACCATTGGCCTTGACCCAGGAAGAGGAAGGCAGCTGTAGTGACCTTGACCTCTCTCGGATGACCTTGAGTGCTGGCACGTCCACCTCACCCTCCACTGACTCAGGTAAGCTCTCCCTACTGCCAGTCTCTGCTACATTCATACTAGACTAGATAGATAGTTACAGCACAAATAAGTTACCCAAACCTTAACGCTAGCCCTACCCAAATTGATAACGTTCAATGCTTTAAGTGAAAAAGGTACACCCAACAACCAACACTCCTATACCTCCCACTCTCTCTCTGCAGCGTCCACCCCAGCCCCCCAGCCTGGACCGTCCTCAGACTCCGCCTCGTCCCAGACCAGTGACCCCCCCACAGACCACTCTCCCATCGAAACACAGGCCACACACCCTAGCACCAGGGAGGATGACTCGGTGAGTCCCGGATAAGCTGGTCATGATGATATAATGAGCTGTCAAATAGTTGGTGGATAGTTGTTTTAATGGTTGAAGTTATTGGTTGAAGTATAAGTATATTAAGTATATTATACTTGTCTGGTATTGACCATGCTCTCTCTCTCTCTCTCTCTCTCTCTCTCTCTCTCTCTCTCTCTCTCTCTCTCTCTCTCTCTCTCTCTCTCTTTCACTCTCTTTCTTTCTTTCTTTCTTTCTTTCTCTCTCTCTCTCTCTCTCTCTCTCTCTCCATCTAGGGCTCATGCACCAAGACTCTGTCTCCCTGTCCATCCGGTGATGCTCCACCTGATTCTCCCCAGGCCCAGATCTGCCCACAGGAAGAGAGTTAGAGAACACTGGGCTCTGGGTGGGTCTCCTCTCCTCACCACTCCACTCCTCTACTCTCCTCTCCTTTCTTATACTCTCCCTCTCTTCAACCACCCACTTCTCCCCTCTCCTCCCCTCTCCTCTCATCCCCTCTCCTCATCCCACCCCTCTCCCTCTCTCTCCACCCCTCTCCTGTTGTCCAACCTTTTTGTATCCCCTTAAGGCTGCTTAAAACATCTCTGTTTTATTGATTGGTCTAACAAGCCTTTACTGCTCAGTTCTCGTTCTCTGTGTCTGTCTGGTGTTTTTCCAGAGGCACATATCTCTTCTTTGTCTTTGAGTCTCTCTCTGTGTCTTTGCAGCTGAATGGTTTTCAGCCAATTATGGAACATACATGGTTTTGTTTAAGACTTACTTTATTATGGCTTTGTAATAGTTGTAATACGCATTTCTGCATTGATTCTGTGCGAGGACATAAGGAACAATACTGCCACCTGCTGTCCATAGGCTCATTACTGCACATATTTCACACATAAGTATATCTGAAGTTCAGTGTGTGTTTAAGTGTGTGTAAGTGTGTGTGCCTTGCTTGTATGTGTTTTAATGCTGCTCCCTCCCTTTCCAGGAGAAGGAACCTCTCTAGGCCCAGAGACGTGACTGACAGGAGGATAGAAGAAGATGAGAGGTGGACAGCGGACTGAGAGATGGAGGAGAGGAAACTCTGGACTGCTACGTCCCTCCTAATATCTTGATTACACGGATCACTGTTCTGTTCTGGAGAATGCTGATATTGGCAGCCTAAAGCAGCAATACCATAGGATTGGCTTCTCTCCTGAGCTGGACAGCACAACACTCTCCTCACATGCTGCCCCCCCAGCCAATCGGAAGCCCTTTCTCCCATGAAGTGACCTTTGATCTTTGACCAAACTGTAGCAGTTGGTCGTTGCCATGACAACTTCCGGCCACAGGTCCGGGTGGCGGAGACACCTTATCTATCATGTGACCTGGGAGGACCAATCGAACTGCATGGTCAGGATGAGGATTCTAATGGGTTCTAAGGATTCAATAATTTTGTGGGTGATTTTGAGGAGGAATGGTGTCCTATGGGGTTATACCCTTCGTTTGGAAAACTGCCACTCGCCTCAGAGTACTCACTGTGTAGAACAGATGGATTTGCAAAATGTTTTCAAACAGCTGACTTGTTCCATTGGCATGAACAGACTATGTATTGTGGATCCAGCAAAACACAGCAGAGACTGCGAGACAACTGTTCTCCATAGCTTCATAGCTTCCTTTTCAATGCTAAAAGATAAAAATATTATTTTTATTTTGTAAGCTGCGACTTCTGAGTTGACGCTTCTGAGCTTTGTATGGATAACGAAAACAGCTTTGAGGCATCAGTCGAAAAAATTCCTGTTTGCCAAACTTCTATTTTGTAAATAAGATTTCCTCAAGGCCCCTCAAGACACCGGAAACTCTGTGCCAAAAGATAGGTCTGTCGTCTGCCTCTCTGATGCAACCTACCTGTGGCTCTCTCAACTTTAGAGCAATGCCATACCAGCACCTCTGTCTGTATTGTCTGGATGTTTGCTTTGCTTTCTTGCCAATTCATTTTATTTTTTTCCTTTCTGTTTCTCTGTTGGGTTTAGTCAGTCAGTCTGTGACATATGAACTGTGAATCTGTGTTACATAGTCATTGAATCAAAGCAGCGATGGTGATACCTGATAACTCACTCTTTTGAAAATAAAATGGCCCTCCTCACACACAAAATAAAATAAAAGATCCACAGGCCAATAAAGTCCCTGTCACTTTTACCTGGTTGGAGGGGGGGCATAACCTTGCTTTTAACTGTTTTAGACTACTGAACAGGTGTACTACCCATCCTTCAATGTTTGCTTTCAATCTCTATGTTGACTTACTCTACTGCAACCAGACTTGGGTTCAAATACTATTTAAACCTTCCAAATACTTTTCAGCATTTGCTTTAGCCTGCCTCGAGTGACATGTTCGCGGGGTTTGCACTTTGGGGATTTTCTATTGGTTCCATAGCAACAGGCAAGCTCAATCACACACCGCTAAAGTATTTGAAATGATTTGAAATAGTATTTGAACCCAGGTCTGCTACACATGGGTGGTTTCTAGGAATCAAACCAATAAGCTAGTTGTGATGGCCCAGCCAGCAGTAGACTCCAGAGTGCATTACTATGCCTCATTTTTTTCGGTTGTGTTGCATTGTCCCGTCACTGTTATATCGTCCTGTCATTGTATTACAGTAACACGGCTGATTCATGCAACTAAAGGTTTGGGGCATATTGTAGGTCTGTCTGCTCCACGGAGTTACAAATGGCAAAACGTGGTGACTTTAGAAGATTCTGAAAGATAGAGATATTATTGCTATTTACTTCTAGACTATGATGATAATAACTGTAACCCTGCTCGTATAAGAAAATGCTAAATTAAATGGTCCAACAATATTTTGTAAATTTTATTTAGGAATTCCAACGGTCATGAAAAGAGAAAAGGACTTTTGTACGTATATTTCTTCCCATTCACTGTACTACTAATCCCCACTGCTCAGTCACAAATAAAATATCATGTGATTCCCACTTTGCTCCTGAATATTTGATTATGCTGCCAGTCAGACATTTTTTAGCATTCTAAACTGAATATTATCACTCAAGCCTTGCTTATTTACACCTTGTGCTAACATGTACGTTTTGTGATCTGATCAAAATGTATGCTGATTATTTGACAGATATTCTTTCAATTATACAGTAAGAATTTATTTATTTTAAGACAATTACTGGTGCTACAAGTCAAAGACCTACCTGTCAATTATTTTAGAGGCCGGTATAATGATGATTTAAATGGTTTGACCGTCCAGATCTGTTTACACTTGATTGATATCCAGACACAATGCGTGCCTAGCCCCCTTTATACCTGGTTATAACATGCGCCCTTGTCCTGCACTTGTACACATTCTGACTGTGCCTACATTTTTAGACTGGAGCAGATGATTAAAAGACACATTGTGATCTGATTGTGATCAGATCTTCCTGACCACCTCTGGAGGTAGTCAGGGACCCATTGTTTCTGGATATCAAATCAAGTGTAAACAGATCTGGAAGGTCAAACCGTTCTGCTTCACAGGTTGCCCAAAGTAAACTGCCTGCTGCTCAGGCCCTGGAGCCAGGATATGCATATAATTGGTACCATTGGAAAGAAAACATTTTGAAGTTTGTAGAAATGTTAAAATAGTGTAGGAGTAACACAATAGATATGGTAGGAGAAAGTCCAAAGAAAAACCAACCGGAATAAAAAAAAAAATTGAGAGCCCATGCTCTTACAATGGAAAGTATAGGGAAATAATAAAACCTAGTTCCCAGGATGCAATTCTTTTTTTTACTACAGGGACACAGTCTTGGAAATTGCGCGCGATGAACATACTTATTTCCGTATTAAATATTATAGTTTGATTACATTTTAGGGTGTCTGAGGAGTCAATAGAAACGTATTTTGACTTGTTTTAACAAAGTTTAGCGGTAGACTTTTGGATTCCTTTCTCTGCATGTTGAACGAGTGGATTACTCAAATCGATGGCGCCAACTAAACTGACTTTTTGGGATATAAAGAAGGATTTTATCTAACAAAACAACACTACATGTTATAGCTTGGACCCTTTGGATGACAATCATAGGAAGATTCTCAAAAGTAAGTGGATATTTAATCGCTATTTGTGAATTTATGAAACCTGTGCTGGTGGAAAATTATTTTGATGTGGGGCACCGTCCTAAAACAATCGCATAGCATGCTTTCGGTCAAGGAATGGGCGCAGGGAAACTCTGGTAGGGGAAGCTAGACATTGGGAAACACAAAGTACACAAGTCATGTTTTGTTGGAGTGCTTATTTGATGATTTCCCAGAACACAAAACCAAACGACTGACCCAGGGTCAGAGCTTAACAATGAGTCTATGTCCCTGATAATATTAATCAGTGTGTTTACAGACAGACAGACTTACTGAACATTCACACGCACGCACACGCACGCACACGCACACACACACACACACCCACACACTCACACACACACACACACACACACGCGCACACACACACAAAGATTGAACACACTGTTGTGTCGTCCAGTTGGTGTAAGTCCTGATCCACCACCTTGTTCTCTGGATCCATGTTGAAGCCTACACCCATGCTACTGCCTCCTCTGTGCTTCACTGTGCTGGCTCCTACTCTGGCAAGACCTTCGTTAAGTCTGGGTGTGTGGAAGATATAGATACAAGGGCAATGGCAGTCCTCTACAAGCATCGACTCTATACAGTTGACAGACAATGTATGATTTAGTGTGAGGTTAATTTGCAGTAAACTTACTCCCGATCGTCAAGGTTTTAGACTGAAGCCTTATCTGGGTACAACGAGAGGGAATATTATTCTGGATTTAAACTGTGGACTGTTGAAACCAATGACACGGTCGATAGAGAATAAAAAATGGTGTGTGTTAGCAGGAGGAGGAAGAGATGGATGATGATGGTGCTGATGACAAAAGGTCAGTTGTACAACTGAATGCATCTTCTGCTTTTAACCCAACCTCTGAATCAGAGAGGTGCGGGGGGCTGCCATAATCAACACCCACGTCTTCAGCGCCTGGGGAACAGGGGGTTAACTGCCTTGCTCAGGGGAAGAATGACAGATTTTTACCTTGTCAGCTCTGGGATTTGATCCAGCAACCTTCCGGTTACTGGCCCAATGCGCTAACCACTAGGCTACCTGCTGCCCACGAGGAGGAGGAGGAGGAGGAGGAGGAGGAGGAGGAGGAGGAGGAGGAGGAGGAGGAGGAGGGAGGAGGAGGAGGAGGAGGAGGAGGAGGAGGAGGAGGAGGAGGAGGAGGAGGAGGTTTATAAACCTGTTAGTGGAGAGTCTAGGTGGAGAGTCTAGGTGGTACAGGTTGCTGATTGTAATCCACATTGCATGGATAAAGACAACAGGTGTAGCTAACCAATGATAACGAGCGTGTGATGTACTTCCCATTCTGTGTATTGATTGGGTAATGCAGCCTTCTATGAGAAAAAGCCTTACAGTAAGTGGGACACTTGCATAAAGATTGGTTATACTAAAGCACAATTATATTTGATTCTCACTCTCTTCCTCCCCCCTCCCTCCCTCCCTCCCTCCCTCCCTCACTCTCCCTCTCTCTAACACCCTCACACCTCTTCCTCTCCACCCCCTCCCTCCCTCCTCCCTAACTCACTCCCCTATACCACTCCCTCACTCCCTTTACCTCTCCCCCTACCTCGCCATTTATCTCTGTCTCCTTTTTATACTTCCTCTCTCTCTTTCTACATCTCCATTTTCTCTTCAACAACCTGGGACCCTTTCTGTGTCCATTTATCTCTCTCTCTCTCTGTCTCCCTCTGTCTGTCTCTCTCTCTCTCTCTGTCTCCCTGTCTGTCTCTCTCTCTGTCTCCCTCTGTCTGTCTGTCTGTCTCTCTCTGTCTGTCTGTCTGTCTCTCTCTGTCTCCCTCTGTCTGTCTCCCTCTGTCTGTCTCTCTCTCTCTGTCTCTCTCTCTCTGTCTCCCTCTGTCTGTCTCCCTCTGTCTGTCTCTCTCTCTCTGTCTCCCTCTGTCTGTCTGTCTCTCTCCCTGTCTCCCTCTGTCTTTCTGTCTCTCTCTGTCTGTCTCTCACTCTCTGTCTCCCTCTGTCTGTCTCTCTCTCTCTCTCCCTCTGTCTGTCTCTCTCTCTGTCTCCCTCTGTCTGTCTCTCTCTCTGTCTCATCGGTCTCTCTCTCTCTCTCTCTCTCTCTCTGTATCCCTCTGTCTGTCTCTCTTTACCTCCTTCTCTCCATATATTAGTCTCTCTATAGGTGTCCTCTACCTGTCTGTCTGACTCCAGTCCTGAGCTTGTTGTGATGATGTTAAAGTGTTGTTGTTGTCTGTGTGATGCGACCTCGATGTGAGCTGGTGACCTCCAGAGAATTCTCCCACTCTATCTCCCTGAAGAAGAACCTGATGAGACAGCTCATGCCGCTATGCTAAACACCCTCCCTCCTGCCTGATTCAAGAACAGATTGGAATTTCTTAAAAGACTCCCTCCCTCCTCAATCCAACTTTACTTTAGATTTATAAACCCATGAGAGATGGTGATGATGATGATGCTGAGGATGACGATCATCAATGATAACAATGTCTTTGTCTCTCCCATTAGGCTCTAGATGTGAGTGTGTGTCCATCTGTCCATCTGGCTACAGTGGGCTGGAATGTGAGATCACCCAACGACCAGGTCAGCCTCTTAATAAAAAAACAAACCTACATGAAAACACCTTTACCTGTAGCTTAAACATCTCTATTTCATTTCCACAGTATTGCCATGTCCATGCTATTTGGGAGGTTTAACCATTTGACCTTTGACCCTAACAGATATAGCCATAGCTGGAGCTGCTGGGGTTTGTGGTCGCCCTGCAAGGAGAGGACTAAGACAAGGAGCCGCCAGTGTAACAACCCTGCACCTAGCAACGGAGGCATGGCCTGCAGAGGACTCCAGGTGGAATTGACTGTTTCTGATATTGTCCCAGATTCTTAATTGAAATTAAGATAATAGAGGCGGCAGGTAGCCTAGTGGTTAGAGCGTTGGGCCAGTAACCAAAAGTGTTGCTAGATCGAATCCCAGAGCTGACAAGGTATAAATCTGTTGTTCTGCCCCTAGGCCATCATTGTAAATAAGAATTTGTTCTTAACTGACTTGCCTAGTAAAATAATTCAAAGTGTTGTGCCTGTGTTACAGTATGTGTTCATTGTTGAGTCTTTTATAGTGACAGGAGATAAAATATATTCGGTGACAAACAAAAAAAAATGATTTGATAATTGAGAATATCTTTAACTGTTTTTATTTCTGAACAAACTTTTTGACCCTCATCTTTCTGGCCAGATAAAAAGACAGACTTGGTAACATAATGAACATCATTGATATTCACTCCTACTTCCTGGTGTTGAAATCTGTGCCCCCTGCCGTGCTGTGACCCCTCTGGTTGGTGACATCAACAGCGTTGGTTCTGGGAGGAGGAGCCAAGGCAGGCGGCACCCCCATCTGGCTGGGGGTTGTCACATGACCGCCGGCGCGTCTTACTTCCTGACTGACAGGAAGACCATGCCCCCCAGCAACTCCAAGCCCCGTCCGTCGTGGAACCTATCAGACAACAGAATGCCAGGCTCTGTGTCACCCACTCATCTGTCTCTACACATACTAACTCAAGAGCATAGTTACTGTAGTAAGGTGTGGCACGTGCTGCCATCTGATGGCAGATATACGTAACTGCATATAATAGCATTGTTACGCCCACCTTTCCTGAGGGTGTCCTCACAGGCTTCCCCTCTGAAGCCCTGCTTGCAGATGCATTGGCAGAATGTCTGGGAGAGGACAGGGATGCCGTCATGCCTGCAGGGGGCACAGCGACAAGAGTTGAACTGGAGCAGGTACTCTTCCCACGCCCTCCTCAGGTGGGCCGGCCGCGCCCCCACGTGGTCCCCCACTGTGCTCAGACGCACCAGCTCAAATATGGGCAGGGTCTGGGGAGGAGAGGAGGGAAGAGGAGACCATGCTTGTAGAGTTACTTGATGTGTTTGTGCATATTGAATGTACTATGTTTTAATGCACTGTATATAAAGTAAAGTAAACACATGCAAAAGTACCATGTTTCAAGTAGCATGCACAGATGTAATGTCCAGCACCATCTGTGTGCTGAATACACAATGTATATATACACTGGATGACTGACAGGGGCCGCTGTTTTGAAGCCCCCGCGCTGCCATCTTGGCACTCCCCCAACATTGTATAAAACATTCTGGAAGCTATAGAAATGCATTTATGAATGTCTACATTTGTTTTTGTCATGTTTATTTTATTAGAGACTTTTAAATGATGTTATGTGAGCTAAACATACAGTATATACACAAACATTTCTTAAAGTAACATTTTTTGAAAGTTCTAATGTTACTGTCACCGCTACAGCAAAAAATACTTAAATGCATGTAATTTTGTACTTAAAACATTTAATTGAAATACTGTAGAATTCCATTCATTCCTATGGAGGACTGCTCCAACTGGGGAGTGCCAATATGGCCGACCGGTGGCTTCAAAGCCTCTCATTGGCCAATACATAGCGTCAGCAATCCAGGGTTTATATACATCATTGGCTGTATACAGTGTGTTTAGGTATATCTGTAAGTAAATGCTATTATACCTCGTACTCGATGAGCGTTGGGTTGTACTTGAGAGAAAGGCCCCACTTCCTGTATGTCTCAGGGTCCTTGATGGCCAGCAGACCCCCACTACTTCCTGTGCTGCCCCCCTTCACCAGCGTCACAATGTCCTTGATCAAACTGGAGCTGCTGCCCATCTCTGGGTTATAGAGGGAAATCATCAATTACCCACCTGGGTCCATCTCAATTCAGTAAACTCAGGAAGTCAACTGCACTTCCAGTGTACTTACTGAACGAACTCATTTGAAATGGAATAGACCCTATCCCTGTTACCCACAATTGCTCCAACTGAATGTTACTACCAGAAAGTCAGAAAGTTGAACAACATTATACATTTGAAATTAGCTAGAAATCTGGTGGTGTTAAAAAAGTAGGAAATGTTAACCAAGGTGTCCTTTGCTAGATAAGGTCAGTTGGGACAATCACACACCTTTTTCATAAGAGCCAGTGTTTTCGCAACCTTTGAGTTCAAGTTTGCCTCCAACTTCTACCTGCGTCTTGCCTAGAGGACTGCTTATGCCAATGGATCCACCCAAACACTTTTTAAGTTGTCCCGCATTAATCTCTGTTAAAAGTCAAGAGCAAAAACAAGTTTTGGAATAAGCATTAAATTCACACAGAAATGGACTCTTCAAATATACCATTGACTATAACAACTCACATGATAACATTATATGGTTCCTTCCAAAATATAGAAAGGTCTAAAAATCCTTCACACTTTTTCCACCACTGACCCAATCTGAAACCTCGCTCACTCATTCAACGACAGCATCTCAGAAATAAAAAAGGGCACCCTACTAGATGTTTCCATGGCGGTTGTGTTGACGACCGCCACATACTCCAGGGTCCCTCCCATGATGCCCTGGGTGACGTAGTGCGTTCCGTAAGTGTTGAGGAAGCGGGAGTACAGGCCAAAGTCATACTTCTCCTCAGGAAGCTCCATGAGGGACAGGTACATGTCTTCATGAAGCATCAGCCCCTCGCTCCTCATCTTAAACTGGGCCGTCTGAACCTTAGACTGCAACCTGATGAAGCCAAGTTCCTGAGGGACAAAGGAGAATGCATAATCATAACTCTATTTGTATAGAGCTTTTCAGCTTCATACATGCTCAAATAAGAAATGTAGGACTCAGGGGTTTCATTTCAGGATGGATGTTACGTCCCATCTGCTCTTGTTCACTACCCTTCATGGATCTGAGAAAACAAGGTTGTAGGCAACAGCTTCCTGGAATAAATCGCAGCCAGGGACTAACTACAGTTGTGTTCCCTGGGTATAAAGAGTCTGTTTCGGAGGGATTATTTAAGACATATTCTCTTACCTGATTGGTGTATTTTGTTAGATTTTTTAGAAACTCAGTCTCCACATTCCCTGCTACGCCAAACTCCACGTACTGAATCCCAACAGTAACACCCAGATTAAAAGAATTTTCTGTCTTTCTGGCTTTCAGTAATGTGGCCATATCTTCATAATACTCTGAGGAGCCTTCAGAAGTAGCCTGGGCCTAGAATAATGCAAAAACCACAAAACACATATTACTTTTTTTCAAATATCATTGATAAGTTGAGCATTGTAAAAAGTTAAAATTTTGCGACATGACGATGCATACAGTACAGTACCGTACCATGAAGCGGTATGTATGGAAGTTGTAGGGTTTACGATAGTTTTTCTCATCCTCGTTATAATGTAAATTCTCACAGAAGGCATCATATGTGAGTTTTCTCCATTCTCCATTGTAGACATATTCACACTGTCCTCCATAGTATTGTGGGTCAAGAACGTGGTCCACAAATTCTCCTGTCAGTATGTTAAAGCTAGGAACAAAAAGAGCAATCATTTACTGTTGTTTCAAATGAGGTGTGTGTGTGTGCAGCGCAAACAGCAACATGTCTTTTGTGTGTCAGATGCATCCTGTTGTTCCCACTTTCCATGAATGTTGATTACCCCTGTCCTCTGACCCCTGCCCTCTGCTTACCCCTGAGTGCCACGGCCAGCTCCAGGGATGGGTAGCAGTGTGGAACACTTGTCCTGTCTGTAGTCCACCTGCTCACAGTTCTTCTCATCAGACTCGTCGTCACAGTCGACCTCATCGTTACAGCGAAGCGCCTGGCTCACACAACGACCTAAGGACGGATGGATGGACAGACACACACACGCACGCATGCACGCATGCACACACACACACATGCTCATTACAAGCACGTATGCACACACACACACACAAACACAAACACAAACCCACATGAAAACCACATTAAACATTTGGAGACAAAAGAAGACTCAACACATTGTATGCTTGGCTTGAGGTTGGAGGTGATGTATATTGTGTACTTACCTGTGGCATTGCAGGTGAATCTTTCTCCACAGATGTCTGGTTCCCAACACACTGCCTGTGCTGTGGGGCATGCCAGCTCTTCCCACTGACTGTCCAAACATTGTCTCCCACCAAACTGGGACGCTTTCTCCATGTAACGGAAACGAAACTGGGCAATATAAATAAAGAACACAAATATGAGAATTGTTTTAGTGGAACAGCAGATCATTGTGATATATAGAAACTATAGTATATAATTTAGTCCCAAGCTTTGAACATGAACCGTATAATGAGAAGCAACCCCTTTTACCTTCTTGTCTGTGCAGGAGTTACAAGGGGTCCATGACGACCACATTTTCATCTTACAGTTGATAGGAGCTGGTTTGTTTACACTCCTGACCGTCCTAATAGCAGATTGCCCTGCTCTTCAGTCAAATACCATTACAGTTTCAAGCTTCACAGACATTTTATATTGAAGTAGAGCGATTCACAACAGCGGGAGCAGAAAATATTTTTGGTATCTTCGAATTTCTGGCAATTCTCATATAGAAATGTCATTGTGATATGCTTTTTACATTTACATCACAAACCATTTTTTTTTTTATCATAGTGAAAGTGGCCATTATTGGCACTTTTTAGACCTAGACATGATCTGTGAACTGTACACGATACAGGACAACATCTGGGTGTCGTTATGCCCCCTGATAGTGTGTTCTAGCATATGGAGATTCTGAAATATACATTTTCACACTAATTTATTCTACATAAAAAATATTAGTATGAATGAATATGTCAAAACTACCATTTTTGATTTTGTTCATTTTAAGTACAAGTAGTTCACATTTCCAAAGTGAGCTCTGCTAATTCTGAAATTCTGATAACTTTTATGACCAGCAATACAGTAAATGGTAAACTGATTCTAAGGGAACTCCCTCTGCTGGTGATTTGCTGAATATGCAATCCTAAAGGAGGGCTGCGATTGGTTAATGACCCTACAGTATGATGTCAATTTATATGTATAAAATGGGTCATATCATTAAAAGTACCACAGAGCCCACTGGGTTTGAAGAGTGTATTGTTTCAAACAATATGTCTAAAAAATACCTTAATTAAAAAGGGTAGTTTTGAAATATTCAGTTTAAATAGTTTTAATGTTGAATAAATTAATGTGAAAATGTGTATTTCATAATCTAGACATACTCCATATGTTAGAGCACACTAGTAGTATAATGACACAAAGATGTTTTAGATATATTCATACTGATACTGCACATCAGCTGTATACAGTACCCATTCTCATTTTTCTCATTTTACCTAGTTGTACATAATGTACGTAAACTTTGTGTAAACTCCGCTGTCTGTATTCTTTCTCTAAATGATCATCATGATTTTCTCAAAAATGGTTTGTGATACAAATGTAAAAAGTATTTCAGTCGTCCTTCCTCCCAATTACGTTTCTGTGTGAGAATTGCCAGAACAATCTGAGATACCAAAAATAGTTTCTGCTCCTGCTGGAATCCCACAGTAGTAGTAAATAAAAGTAGTAGTATTTCTAGTAAAAACTACGGAAATCTACCTGCTTTCAGCCATATTCCATGAGTACTCCGTTGCCTCTACAGTGAGAGATTTGTTTAAAACCAGCAGCAGAATGTAGGAGCCCAATAACACACATATCAGTCTATCCATATTGGAAATAAAAGAGGTCCTTGATGAAAATGAGCTCATGTTACGCTTTGTTTAGATGAGTGATAGTTGTCATCCTGGGGAAAGTGCACTCATGGCATGACAGACTCCAGTCCACAGTAAATTATTGATCAAGGGTAAACACTCTAACAGTTGGGAAATATATTTTTTGTAAGATCACACACATAGGCCTACACAAGCACGCCCCTTCCTGGCCCACTCACTTCCAAAATTCGCAGTACACACACACACACACACACACACACACACACACACACGAATAGAGCATATTTTGAGTAGTGTAACTTGGTCAAACAAAACTAATTTTACCTCATTTTAATGTTTTGTCATAAAGAGCACATGTTCAACTTCATACAAAACACGTGTTTGGGGGAATGTAAGCGTGTTGTGTGCTACGTGGAGGGGAAATTGAATTTTAAAACATTTGCACACTATCTATTTATGGGTAAAAGGGTTGACGTGATATTATGCTGTACACGCTCGGTTTTCCACCACAAAACACCAGAAAATTGCCAAAAAGAGTAGAACCAGCTCACCTGCGTTTACACTATTATATCTTCAATGTTTCCCTCTTAAAACTTCTTAGGGAGCAGTGGGGCGACAGCGCCCCACCTGCGTCAACATCCGGAAAAATGCAGAGCGCCAAATTCAAATTACAAAAGTAGTAATATAAAACACTCATGAAAATACAAGTGTTGCACACTCTTCAAAAGCTTAGAATCTTGGTAATCTCACAGCGTTGTCAGATTTCAAAAAGGCTTTACGGTGAAAGCATAACATTTGATTGTCAGGACAGCGCACCGCGTAATTCCTGCATTAGCATAATTTCATAACCAGCAGTGGTGTCACAAAACTCAAAAATAGCGATAAAATAAAGCGCTTACCTTTGAAGATCTTCCTCTGATGGCAATCGGAAGGGTCCCAGCAACACAACAAATTTTCCTTTTGTTCGAAAAAGTCCCTCTTTATGTCCAAAATGCCCCATTTGGTTGGCTCGTTTTGTTCAGAAAATCCACCGTCCACTCGTCCATTATACAAGACATACAAAGCGTTAAAAACATACCTATAAACTTTGTCCAAACAACTCAAACAACGTTTCTAATCAATCCTTATGTACACTAATATGTATATAAACGATAATATTTCACACGGAAAATATCCTGGGCGATAGAAAAGGAAAAAACCCGAGGCGCACGCTCACGGTCCCGTGAGCGCGTGCAAGTGGACTAAGGAAGTGACTTTCTTAGTCCACTTGCCAAAACTTGTCTTAATCCTTGATTCTTCTAGATAAACACATTAAACCTTATATAAAGACTGTTGACATCTAGTGGAAGCCATAGGTACTGCAACCTGGGAGCTGGATTCCCCCCTCCTTTCAATACCAAGTCAATGGGAAAAGAGTCACTTGACAGAATCACATTTTTCCGGATGGATTTTTCTCGGGTTTTCACCTGCCAAATCAGTTCTGTTATACTCACAGACATAATTTTAACAGTTTACAATTATGTGTATATCCTAGTTTCTGGGCCTGAGTACCAAGCATTTTACTTTGGGCACGCCAGACTCTCCAAAACTCTGAACACTGCCGCCACTCCCTAATAGGGATCGGACCCTTTTTTAATTTTTTGCCTAAAATGACATACCCGAATCTAACTGCCTGTAGCTCAGGACCTGAAGCAAGGATATGCATATTCTTGATACCATTTGAAAGGAAACACTTTGAAGTTTGTGAAAATGTGAAATTAATGTAGCAGAATATAACACATTAGATCTGGTAAAAGAAACAAAAGAAACATTTTTTTCTTTGAAATGCAAGAGAAAGGCCACAATATATTATTCCAGTTTAGGCGCAATTTATATTTTGGCCATTACATGGCAGCAGTGTATGTGCAAAGTTTTAGACTGATCCAATGAACCATTGCATTTCTGTTCAAAATGTTGTATCAAGTCTGCCCAAATACGTCTAATTAGTTTACTGATACAATTTCAAGTTCATAACTGTGCACTCTCCTCATACAATAGCATTGTACTGTATTCTTTCATTGTAATAGCTACTGTAAATTGGACAGTGCAGTTAGATTAACAAGAATGTAAGCTTTCTGCCCATATCAGATATGTCTATGTCCTGGGAAATGTTCTTGGGGGGGTACTCAGTTCTCGAGACGAGAACTGAGGACCCCGGACGGAGACCATGTCCACCTGGAGTCCGGAAGGCATGCTGCACCGTGAGCTGGGCCGTCTCTTTGGCAGAGGGTAGTTTGGGGAGAGGAATGAAATGGGCGGCCTTGGAAAACTGATCCACTACCGTCAGAATGACAGTGTTGCCATCAGATGGAGGTAGCCCAGTGACAAAGTCCAGGGAAATATGGGACCAGGGACGTTGAGGGACAGCTAGTGGCTGAAGGAGGCCAGACGGAGCTTGCTGCAGTCTTATTCTGAGCACAAACAGTGCAAGCGGCGACAAAGGCAGAGGCGTCAGGAACCATTGTTGGCCACCAGAAATGTTGTCGGAGGAAGGCCAGGGTTCGACGGGAACCCAGATGACAGGTAAACCTGAAGGAATGAGCCCATTCCAGTACCTGGGACCGGACTGAATTAGGGACAAACAACAGGTTAGCCGGGCCCCCTCCAGGGGCAGGCTAGGAACGTTGTGCTTTGCGGACCAGGGTCTCAATACCCCAGCCTACTGAAGCTGCAAGGCATGAGGTAGGGAGGATGATCTCGGGGTCAGAGGGTGTGGCAGCGGAACTGTATAGGTGAGAGAGGGTCAAGAATCTGAAACCTGATGCCCTGGGTGGTAGGAAATGGTGAAGTTGAATCTGGTGAATAACAGAGCCCACCTGGCCTGCCTGGAGGTAAGGCGCTTGGCTGTGCGGAGATATTCCAAATTCTTATTTTCGGTCCAAACCAAAAATGGATGTTCTGCTCCTTCCAGCCAGTTCCTCCACTCATCCAGTGCCATCTTGACCGCCAGGAGTTCTCGGTTACCTATGTCGTAGTTTCTTTCTGCACAATTGAGACAATGGGACAGGAAGGCACAGGAATGGAGCTTTTGGTCCTGGGAAGACCGCTGGGACAGGATTGCCCCCACTCCAACATCAGAAGCATTGACCTCAACCACAAACTGATGGGACGGTTTTGGATATACGAGGATTGGGGCTGTAGTGAACCAATGCTTCAGGTCCACAAAGGCTCAGTCAACAGCGGGGGACCATGTGAACAGCACCTTGGGGGAGGTGAGTGCAGAGAGGGGGGCCGCCAGGGTGCTGTAGACTCGAATGAAATGGCGGTAGAAATAGGCAAACCCCAGGAAACGTTGCAGCTGCACCCTGGACGTAGGTTGGGGCCAATCCACTACTGCTTTCACCTTTTCATGGTCTATCTGGACATTTCCTTCAGCGATGACATATCCCAGAAAGGAGATTGTAGAACGGTGGAACTCGCACTTCTTCGCTTTCACAAATAACTGGTTTTCCAGAAGGCGCTGAAGGACTTGTCAAACATGGAGGACGTGTTCTTGGGCAGAACAGGGAGAAAGCCAGGACATTGTCGAGGTAGACGAACACAAAACGATTTAACATGTCCCGGAGCACATCGTTTACCAGGGCCTGGAAGACACCTGGTGAGACCAAATGGCATGACCAGGTACTCATAATGTCCACTGGCAGTGTTTAAAGCTGCCTTCCACTCATCTCCTTCGTGTATCCGAACCAGGTGGTAGGCATTCCAAAGGTCCAGCTTGGAAAGGATGGTAGCCCCCTGGAGAGGTTTGAAAACCGAGGAGTGGAGTGGTAGGGGCGTAACGATTCTTGATAGTTATGTCATTAAGACCCAGGTAGTCAATGCACAGACGCAGGATCTTGTCCTTTTCCACAAAGAAAAACCCTGCACCGGCAGGGGATGCAGAAGAACGGATGCTTCCAGCAGCCAGAGAGTCCTCAATATACTCCTCCATGGCCTTGGGCTCCAGGCCGGATAGGGAATATAGCCAGCCACAAGGCAGTGTGGTGCCTGGAAGAAGGTCAATGGCACAATCATAGGGACGATGCGGGGGAAGAGAAGTAGCCCGTGCCTTGCTGAAGATCTCCAGGAGGTCGTGGTACTCTGCGGGAATAGCAGAGAAATCCGAGGCTTTACTTAAGCCCTGAAGAGGACGTCTCGGGGAAGGCTGCGTCGCTTTAAGGCAATGGGAATGACAGAACAGACTCCAACACAGGATTGAACTCGTGGTCCAGTCAATAACGGGTTTGTGTTTTTGGAACCAGGAAAATCCCAGAACAGGAACATGGGGGGAAAATTGATGAGGAGAAGCTGTATTGACTCACTGTGAAACCCGCAGATTAACGGGAACAGTGCTGTGGGTAACTCTTCCAATGGAGCGGCTGTCCAGTGCTCTAGCGTCCATTGGAACAGAGAGGAGTTGAGTGGGGATACCTAATTCAGAAACTATGGTAGCATCCATAAAGCTCTCATCTGCCCCAGAGTGACTTAGACTGGTCTCCCCACAGGAGTATCACAAAAAAAGGAGTGCGGGTGATGGGAATTAGACAATTCCCAGTCTGGCTCACCAGAGTACTTGTACCTACTAAGGAAATAGGTCTCTTAAGAGGGCAGTTGGCTATATAATGTCCCGCAGCCCCACAGTACAGACAACAGTTGGAGCTCACACTATGGGAACATTCCCTAGGCGACAATTTAGCTCTGCCCAGTTGAATAGGCTCAGGAGTAACTGACTCATCCGTTGCCGATGATTATCGAAGGAACTCAGGTGGCTTTGGGGATTTCCCGAGACCCGACCTCCTCTCACTCCGGTGTTCTCATAGACATCCATCAATCCTAATCATAAGGGCAATGAGGGAATTGAGATCCAATGGTAACTCCCGAGCTACGAGCTTGTCCTTTATTTCCTCCGACAGTCCGTGAAGGAAGGTATCGAACAGAGCCTCCGGATGCCAGGCACTCTCGGTGGCCAATGTGCGAAAATCTACTATGCAGTCTGCCACACTACGGAAGCTCTGATGTACCTTCAGTAGTTTTTGGGCCACCTCTCTCCCGGGCACCGGAGAATCGAATACCTTCCTCACCTCCTTCTGGACATTAGCGTAATTAGATATGCTATCTTTGATCGATCCAAAGGGAATGAAGATGCCTGAATCTCAAAAATGAGGGAGCACTGGGAAAGAAACGCCCGGAAGGTTCCAGGATTGCCAGCGTATCGCTCCGGAGGAGGTAGGCGGGGTTCTCGGAGAGCCGGGGTAGGCTGAACAAACCCACCACTAGTAGGGAAGTTACTTAGTGGCTGGGAGGTCTCAGATGTGGCATGCTGTCTGCGAGCTAATTCCCGGAATTGCTCCGTTAACGCCTTGAACCCCTGGTCGTGGCGTTCCGCCAGAGATCGGAACCCCTCCATCAGATTCTGAAGTAGCTCCTCCTGTTTCTCAATGGCAGCTCCTTGCAGGGAGACAGCGTGTCGGAGCTGTTCCAAGTCTGCTGGGTCAGTCATGGCCAGTTCGTACTATAACGACACAAAGCGAGACCCAGATGCAGACAGGAGGCAGATGGTTTGAGTTCTGATATTTATTATAATCCAAGGGGTAGGCAAAAGGCAGGTCGGGGACAGTCAAGAGTTCATAACCAGGTCAAAGTCCAAAACGGTAAAGGGCGGCAGGCAGGTTCGAGGTCAGGCAGAATGGTCAGGCAGGCGGGCACAGAGTCAGGACATGCAAGGGTCAGACCCAGGAGGACGAGAAAAACAGAGTGGGGAAAACCAGGAGCTTGGAGAAAAATGCTGGTTGACTTGGCAAACAAAACAAGACAAACTGGCACAGACAGACAGAAAACAAAGGTATAAATACCTAGGGGATAATGGGGAAGATGGGCGACACCTGGAGGGGGGTGGAGACAAGCACAAGTGAAACAGAACAGGGTGTGACAATATGTTGCACTAAAATACTAAATAAACCATTGCTAACCAGAATAATGTCATAAATCAATATAAATGAATGCTTCGATCTAGTTGACATTGATAAAAAGGTCGCTGTCATCTCTGCTTCTTTCGCGGTGCAAAGACGTTTAGGGGCCGAGGAGAAAATGCAATAACAAAAACAAACAACAAACAGAAAGATTTTCTGTGCAAAATGTGAAAATGATATCCGTTTTACCGGTTGTAAGAAAATACAAACCTGTGAAAACTACCCAAAATCATGTTTCTGATAAGATCTCAGTTCGGTTTGGATGCATGCATATTTTATGTGGTTGAAATAACTCGGCGGTAGAAATAGACTACTATCAGCTTTTATAATGCAGATAAAGATAGCACCTCTACAAAAAGACGTTATCTAACTTTGCATTTGCAATCTCTCAAGTTGCTGAAATAAAGAAATCATATTTCTCCACTCCTGTTCCCAAGTAAAACATTTGGTGTATAATTTTAGCCTGCTGCAAGAAATGTTTCTTTCTGCAGGAGTTAATATTAAGGCTATGTGAGAGGTTATAGACCTACAGTGTCCAGATTTCAGTTTCCCCTTAACCCATCCGAACATTAGCCTACAGTTCCCTTGACGTGGCATAGAACTATTTGAAGTCCCGTTTTGTGACTCGAATTTGTATAGCGCCTCACAATCATCACGTAGGCTATAACATAACCGTCACTGCTATCATCCTTTTACCACTTCACCAAATCTTCCCCAAACATTACTTTTCTGTCCCTCCCTTCTCTTTATTTTCAACTTTCCTTTTCGCAGCTTTTCTCTTACTGAATTAAACTCCAACATTTTACTTTTTGCCTACATAGAACTTAACTTGTTCTGCCCGTTCCCCAAAAGCATTTGGCGATTAGCGTGTTGGCTATTTGGCACGGTATAGTTAGGCCCTATAGTGCCAGATAGTGAAATAAAAAACGAATATAGATATAAATTAAAAACGAATATATATATAAATTGCACAAGAATGATACATTTATGGAGGTATTTTTTCTCTTTATTCAACCTTATCCAAACAATATTTCATAACCCTAAACCCACTCTCCCCGCTGGGACTGCGGGTTACGAGTCAACCCGCTGTAGATCTACCCACTTCTTTTGCAACGCGCACTCCAAGCATGCAGTTACCCATACTTCCAATCATTTGCTATAAAGGCCCAGACTTCTGCAGAGGCAGGTAGGTCCTATGGCACTAAACCTTGCATTTGGCCTATAATATAACTATAATACCATACAATTGGCATTTATCAGATAATCAATACACTAGATATCATTGCGACTAATTAAAACACAGGTCCTTATAGAACACTACAATCTGATAAAATCTACGTTTCAATAAAATAACACTTTCTTCGCGTGCACACGTGACGTCATTCAATAAGGTCATGCGCACCTCTGCGCAGGTTTATTGCGGTATCTCTCTATTTGTTTGCAACTTCAGAGTGTTCAGAAGTCAATTTATCAGAGAATGCGTTCTATTTTGCCGGCTACGTCGACATATTGAGACAGTGAACTGAAACGTGTCTAATTGCGTAAAAGAACAACATTTGATTGTCAGTTGATGAAAGAAACGAGGTACAATGGAACAGGTAATGAAATTCGAGATGATCTATTGCGCCCCATATTGATCTGTTTGCATATATGTTGGATGTTGTTATCTTTGCTCTTTGCAAGGTCAACTTGCGATTTATCCGAAACTGATTGCAGTTGGTTTTCTGTCTGCACAGCAAACAGTATTTTAGTACACTATGAAGCAACTGAGTTGTAAATGTTATTTGCTGTACCATCCATGAACAACTGGTGCCTTTATAATAGTTATCCTTGTGTTATCCATATAATTAGTTGAATGCACACAATGTTATATGCTGAGGTAGGAACAAGTATTACTTTCAAACAATTGTAGCCTGTTTTAAGCATTGTTCACTAATCACTATAGTGATCTCATTGATCCTAGGAGGGACCAATCAATGTCAAAGCTCTGAGGGCCAAGTTTCAGGAGGAAGCCAGCGCCCAGGCTCAAGCCAGGGACCAACACCGACCTGCCATTGCTGAGAAGCCCAGACGGCTCCCACCCAATGTTCCTGGGGGGCAATGCAGCACCCTGATGAGCTCCATCCACTCTGCTGTGGAGAACAAACCTGTCATCCCTAGGGTCATCTTCAGGGATGGGACCAGGGTGTCTGGGAGCAAATGGCCCGTCTCCTTCCCTGCACTTGTACTGCAGGCCATCCCACCAAAACCACCAACACCACCACACCAGAACAGTCTCCACAATGGTGGAAGGGACTGCAAAGCGACAGCCAAGAAGTCCTTCAAAGACCGCCACTTGCCTCTCGTACTGCCTGGCCTGCCATTGAAGGAACAGAAAACCGATTTGCCACCTCATAAAGAGGTCCCACTTCCAACAAAATGCAAGAAAAAGGGTTTGCTGCTCCACCACCCCTTCAAGTCAACCAAAGTCTCCAAGGTTGGTGGCGAACCTGCAGAAGAGCCTGCGTATGCTGGTTTGACCACCAACAGACATTCAGGAGCTCCAGTAGAGGGGCTTGTGATGGACAGGAATAAGGCTGAAGATAGGCTGCCACTCCAAGTGGAACATTCTAGCACGGAGTGCCCAACCTCCAGCCCAGACATCACCATCACCACTCCGTCAGTAGGCCCAGGTGAAGACTCATCCTCTTTGGTTAGTGCGACCCAGTTCTTCAGTACGTTGGAGAAAGGCAAGAAACGGTTCTCACCTAAGCACCTGTTGGTGTACGCCAGACCCAAGAGCCTGCGTTCCAATGGGGTCCATCTCCCAGACCTTAGCTCTACCACGGACAAGGGGGTTCATCTTCCCCCTCTTCGTCCACCCAGGAAACTTCTACCTGACCGGGGGGTCTCTGGGACCTTTGCCGATGAAACCTCCAAGACCTCCATGGGTAGATCTCAGATGTTACCACCCAACCACAGAACATCAGAGAGGTACTTTCACTTCTATTTTATGACCAGTTGTGGTCAATTCCACGGTAAGTGACACTGACTCAGATTTTTCACTTTAAAATCAGTCTAAACAAAAACCAATGATTGCAAAGTTAAGCAAAGCATACAACTCTATGCACAAGGACTTCTTTTAACAATTTCCAAACAACATTTTACAAAAACACATTATTTTCAAGAACCGTGTCGATGCAAAGATGGTAACCGATTGACTGCACAGTCAGTAAAAGTACAGTAAAAACTGTCATTCTGTTACCAAACTTTGCATGATGTCCATTAGAATAAAGTGAGGTGTCAACTTAAAGAATGTATATTGATGTTATGCAATTGATTTCAAAGATTATTTGATGTGTGCTGTTCATTGAGCTCAAGTCAAATGTCTGTTTTGTTGTTTTGCTTGCAGCGTTGACATCAGCGGTTGAACCTGAGCCATGTGAGGATCCACGCTCTGAGCCTCCATCCATTGCTAATCCTGAACTGGTTGTTCTAGAGTTTCCAGACTTTGAGTTGAATTCAGAACTGGAAACTGCAGAAGGCAATGCATTTGACCTTGCAGCTCTAGAACTAGAAGCTACAGAATTTGGAACCCCTGATCATCCAGTAGATCTAGACTTGGGGGTTCCAGATTTTCTATCCCCTGAATGTGAGTTACCATCGTGTGAGCCTCCAGAAATTCCCAGCTTTGACCATCGAGCCCTGACCATCAGCAGTCATCATGATCTAGTTCTTTCAGAGTTCTTGGCTCAAACGTGGGAGTTTCCAGCTTCAGTTCTAAAACCTCAAGTTGTTTCTGAGCTATCTGCTGAAATGGTGCCTGTTGAACCCTCATTCACAGAGGACACTGACCATGACTTCGCTTCGGTTGAATTTCCTCATTCAGGACTGAAGTCGAGGTAAACTGCTTGAAAACTATCATCTTATTTTTGCTAAATACTATAGTCTGCTGAAGTTTCTCACCAGTATTTGGTATAGTGAACCTAAGTTTAGCTCTATTCGTCTTTAGATCTAACCTCTGAAATTTCCTCTCTTCTAGTGTCTTTCAACAGGAGAACTATTATGAAACCTGTGATAATGTGTATGAAGTTGTTGAGAACACAAACATGTTCACTGTCAGTCAAAACTCACGCAAACGTAAAGGCCCACCAAAGAGTAAGACACTACATGTTTCATTTATTTAATTGAGAGCCCATATCATTATACCAGTATCTATAACATTCAGCCATTTTTTGATGAGCTATTTACCTTTTGTCAAAGCCTACTCTAATTCAAGAGGGTGTGTTTATGATTTGTTCCAAACGTAATGTTTTTCAAATTTTCTTCTAGATCCATATGGGGACCCCCATCCAGCGGTAAGTGACACGGTAAGTTTATTTCGGTAACTGAATGGTTGGCGCTGTTGTGTATAAAAAATGATTCTTTGTTCTCTGTTTGTATCTGAAGAAGGAGGAGCCTCGAATGCACATATGGCCCCGGAATCCATGGTATGTCGGCTCTAAAAGATGGCCCCATTATTCAAATATGGTCTATGTTGGCAATGTAGTTGTTGCACAGGCAAATTAACCGTAAGTACGCTCAAAAAGAGATCGTATTTGAAAATAACATAATTTCATACCTTGGTTACATTGATACACAATGACGCATCTCTCTTTATTTTTGGGTATACTTGGGAACAAATTTCCTTAACAATCATTTTAGCTGAATTCCTGGTGATTTTTTTTTTATATTCTCTTTTTTTTGTGTGGGAGTTTGCTTAACTTTGGGGGACCAAATCGCTAGCGGGCCTGTTGCCGATCCCTGGTGTACATCCCCTCCATATGTATTTGGACAGGGAAGCAACCTTTTTTTTTGGGGGGGGGGCTCTAAACTCCAGCATTTAAAACATACACATGTTTAAATGTTTTGAAATTAAGCATTTTATGTATCTAGTCTCCCCCCATTTGAAGAAGTCATCGGTATTTAGACAAATTCATTTATAGTGTATAAAATATTCCTAGCACACAATTACTAGCACAATGTCAAGCTTGTGACTCTACAAACTTCTTGGATGCATTTTCAGTTTGTTTTGGATTATAATTTACCCAATAGGAACTGAATGGTGAATAATGTATTGTGCCATGTAGTCACTTTTAGTGTAAGAATAGATGTTTCTGAACACTTCTACATCCATGTTGTAGTCACTTTTAGTGTAAGACGAATAGAGGATTCTGAACCCTTCTACATTCATGTGGATGCTACCATGATTATGGAGGATCATGAATGAGTTGTGAATAATTATGAGTGCAAAAGTAATGGAGGCACAAAGATCATAATGCCCAGAAAATACTAACCTCACCTATTATTGGTAATGGTTAGAGGTTAGCATGATTTGTTGTAGCCTCTAACCTTCTCATGCATCAGACATTATTGTTTTTTCTTAATTTAGATGTGTTTAGAAACATCTCATCTACTCACTTGTAAAGAAAATTGTTGCAATCATCACCATTCTGTTACTATTGGGCAAAATATAACACAACCAAAACAAACTGAAAATGCATCAGCAAGTTTGTAGTCACAAAAAATGATGTAATCATTGCGTGGAAGTAATATTGGTCAAGATATTAAACCTTTGACTACTTTAATACCATATAAGTGAATTTGTACAAATACTTATGACACCTTCAAATGGGGGGACTAGATACATAAAGTGCTTTAATTTCTAAACGGTAAAACATATGTATGAAAACACCCTCAAATAAAAGGTGACATTCTGTACTGTCGCCTCCATATGAAACTTTTTATCTAAAAGTATAGAGCCACATTAAAAATGTTGGCTTCACTGTCCAAATACAAATGGAGGGGAGTGTACATCGTGTGCACGCATGTTTGTCATCTCATCTCTCACTGTTGCTTCAATTAATGGGAATCATCAAATTCATCAATAGCTCTAATATTTGGTTCCACTTCATAGCATGTTGTCAGTTAGATTCATGTGTATATAATAATTACATTTTGTTCTCAGTAAGGAAAAACAGAGCCCTGAGAACCACGAGGACAAGGATCAGAAGAAGAGAGAGAAGCACCGCCTTGAGAAGGAGAAAAAAGAGCAAAAGGAGAGAGAGAAGAAGGATAATGAAATGAAAAAAAAATTCAAAGTAATTCTGAGCTTGTGACATGTAGCCTTAATCAGATATTATCTTACTAGCTATCAGTTTAAAAGTTGCTGTGTCATGTGTATCAGGCTCATAGGTCAGTCTTGTTTTGGTATTTTGAGGGTCCAGCTTTATTTGCCCATAGGTCAACACATTGACAAACAATATTTCAACAAGCTATGTTGACCTAAAATGTTCCAGGATAATAGCTTTCAAATTTGCATTCCAACTACTCAATTGTGAAATTCTCTTTGAACTTTTGGATCC
This sequence comes from Brachymystax lenok tsinlingensis, assembly GCA_030435695.1. Classification (NCBI taxonomy): domain Eukaryota; kingdom Metazoa; phylum Chordata; class Actinopteri; order Salmoniformes; family Salmonidae; genus Brachymystax; species Brachymystax lenok. The sequence continues at coordinate 30,901,466 of CM059788.1, read as the reverse complement.
AATATGGCACCCATTAACGTTCCCAAAACACTCCACACCAAACAAATTTTGCCAAACTATGGCTGTGGTTACTGTGTAATGTCTTTTCAGGTGACAGGCCAGGAGGAGGCGATGTACCATGCCAGAGTGACAGTGGCCAGTAAAGTGCGTAAGAACGACCTGCCAGTGAAGAGTGGTGACACTGTTAGCATAATCCGAACCACCAACTGCCCCAAAGGAAAATGGCTGGCCCGAGACGCCAACCACAAATGTGAGTTTGTCAGTGTTGTGTTATTGTTGGTTAGGGGCCTTTGGGGGTGTCAGGGTCAGAAAGAGTCTCTGAGTAGGAGTTCTGATAAAAAAATAAATGTTTAATAAAGGATAATACAAAAGGGAATGCTGATATAACATTAGGATTAGTTTTGCCCTTGAGATCATCAGAGTAGATGCTTTTTGAATATGGCACAGGTCAGGAAAAACTCTGGCTAAAACTGCAGCCCAAATGTATTATCATGCTTCAGTTATTCACTGCTCTATCTGTTGCTGTTGTGGCTGAGTGTTTTTCCCTGTTTGATCGTTCACTTTTCCAGATGGCTATATCTCTGTAATGAATGTGGAGCTGAATATCAAAGAGATGCTGGAGCTAGGGAAGAAGGCTCAGGCTGCTGGTCGAGGAGGCACAGAGGGAGATACCATTAGCATTGGGAGCAGGTACGTAACAGAATGCACCAAAAAATAAATGGAATGCAAAATGAAAGAATTTAAGCATGTTGCCACAATCAGGATATTTTTACATTTTATTTACTCCCTCCCTTATCTGTCTCCATTATATTTTACAGATCATCTCATCATCATCCCATGCTACACAGCAGCTGTAAGTCTTCAACATGCTTACAGACAGTTCTCTGTAAAAACCGCATGATTGATAATCAACTGACACGTTGATAAAGTACTGTCTGAGGCACATTGAAAAATCTGCCTACATTTATAGAGGATTGGAGTTCTGCAGAAGCACAACTGATTGATTTAACCCAGAGTATTTTTATCAGTTGGCTTTATGATTGCCAATGTTATTTATGATAGTAAAGGAATTCCATGCATTTTTGGCAGCATGCCTGCAATGTGTTGTTGTGCCAAAGCCCTTCCCATTGGCTATGGTGGTTTTGCAGCCTATCATGCTCTCTCTCAGTCACAGATGACGATGAGGAGTGGACATTAGACGAAGAGACCCTGTCCCCCTACATGGAGAACCGGTGAGACTTTCTGCACTGTCTGGGAAACAGTCAAGCAATCCCATTTTTATTTGTAAAGACCTTTTTTAATTGTCAAGTGCTTAACAGCAGTGGTTCTTCATTGGTTTTGCCTTGGGACCCAAGTGTATATACACACACACACACTTTTTTATTTTATTTTTTGTCAAAATGCAATCTGGAAAACAATTGAATGACATATTTGTAGTCAATGTAGCAATTAAATGGCCAGGGAACAACATTTCCACCTTTTTTCATTGTCAATAATTCTATTTTGCCCATATTCTTGTAAACGAATGTTAGTAAGCTCACTTGTTTAAGACTACAAAATCAACCAAATCCACTAAATAGTGCTGCTAATAACTTTATATTGAAAATACTGTGATTTGAAGAAACCCTTCTCAGAGATTTAAATTATTTAATCACTTTCTACCTGGTCTTAGTCATTTAAATTCAGACAAGTATTTTTTTCATCCCCCCCAAAATTCATACACTAAAGGAACTGCTGTGGGGCCTGCCGAGTGGCTCAATGGTCTAAGGCCCTGCATCACAGTGTTAACTGTACCACTAGAGATCCTGGTTCCAGTCCAGGCTCTGTCGCAGCCGGCCGCGACCGGGAGACCCATGGGGCGGCAAACAATTGGCCCAGCGTCATCTGTGTTAGGGGAGGGTTTGGCCGGCAGGGATGTTCCTGTCCCATCGCACATTAGCGACTCATGTGGCGGGCCGGGTGCAATGCACGCTGACAGTCGCCAGGTGTACGGTGTTTCCTCTGACACATTGGTGTGGCTGGCTTTGGGGTTAAGCGGGCGTTGTGTCAAGAAGCAGTGCGGCTTGGCTGGGTTGTTTCGGAGGACGCACGGCTCTCAACCTTTGCCTCTCCCAAGTCCGTACGGGAGTTGCAGCGATGGGACAAGACTGTAACTACCAATTGGGGAGGGGAAAAAAACTCCTGCAACCCCACCAGTTAATTCGCTGCTTTACAGTTCACGTTTGATTCAGCTCAACCATGTTATTTCGGTATAGGTAATGGATGAAAAGCTTTTGAGAACTGCAATGTACTGTATATAAATTAAAGAATTCAAGTTTGTTTTTCTAGGAAAAGCTGAGCGAAGGACTGATTTAATCTGTTTTCTTATGTATTCTTTAGCGTTCACAATCAGACTGACTTAATGCCTGATATGCGTGAGTATGATTTATATGGTATATATCCATATCTTTGAAGTTATAGATTCGATTTCCGTTGACGTCTGGATTAGAGATAGTGTACCTGCTGTCTCAGGTCTTCATTCTACTGCCCATATACTTATGGCAGACTATTTCAATCACATCTTCAAAGACTACCTTAAAATGACCCTCTTCACCCATTTCTACTACCCCTTCACCCTCTTTTCATCCCCCTCTCTCCTGTCCCCTCTCACTGGCAGTCTGCAGCCATGCTAGTGCCCACCACACCCTTAGTGATGGCAGCATAGATGACCCCCACACACAGTAAGGCTCTACATTGTCTTTACTGTGATGCCAAATTCAAATGTTATTTATGCAGCCTTTGCTACCACAATGTATCACAAAGTGCCCTAACTTAGTAGTTAACGGTTTCTGTCTCTTTTCTTTTAGAACCAGACATGAGGCTCTTCAGAAGTTAGCCATTTTCTTTCAGAACAACAAAGCTGGCATCAGTGACACAGCAGAGGACAGAGTGCCAACCCCTACAAAGTACAGTATTTACAAATTGCATTACAAATCCCCCACTGCAATCTTTCTAGTCTGTTATTCTAATTTAAAAACTTTCTTTCGCTTATTCTCCTGAAGTGCTGAAGCTCCAAGTAAGTAGTTTGATACTGACTTCTCTATGGCTGGGTTTGCTATCACCACGCATGTCACTGTCACTGATTCTGGTGAGGTTGAAAAGTAAACTCTCACTCCAGCCAATGATTGTGGGACTTCATGTTTTATGTTTATGTCCATCTACAGGCTTCCTATGTGTTGTGGAGCCTCCATACTCGTAAGTGAAGATTGTGTGTATATTTCATGCATTATCCTCATTGGTATTAATAGCCCTTGAGATAGTAGTCTAGCTTGGACCAAAATGTATGTACCTGTTTTCTATGGCAGAGACCAGGAAGTGGTTTTTGCAGATTTTGAACTGCTTCCCCCTCCAGTTCTATATGCAGATTTCCTGTGACAGGTCAGTACAGAGAAACACTAATGGCACAGGAGTTTTCCCTGGTCAGATCATTATGGCCAGGAAAAACTGCACAGGTCCTAACTTCTCAGAGCATTAACAAACTCTTTCTCTGCTGTCTAGCTTCACTGACTGAGAGAACTAAAGGAGAGCACAACAGTTTCTTCTCCCATGAATCGCTGAGTAACCTGACCGTTACTGATGCAGGCCAGGCAGCCAGCTGACCAACAAACCAACCCCACACATCTCACTCTGCCTTAGGCCTGGAGAACATACACCATAAACTACAGATAAACCACTGTCGTTCTAGATCTATGGACTCTAGATCTACCATTTAGATCCAGATGAACCACAGTCATTATAGATGTATAAAACTAGCTTGATAAACCATTGTCATATATCTCAGATCTGCCACTAGATCAGGGCCCAGTTTTTCAGAAATGATCAGGTAGGATTAAAATCATAGAAATATAATAATACAGACAGTTCTATTAATTATGTTTGAATGGGGATGCCCATTCTATTTCTATGCCTATCCAATTGCTGAAATCAGATCACTTTTGAGAACTGGGTCACGAATATCAAGCAGCCTCTAGGGTTTTTCCAGTATGTTCCACCATGTCACTTTTGATGGGCTTCCTTTCTCGTGGGGGTTGTGTCCTTTTGTGCAGTTATTATTAGTGAAGTATGTTTGACCTGATGCCTTTATTTCTTGATCACATTTGTTTTGATAGTTGTTGTATGGTTGCTTAATCCTTTATCCATCGCATGTGTACTGTTATACAAGGATGTTTAGATCAATTGTTTTTGTTCTTGTTGCCTTTGACTATGAACACAGTAAATGATGCACTTATTTCTGTTCATTGATCATTTTGGCACTACTGAATGGGAAACGATGAAGTAGGTACTCAAGTCTGCACTTTCCATAACACAATGGTGCATTGTTTTTGGTGCAATGCCTAGTTCAAGAGTATGTATAGTTATTTTTTGGTTCTTCACACTTGTTTTGGTCTGTTTGTGCAAAATATCAGATTTTGATGTCCAATGTATCACCTTTCTGTAAAGCATCAAATAAATGGTCATATTTCTAGTCTAACAGAGTAAAACACTTTTTCAAAAGAGTGCACCGATACCCTGTTGCAAAAACTGACTGATAAAACCATTAAAATCGACAGTGACTTCAATTCTCACAATGTATCCAATTCATGTAATAGTAACAATGGCTGTACTGAATTCAAAGATGATAAACCTGGTTGGTTAGACACTGGCCAGTGTGTTTCTGACAGGGTTGGGGAAGTTGCCAGCTGTTAGTGATGGGTTGTTCGCGAACGAGTCGGCTCGCATATCAGAAGAGCCGAATCAATTTATACAAATATAAAAAAACATTAAGATATGAATAATTAATAGAATTAACTAATTCAAAGAACGAAAAAATAAATATAATATAGGCCTAAATGCTCAAGTGCACACATTTGTTCTCTCTGCTCAGACGAACAGGCTCACCTGTTCCTGTCAGACACGCAGCGTCAACCAATGAACCAAAGATGCGTGAGGGAGGGCCAAGCCAACTCGGTCACACACTTAGTAGCAAAGGAGAGCGAGGAAGGACAGCTGTGAAAACAAAAGCTGGAAAATGAGTCGGAAGCACAGTAGCATTTGGATGCATTTTAATAATGTAGACAATGTTAGAGCACAGTGTAGAATTTTCCAAAATATAATATAAAGCCGGTTCTACGCACAACCTACACCGGCATATGTGAACTGTGCACCCAACTGTGAAGCTAGCTGTAGCGGAGCTTCGAGAAACTATCGGGCCTGCTAGTGATAGTGGTGGAGCCAGCACCTTCACACGTGAAGATGTATCCACTCAGTCAAGTAGGCCTGCTCCGCGACCCACAGCAACGACCCACAGCAACGCCAAATTGATATTGCATTGGCTAAAATGACCGCCACCGATTTCCAGCCATTTTCGATCGTGGAGGACAGAGGTTTTAGAAATTATAGCAATAGTCTTAATCCAATGTATACAATTCCAAGCAGGAAAATCCTTTCAAAATCACTTATTTCACAACTGTACGAGAGCACACAAGCTTCAGTGCAGGAAAGAATTCAAAAAGCTACTGCAGATTGCCTTACCACTGACTGCTGGACATCAAGGGTAACCACTTCTTACATGTCGGCTACATGTCACTTCATTGAAGATTTTTCGATGTCTAGCTATCTTCTGGACTGCTTTGAGTTCAGCGACAGACACACCTCAGAGAACTTTGCAGAGGAACTGTTGAGAGTGGCCAGAGAATGGCAAGTAGATGGAAAAGTGGTCTGTTGTGTTAGTGACAATGCAGCTAACATAACCAAATGTCACGAGAATTTTGTTCTCAATTGTTGACATAAACTATCAATCAGGCTTTGAATAATTCCCAGAGGTTGTAAGGCTCTAGTTAATGAAGAATTAGACAAAGTCTCAAATCTGCAATAGGTCAGAATGTTTATTCATGAGAATTCTGAACTCCAAGTGTGAACACAGTCTTTTTATATTGTACAAGCTATAAGTTGAAGACAAATGGGCTCCACCCCTCTCCAGGCAACAGTACTTTTCCACAGTATATATTCATTGCTTATCACTTTCTGAAACATAATTCAATCTGGACAGTTCCTATCCGTGCCTCCCTTCCTGGAGATGAGAAGGCCTCTCTTCTGTAGTTTGGTTTCACAAAGAATTCTTTGTTCTCCCAGATACTCCTTCTTACATTGCAAGATAGTACCACCATGTTCTAGTCTCCACACATTTCTAGACACACACATTAACTGGATTATCATTGTTTTATAATCCTATCCCTATTGCATACATTTTCAGAGGGGAATATTCTTAGTCATTACTTAAACCTACAAATTTCTCTATCACCAACGCCATGAACATTTTAAAATGGACCCATCATCCATGTCTTGCCCACACAATCAACCTGATTGTAAGATATGCTCTGAAGGTGATGAAGCCCACTGTGGACAAAGTGAAAGCAGCTGTGGATACTTCCACAAGAGCACAGTATGTGCTGAAAAACTCAAGTCTACACAGATGGGGATGCCTGAGCTGAGGCCTAAACATGACTGCACTACAAGGTGGAATTCAACATTTTATATGTTGAAGCGGTTTCTTGAATCAAAGGATGCCATCATCTCTACCCTGGCCGTTGTCAATGCACCTGTTGATGCTCTGACCCAAGAGGAATGGGAGGTGGTGGAGGAGGTGTGCAGAGTCCTGGAACCCTTTGAGCAGGTCACTGTGGAGATCAGTGGAAAGAGGTACAGTAAGCAGTTATTACTACATCATTATTTAATCCAGTACTATATATGTATATGAGCAGAAGATGAGAATGTTGAGAATGTAGTATCAGTAGACAAAACATGAACCTGATCTAATAAGTTACTGCCTTTTCAGCTATGTGACAGCCTCAAAAATGATACTCCTGTGTAAGGGTCTGTAGCGAATCACAGTCAGAAGCCAGAGAGAAGCAAATGTAACCACAGGACATGTGACAGAATTTGTTGGCCCCCCTATGTTCATCAATGGACAGAAAGTTTAATGTTTTAAGTGGGATGCTGCAGTTTTGCACATTGTTATTTATTTTTCTTTGATATGGTGCAATATTCTATTATTATGTTTTTCAGATTGCATTCGTTTTGAATTGTTACATTTATATGCACTTTGTTTATATACATTAAAAAGTTATACTTTAAATGCACATGTGTAATAGAATCCTTCTTTTTTACTTTTATTTCAATTTGTGGGATGCTGCAGTTTTGCAAATTCGTATTTATGTTTCTTTTTTATGGTGCAGTATTCTATTATGCTGTTCAGATTGTATTCGCTTTGGATGGTTAGATTTATTTGTTTATGACACAAATATTAATTCTCACAATGTCTGCTGCCTCAGTTTGTATGATGGCAATTTGCATATATTCCAGAATGTCATGAAGAGTGATCAGATGAATTGCAATTAATTGCAAAGTCCCTCTTTGCCATGCAAATAAACTGAATCCCCAAAGAACATTTCCACTGCATTTCAGCCCTGCCACAAAAGGACCAGCTGACATCATGTCAGTGATTCTCTCGTTAACACAGGTGTGAGTGAAGGCTGGAGATCACTCTGTCATGCTGATTGAGTTTGAATAACAGACTGGAAGCTTCAAAAGGAGGGTGGTGCTTGGAATCATTCTTCTTCCTCTGTCAGCCATGGTTACCTGCAAGGAAACACGTGCCATCATCATTGCTTTGCACAAAAATGGCTTCACAGGCAAGGATATTGCTGCCAGTAAGATTGCACCTAAATCAACCATTTATCGGATCATCAAGAACTTCAAGGAGAGTTAAAGGGGGTAAAGTCATTTTCTCTGATGAATCCCCTTTCCGATTGTTTGGGGCATCTGGAAAAAAGCTTGTCGGGAGAAGACAAGGTGAGCGCTACCATCAGTCCTGTGTCATGCTAACAGTAAAGCATCCTGAGACCATTCATGTGTGGGGTTCCTTCTCAGCCAAGGGAGTGGGCTCACTTACAATTTTGCCTAAGAACACTGCCATGAATAAACAATGGTACCAACTTATCCTCAGAGAGCAACTTCTTCCAACCTCCAGGAACAGTTAGGTGACGAACAATACCTTTTCCAGCATGATGGAGCACCTTGCCATAAGGCAAAAGTGATGGCTCTAGGAACAAAACATCAATATTTTGGGTCCATGGCCCGGAAACTCCCCAGACCTTAATCCCATTGAGAACTTGTGGTCAATCCTCAAGAGGCGGGTGAACAAATAAAAACCCACAAATTCTGACAAACTCCAAGCATTGATTATGCAAGAATGGGCTGCCATCAGTCAGGATGTGGCCCAGAAGTTAATTGACAGCATGCCAGGGCGGATTCCAGATGTCTTGAAAAAGAAGGGTCAACACTGAAAATATTGACTCTTTGCATCAACTTCATGTAATTGTCAATAAAAGCCTTTGACACTTATGAAATGCTTGTAATTATACTTCAGTATTCCATAGTAACATCTGACAAAAATATCTAAAGACACTGAAGCAGCAAACTTTGTGGAAATTAATATTTGTGTCATTCTCAAAACTTTTGGCCACGACTGTACATTAAAAAGTTCTACTTTAAATGCAAATGTTTAATAGCATTCTTTTTCATAACGAACAAATGCATTTATAAATACATTGTGGTTAAGGTAGAGTATGATTTCATATAATAATTTAATCAGACTTGTTTTAACACCAATCGTAGTCAAACTATCGCAAACTGTTTGACTTGAAAAAATACTAAACATATTTTTTTTAAAGAGCCGTTTGGGAGCCAACATTTTTGGTGAGCTGAGCCGAACGAGCCGGCTCATTGAAAAGATCCGGAATGCCCATCACTACCGCGGCTGTAGGGGGAGGTCCGTGGGTCTTGTAGGAGGCGGTCACCGGAGGTGGGAGCGCAACTAAACCTTCCGTGGTCCTCAAGGATTATTAGAAGCTGGCTCAACAACGAAAGTCACAGAGCGAGCAGAATAAACGGGAAAGAAATAACCCCTTGCAGTTAACTTGAAGGTTAACATTTCTATCAGAAAAATCGGCACATCTCATTTGAATTTATCAACACGATATATGGAAAACTATTCAAAATCATCTCTAAACTGATGTTAACTCAATAACTAACTAGGAGAAGTTAACGGGACTGCAGGCTGCAATTTTGCCAAGCTTTCTTTCTTTAATTTGGAAAACCATTCAAGGGGCCTATAAATGCAACGCTGTTTAATTTATGAGAAGACAATGGCACCAGAGACAAGGAATGGAGGAAGCTCTTCCCGGAATAACAACAACTGTAAAGACAACAGCAGGAGAAAGTTGCTGGTCGGTATGGATCTCGTCTGCTTGTTTTTAGGTGAGATTTTCTGCCTTTCATTTCTATAGATGTTGAATGATTTTCGGATGTGAAGTAGGTCAACATGTTTTTTATTTGCATAAAATCTGGTTATGCGAATTAGCATATGTTGTTTTGTTTTTATTAATTATGTTATTCATGTTAATAAGCAGCATAATGTTCTGGGACAATGTTAGTTTGTCATCATAGTCGAGCTAGAGTTTGTATCCCAATATTATGATAAAGGCAAGAAACTGGCAGTCTAATAATACAAATTAATCCAAGCAATCTCTGAGCAACGTCAGTCTTTATCTAAGATACAGATATATTTTTTATATACAACAAAAAAAATAGTTAAAACGTTTTTCCCCCTTAGAAAGACAATGATTTCTCATGACAGAGTTATTTGAATGCCATTGCCCACAATGCAAATGGAAAAGGGTCATTGATAAATTGCCTGTTTTAATATTTTCCAGAATGTCTCACATTCCACAAGCCAGGAATTCTATTGAAGTGACATCAGGTGTGTGTGTGATTAAAGGAAAGTGGTGACAAGGTCAGCCATATGTTTAGCTAATGTTCTGGGTGCCATATATTTCCCTCTCTCTCTCTTTCTGAGCTTGGAATTAATTATTACTTACCAGGCTCAAAAACACTAAGGTGGGGAAGTGCCAAACAGCTTAAAGGTGAATGAATCAGTAATTCCAAGAAAGACCCTAATAAGTCTTCTGATCCAAGGCCTAGTAGTCTTTGATCTGCTGGTGATTTGAAACATCACCTACAGTACAAAGTGTTATGATATGCATTTCAGAGACCAGTCATTTTTACCCCTTGACAGTTTGAAAGTATTATTCCTTTGACGGGTTGAAATGTATAATACATGGAGGTTGAATTTATTAGTCTGTGGTGAAGACATGGTATGACTGAGTTGACTATGTCCCATGGGACATCTATGGCCGCTTCTTACCCCACAACTGTTTAGTAGAAAGAGTCTCTGATAAGGTTATCTCAGGTCAGTAGAGGTTCTTCTGTCAACAACTTCTCTCTCTCTATTGCCCTGCAAATGCAAAAATACAGTGCCTTCGGAAAGTTTTCAGACCCCTTGACTTTTTCGACATTTTGTTATGTTACAACCTTATTCTAAATTGGATTAAATAAAATTAAATCCTTAGAAATCTACACACAATACCCCATAATGACAAAGCGAAAACAGGGTTTTAGAAATGTTTGCAAAAACAGAAATATCTTATTTACATACATATTCAGACCCTTTGCTATGAGGCTCGAAATTGAGCTCAGGTGCATGCTGTATCCACTGATCATTCTTGAGATGTTTCTACAAATTGTCCACCTGTGGTAAATTCAATTGATTGGACATGATTGGACATGATTTAAGGTCCCACAGTTGACAGTGCGTGTCAGAGCAAAAATCAAGCCATGAAGTCAAAGGAATTGTTCATAGAGCGCAGAGACAGGATTGTGCCGAGGCACAATGTCTGCAGCATTAAATGTCCCCGAGAACACAGTGGCCTCCATCATTCTTAAATGTAAGATGTTTGGTACCACCAAGACTCTTCCTAGAGCTGGCTGCACAGCCAAACTAAGCAATCAGGGAGGTGACCAAGAACTCGATGGTCACTGACAGAGCTCTAGAGTTCCTCTGTGGAGATGGGAGAACCTTCCAGAAGGACAACCATCTCTGCATCACTCCACCAATCAGGCCTTTATGGTAGAGTGGACAGACGGAAGCCACTCCTCAGTATAAGGTTTGCCAAAAGGCACCTAAAGACTCTCAGACCATGAGAAACAAGATTATCTGGTCTGATGAAACCAAGACTAAACTCTTTGGCCTAAACGCCAAGCGTAACGTTTGGAGGAAACTTGGCGCCATCCCTACGGTGAAGCATGGTGGTGGCAGCATCAAGCTGTGGGGATGTTTTTCAGTGGCAGGGACTGGGAGACTAGTCAAGATCGAGGCAAAGATGAACGGAGCAAAGTACAGAGAGATCCTTGATTAAAACCTGCTCCAGAGCGCTCTGGACCTCAGACTGGGGTGAAGGTTCACCTTCCAACAGGACAATTTTATTTTATTTTATACATTTGCAAACATTTCTAAAAGCCTGTTTTTGCTTTGTCATTATGGGATATTGTGTGTAGATTTATGAGGGGAAAAACGATGTAATACATTTTAGAATAAGGCTGTAACGTCAAGTGGTCTGAACACTTACCGAATGCACTGTATATTTTTTTATTTTTGAAGAATATAACTTATAAATGCCTCGTGAGCTTAGTTCAACTGTCATGCCCCATCAGAACCCAAAATATAAGCTTGTTTTTCTCCAATGTTTGTAAACAAAGTAAATGTAAATAAACATGGTTAAAACTATCATTTTGAAATCATGAATAGTCAGTCCTTGCATCCATAGCACTGGCTATGTATTTGAGAGTGGTTACATTTCTCCAGCCCCATCCCTCAGCTTTTTACAGAAACAGTGGCTGGAAGGAACTTTGTTATTGTTTCAGCTGCTGATTTCCACATTAAGCATTCATCACAAATATTTTTGGCAACCACAATTCAACACAAATGTGATCTTTTTCCCTCCGTTCCTCTCTCCCAGCAGTCTGTGGAATTATAGGAACAGGGTTTGTCCACGGCACCACGACTAGACAGACAGACAGGGAGTAGTTTCTGTGGGGGTACTGCCTGCCATGCACACAAGGGTACAAGTAAAAACAAGGGCATCTGTATATACTCTATCATACATTTAGTATATATTAAGTACGCCAGTGGGCGAGCAATGGCAGCAAGTGGAAAATGTGTCTGTTTATTTTAGCTTCAGCAACTGGTGTTATGGTAAATTGTCCAATTCACACACTTATCAAGAGAACAACCCTGGTCATCCCTATTGCCTCTGATCTGGCGGACTCACTAAACACAAATGTTTCATTTGTAAATTATGTCTCAGTGTTAGAGTGTGCCCCTAGCAATATGTAAATCAATTTTAAAAAATAAAATTGTGCTGTCTGGTTTGCTTAATATAAGGATTTATTTTATTATTCATACATTTACTTTTACATTTGATACTTAAGTATATTTTTGCAATTACATTTTCTTTGGTACTTAAGTATATTTAAAACCAAATACTTTTAGACTAGTAGTATTTGACTGGGGTGACTTTCACTTTTACTTGAGTCATTTTCTATTATGGAATCTTAACTTTGACTCAAGTATGACAGTTGGGTACTTTTTCCACCACTGCCTACATCATCAGCAAGCAGCGGTGCCAAGCTGCCAAGCCAAGCACTGTGCTTTGAGAGGAATGCTTGCTGATTCCCTCCCATCACAAGGGCCATGAAAAAGACCCAACGGATTAGACAGTCAAGATCGGATGGTACTTAAAGTATGTTTTCTCTCTGCTACAGCTCTAACACCATTGAAAACACCTACTGTAGCTTCAAATGGTCTCCTGGTTTATTGTTGCTCCTGTCAGGGTATTTGTTTGAATAGTAATAGTAAAAACAGTAACAGTAATAATGTGAATCACATTGAATCTTGGATGTGAGGGAGGGAGGCCAGCGGAGGAGTGGTTAGTGTCTGGTCTGGGGTTCCCATCAGGCAGAGAGACTGGCCTGTAACATGAGCTGCTCCCAGCTGGGCCTTCAAAGCTCAGGCAGCTTGGAGCAGGGCAAGGGGAGCCAAGCATACTGAGGTGTGTGTTGACATTTGGGTTTGAAGACATCAAGCCCCCTGCCTCAGCTCTGCAGCACCCGGCCAGCACCCCCAGTTTGACCTCCCACCCCACCCCGGCCTCAGCCTATACCCAGAGGGGAGGGGGTGAGAGAGAGCAGATGTTTGTTTTTCTTTGTATTCAAACATTTCAGAATTATTCAAGAGGTTCACTTCAAAGCGTCAAACATCAGTAAAGGTCCACTTTGATGTGATTGAGCGAGAGAGTATGTTTTCTGTCAGGGGAACTTTATCTGTTAAAGTTCCTTTCAAGTTTGGGGAAATGACCAGTACTCTTGGCCTACATTTTATTTTCTCATCCAATATGCTTGTTATTTGTTTGTTGTAAAAAAAATGATAAGCTCTTTTACCTCTAAAAGTGGCCAAAGACACTAATTAGATTTGACAAAACACCCTTCAGGCACCTTTAAGTCTCAGCCTTGAAAGGCTGTTTTCTGGTAGAGGGAGGAAGAGGTGGAAGGCTGATAGCGCCGCCATGTTCTTTCCACTTTAGTTATCTATGATGGATACCATCCAACCCTTTTAGTTCTAGCTGCCTCCGTTTGATGTTGGTTATTCATGGTATGATGGGCGCTACAGATTATAATAATGACAGATCTTTCCCTTTCTTGGCTGCCATGTCAGAATTGAATTTCATGTCAGAAAAATGAATTTCATTTTGTTTAATACATTTTTCAGGAGTTGCTGTTATTAAGTTAATATTGTCAATGGCCGGGTCATTTCAGTACACAGAGATAGGATTACAACAGCAGATCACTGTATCATTATATATTACACAAATGTACAATGTTATCAGCTGAGGTTTGTGTGAAGAAAACGTTGATCAATGTTATGATGAGAACTGCATAACAGCAGTTCCCTTCCAGAGCCCATGCAAGTGTATTTGTCCGCCCCTGGTAAGTGTGTGGGTGTGTCTTTCTATGTTTGCTGTTTGAGCGTTGTGGGTTAACTGCAGAAATACAGGTTCTGTGTGTGTGTGGTGTGTTTGTATGCCAGTTAGAATACATGGGCTGACCCAAGCTCTTGTGTGTCTGTCTGTGTGCAGTGATACTCTTTGCTGCCTTTCTGCACAAGTTTCCCATCGTGCCCCACCGGAGGGGCTTGTTCTGCAATTTCAGCAGCGTCAGCCTGTCCTATAAGAGCAGCACGGTGCCCACCACTGCCCTGGTAGCTGTCGGGTTCACTGTGCCCGTCACCTCCGTAAGTCTTTAGCATGGCGCAGCAGCAGGAGGGACAGGGAACACATACAGGGGACTCACTCCAACTTTACCCAGGCACTAACTGTCTATCTAAATGTGTGCGTACACACTTATAGCTTCCTAACATTTACTAGTTGGGGATCACCTTTCTAGTCATGCCATTTGGCTATAGCAGAAACAGACCAAGGTCGTTAGGGGAAGTTATTAGGCCAAAATACATTTAGAGTGAGAAGTGAGACCCCCGTATTCCCTGTCTGTCCATCGCTGTGCCATCTACCTGTGGACACTCCTCTAGGAGCCCCTTATTGACCCTCTCGTTCTCTCTCTCCGTCTCTCTCTTCCTCTCCTTCTCTTCTCTCTCTCTCTCTGCCTCACCTCTGCTGTGTGTACATAGCTGGCCTGCCTTTCCTGATCATAGAGACTAGTGCTGTACAGCCCTACCACCGAGGCTTTTACTGCAACGATGAGTCCATCAAGTACGCGGCCAAACACGGAGACACCATAAGCGACGCTGTGCTTTCTGCTGCTGGCATTCTTATCACCATCCTTTCTGTAAGTCACTATAACTCGCTAATTAGCCTGCGTCCCAGTTCAGTTTGTTCTGTCTTGACAATTTTTATGTATAAGAGTTTGCATTGGAGTTGTCAAGACAGCACAAACAGATCTGGGACTCAGGCTACTCACTAATGTATGTTCACCCAACTTTTCACCTCACCGTCTCAGCAATGTGCACCGTCACCTACTCACTGTACTGTGTGTCTACCGGGCCACCCACTGTGTGTCCCACTCCCAGTCACTGTACTATGCGTCAACTAAATGTTACCACGGATCAAGTCACCTTTGAACTATCATGTCTAGTGAATGTTATCAAGGATCAAGTTTGTTAGTTTTTTGACCAACATTGCCAATACACATAATTCAAAGTATAGCTTTCTCTGAGTGCCTACATGCTCACTGACAGATTGCGGAATTAGTATCTTATGGTGCATTTCCATACAGGATTTACCTCAGTGTTTTACCCAAAAGGCTCAGACTTTTGTTTTTCCATCTACGCGGGCCGGCACCCGTGTCTCAATGAACCACTGGTACTTTTCAGCCTTCATTTACATAACAATGGCGAACTGTGAACTTTAACATCTTAACACAAAGCAACGGTTTTGATTATGCACAGGTTGTTGATTCTGCTCTTCACAAGTCCTCACTGCCAGCCCTAGCTATGGAAACAATTTCCCCAGTATAACATAAGAGTGTATACACTAGTGTAACATTGGTGTTACAGTCGAAAAACATAATAATTGACTATGGTTTTCCAGACCTGTCAGGCCTTTTAGTGTTCTGAGTAGCACTAGATAAGAGCAAATCACAATCGACATTGGCCAGTTGGTTTTGCTGTTAGTGTTATCTTGATTGGTGTGATTAAGATGGTTCCAGTGGTGAAGGTGTTATGAAAGAGTTTAGAGGGTTGAAGTGTTAAATGGATCAGGCTGTTGCTGTTTACTGTACGATGACTGAAGATCTGTTGCTGGTGTAGGGCTCCCTCTCACTGAAGAGAAGTCTAACCTCAGGGTTGCATTCTTTTTGAGTGCAACGTTCAAGAACTTTAAGATAGTAATAGATTATGTAGAACAGACATGCTTCTCTGTCCTGTAGAATAGGGTCAGATGTACATGTTAGCTGCTCTATTCAAGACATTTCTATCCTCAACCTTCTGTAAGGTTGCACCCCACTGAACAGACCCAGTCAGGGGTTGAGGCAATTGGATTGGTTTGCATGGTGAGTAGGATCTCCCTGGGCCTGTGTAATTATGGTTGACACAATGGTTGTTCAGTCAAACGCTGTAATTCACGGGACTGGAAATGTGGTGGATGGCACAGGAGAAGAGCTGTAGACTCATTTTCTTCTTCTGAACGTGACGTTAAATTCCATGTTCCCCAGAGGCCCAGAGCCTTTTGGCTGGCCTTAGACTTTCTTGAACTCTTGGAAAACTCTTAACATTAGGTCATTTAATGCTTCATTGCCCCTTGGATAAAGCGGAGAGAGAAGCTGCCTGTCTTAAATTAAAGGCACAGAGGCTGTGTCCCTTGAATTTGGCACTGCGTAAAAAACATATCTGGAAAGAAAAACAACTCTGGGAGTGTACGAGTTTACTTTTTATCATTTGTGAGACGACTAGAGACCTCTTCCCCCCTTTGAATATCTCTGAGGTTGCAACTGTAACAGTTACATAAAGTTACTACAAAGCCGTTTCATTCACATAGTTGATCTTCTCTCAGTTGTCACACAATGAGAACCAGATGTATTCTTTTCTCACCCATGAAGCAGCTGGGTTGGATCAGCCAGGCTCTAAAGGGCTCCAAGGTGGAGAAAAAAAACAACCAAAAAAACATACATGTTATCAGCTTGTAAAATCTCCCTATAGGACTTTCCCCCCAAGGAATGTGGTTTCTTTTTAAATTAGACGTTTTTTCGCCCAGACAAGAATTTTGCGATGAAACCGAGATACTAACAAGAAAACACCCAGACATCCACTAGTGAAATCAGAGCCCTGCGAAAACAAGTCAGCTGGTGAGGTGGAAAACTAACTAGCCCCTGATGTGAGCCTGCTCTGGCCGAATGTGGACACCATGTCGCCTAGCTCAGCGTTTCTCCTGATTAAAACCAGAAGTGCTGCCCCCGCCCGCCCGCCCTCCCTCTCTCTCTCCCTCCTTCCCTTTCTCATTCCCTAGTCAATTCCTCTCCCTTTTCCCTCCTTTTCTCCCTCCCTCTCTCCCCCTCTTCTCTCCCCACTCACTCCTTCTCGCCCCCTCCCTCTTTATCTCCCTCACTCTCTCCCTCTCTCTCTCTCCCCCGCTCTTCTTCCCTCACTGTTCACTCCCTCTCTCCCTTCCTCTCTCTCTCTTCTCTCCCCCTCTGTCCGTCCCTCCTGTCTCACTCTCTTTCTCCCTCCCTCTCTTCCCTCTCCCTCACGCCTCTCCTCAATCCCTCCCTCTCTAATTCTCCATCTCTCTCTCCTTCTATCCCCACTCACTCCCTCTCTCCCATTTGTCAGTGGCCAGGAAGTGGATTAGAGTGGTGTGGGGAAGGGAAAGGCATTTGAACTTGGAACAGCTGTAGTGAATTATTGGAGTCCAGTCCAGTCCATGTCCCCTAGTCCAGTCTACGTTTGTTTATTTACCCACTGAAAACCTCTGCATGTGCTGTCCACAACTCACATACTCACTCACCCTCACATACTGTAGCTATACTGAAAGTTATGCATTTAGTTTTTGATGTTAATGGTACAGACCAAGGGTTTGATCTGAAATGTTATGGACTTTTTCCTCAAAAACAAACAGAAACATTTGCATGTCTTAGATGTTAGGCTTTTTTTCCTCACGCAAGGCAAGTTCACAGTATTGATGTCACTGTTCATATCACATTCTGATTACTCCTAATATTGTCCCTCTCTACTCTCTGATCTGTCTCACCTGTTTTACTTCTGTGATTTACTGAATTCCAAGTGTGTATTGGATGTCTGATACTCTATTATACGGTATATTTAGGAAATGAATACCCGGTTCAGTTTTGTTGACATAAGAAAAGTGTCTTCATAACTACTATGGAACAGAGAACATACAGTAACTGTATGCTATACTAGCAGTCATTTGACTGCCCCAGGTCTACAGCAGCCATCTTTGTCATGTAATCTACAGAGATGGCCACCGTAGACTCCGGGTCCAGTAATTACCATTTCACTGCCACATCTTGTACTGTCGATTACATGACCATATCCTCTCCTTGTTCCTTCCCCATCAGATCATCATTGGGGAGAGCTATAGGATTCACTACCTGAACGAGGGCTCCAAGTCCTTTGTAGGGAACCCCTACATCTCCGCCCTCTACAAGCAGGTGGGCGTGTTCATCTTTGGCTGCGCAGTCAGCCAATCGTTCACGGACATCGCCAAGGTGTCGGTGGGCCGCATGCGACCCCACTTCCTGGATGTGTGCAAGCCCGATTGGTCCACCATTAACTGTTCCCTGGGCTACATCACAGACTACCAGTGTCATGGGCTCGAGAGCAAAGTCCAGGAGGCCAGGTGCATTACTCTGACATGACTCCATTGTAAAGCATCTATGTAGTGCTTATGAAGACTTTATGAATGCTCTATAAAGAAATGTATAAGTTATGCTTAGTTTAAAGTGATACTGGTTATATTTCATGCAAAGTGAATGCTTAGTTCAATACCCAGGAGAAAGGCATACCTAGATAGCAACAACAACACTGTATTAACATGTTGATTCTCTCCTTTTCAGGAAGTCGTTCTTCTCTGGCCATGCATCCTTTTCCATGTACACCATGCTGTATCTGGTGGTGAGTTACTGTTATGTGTCTTAGCCAAATGCACAGACGCGCACGCGTATAATGGACGTCACGCTGCTTGCTTAGCGAGAACCACTTTCTCGTGATTCGACTCACACTTAGTCTCGAACCCAGGACCTCTGCTTTGCTAACATACATGACGCCCTCCCAAAGCGTCTGACCAGTCGCGCTACACGTAAAGCTAGCTAAGCTGAGTAATACATTTCACACATCCCCATGTGCCCCACACACACACACACACACACACACACACACACACACACACACACACACACACACACACACACACACACACACACACACACACACACACACACACACACACACACACACACACACACACACACACACACACACACACACACACACACACACACACCTCTACTTGTCACCCTGTGTTGATTAATTTCCCCTCTGTCCGGTCCTCCCAGTTCTACCTGCAGTCCAGGTTCACCTGGCATGGAGCACGTCTCCTGCGCCCCCTGACCCAGTTCACCCTCATCATGATGTCTTTCTACACTGGCCTGTCCCGCGTCTCCGACCACAAGCACCACCCCACAGACGTCCTGGCTGGCTTCGCACAGGGAGCCTTGGTGTCCTACTGCATAGTAAGTACTATAACTATGACTTACTACATAGGATGATATGGTACTGCATATACAAATTACTATATACATAATGCAGTTATGCAGTCTGTATCAATAAAATGTCTGACCTGTTTTTACTATATCATTAATTATTGACAATATTCCAAAATAAATATTTTTTTCTGTCCCCCAGGTATTTTTCGTATCTGACCTGTTCAAGCCCAGAGGCAGGAGTTCAGCTCTACCAGTGACCCCAGTAAAGAACCCCACCAACCCAATGACAGACATCAGAGAGCGGAGCAACCACCTCACCATGGCATAGTAGAGACCACTAGAGTACAGCAACCTACCGCTCTAGGTTTAAAGATCACTTACTTCATCTACTGGTCTGTACTGGATACATTCAACAACCAGCTAAAGCAACAAGACTGAAAACTGACATGTCTGTAAGAGAAATAATAAACTGGAAAACATTTGAAAAAAAGAGGAGAGTTGTACGCACACACACACACGTTGTGCCTTTTGAACAGCCAGCAACACCCATTTTGCTCACCATCTCATCTGACATGTGAATGTGGAAGAACGAGGGGGGCACGGCTCTCAATTCTTATCCGGAGAACTGTTTCTCTATTGTGCTTTCATTAGTGAAGGTCTCCATGGAACCTGCTGCTCTACAGATTGACTTAGTCTGGTAACTTCAGGCAACATGGATTCAGGCTCATAATTCTGCCTATGACAGAAACGCATGAACAGAAACAAATTCCTTGATTACAGGAAGGATGTTTATTTTATTTTATGAATAATATTTGTTATATAGTCAAGCTATAGCACTATATCCAAACTCGATATTTGATATGATTGTCACCACTTGAATGAACTAAAGTGAAGCTTTTTTTGTAAAGCTTTGTATTAAAACCAGCTTTTAGGTCTCCTGAAATGTAGTTTGTATAGAAGTGTAGTTATAGGTAATGGAGGTGTAGTAGTGTATACAGTAGACAGACAGGTGGGTCTCTTTCTGCTGGTTGGGACGAGCCTCCACTGAGCCCTGTAATGAAATAACTGTGTGTGTGCCAAATGGCTACTCACAAGTGTTAGGTCAGAGTGACTCTGTGTGTGAGTGTGTGTGCGCGTGCACTGCCATGAGTGTGTGTGTATGTGCGTGTCTGTCATGTGCCAGTATCTGAATGTCATGTCTATATTTGAGTGAGTTGGTGTGTCTTGTCATAAATGCTTCAGGTTGAAGACCGGGAACATGAGGCTGCTTCAACAGATGTTTATATTAAAAACAGGAAAACTGTGGAATTATACATTTTGTAATGATTCACATATACTGTAACAAAAATAACCCCATCTCTGTGAAAATGTAGTATATCCTGCCCTTTCATGTTATTTCAACCACACAGTAATATCTGTTTTATTTCTTTTGATAATTTATGTAATTATGTACAATATCAATTATCTACCTTTTAATGAAATATCCACTATGAATTTTGACGTGTCGATGCCTGTGTAATTGTGTAAGTGCTACTTAAACAAGCAATGATTGCCAGAAGTAATTTAGTGAAATTACAACTTTTGTGAGTATTCAAACTTTGTAAAATAGTTTTTTTTAAAGACAGCTTCAATACATGTATATTAAAATAACCTTTTAATATTTTTGTATTGTCCTTTTTGTATTTTGTTCAATAACAATACAAGTCATATGTGTGAATCAAATATGTGCTTTGTAATAAAATAAATTATGTTAAGAGTTTTTGTGCTATTTTTTTCATGTCTTTCAGCACTGACTGCGACAAAGGCATAAAAAATACTTTCAGATGAGTTGATAGTAAAGCGGAGCAGCTCTCTCCAACTGCGTGTGAGGGTGAGATCTGGGCGTAGGTTCCAGAGTCTAGGCTAGAGTTCCGATATGTGCTTCACTTCCTGAAGGGGAAATAGTGTGCATTCCAGTTTTAACCCATGTCCCCAGTGGTACACTAATAATATAGACCCTGCTGGTGAGTATGTCACAGTGGCACACTGTAATAATATAGACCATGCTGGTGAGTATGTCACAGTGGCACACTGTAATAATATAGACCATGCTGGTGAGTATGCCACAGTGGTACACTGTAAGAATATAGACCATGCTGGTGAGTATCCAACAGTTGTACACTGTAATAATATAGACCATGCTGGTGAGTATGCCACAGTGGTACACTGTAAGAATATAGACCATGCTGGTGAGTATGCCACAGTGATACACTGTAATAATATAGACCATGCTGGTGAGTATCCAACAGTTGTACACTGTAATAATATAGACCATGCTGGTGAGTATCCAACAGTTGTACACTGTAATAATATAGACCATGCTGGTGAGCATGCTACAGTGATACACTGTAATAATATAGATCATGCTGGTGAGAATGCCATAGTGATAGATTGTAAAGATGTAGACCATGCTGGTGAGTATGCCACAGTGACACACTGTAATAACATAGACCATGCTGGTGAGTATGCCACAGTGGTACACTGTAATAATATAGACCATTCTGGTGAGTATGCCACAGTGGTACACTGTAATAATGTAGACCATGCTGGTGAGTATGCCACAGTGGTACACTGTAATAATATAGACCATGCTGGTGAGTATGCCACAGTGGTACACTGTAATAATGTAGACCATGCTGGTGAGTATGCCACAGTGGTACACTGTAATAATGTAGACCATGCTGGTGAGTATGCCACAGTGGTACACTGTAATAATATAGACCATGCTGGTGAGTATGCCACAGTGATACACTGTAATAATATAGAACATGCTGGTGAGTATGCCACAGTGGTACACTGTAATAATGTAGACCATGCTGGTGAGCATGCTACAGTGATACACTGTAATAATATAGACCATGCTGGTGAGAATGCCATAGTGATAGATTGTAAAGATGTAGACCATGCTGGTGAGTATGCCACAATGACACACTGTAATAACATAGACCATGCTGGTGAGTATGCCAAAGTGATACAGTGTAATAAAATTGATCTTGCTGGTGAGTATGCGACAGTGGTACACTGTAATAATATAGAACATGCTGGTGAGTATGCCACAGTGATACACTGTAATAATATAGACCCTGCTGGTGAGTATGCCACAGTGATACACTGTAATAATATAGACCATGCTGGTGAGTATCCAACAGTTGTACACTGTAATAATATAGACCATGCTGGTGAGTATGCCACAGTGGTACACTGTAATAATGTAGACCATGCTGGTGAGTATGCCACAGTGGTACACTGTAATAATATAGAACATGCTGGTGAGTATGCCACAGTGGTACACTGTAATAATGTAGACCATGCTGGTGAGTATGCCACAGTGATACACTGTAATAATATAGACCATGCTGGTGAGTATCCAACAGTTGTACACTGTAATAATATAGACCATGCTGGTGAGTATCCAACAGTTGTACACTGTAATAATATAGACCATGCTGGTGAGTATGCCACAGTGGTACACTGTAATAATGTAGACCATGCTGGTGAGTATGCCACAGTGGTACACTGTAATAATATAGAACATGCTGGTGAGTATGCCACAGTTGTACACTGTAATAATGTAGACCATGCTGGTGAGTATGCCACAGTGATACTCTGTAATAATATAGAACATGCTGGTGAGTATCCAACAGTTGTACACTGTAATAATATAGAACATGCTGGTGAGTATGCCACAGTGGTACACTGTAATAATATAGAACATGCTGGTGAGTATGCCACAGTGGTACACTGTAATAATGTAGACCATGCTGGTGAGAATGCCATAGTGATAGATTGTAAAGATGTAGACCATGCTGGTGAGTATGCCACAATGACACACTGTAATAATATAGACCATGCTGGTGAGTATGCCAGAGGGAAACACTGTAATAATATAGACCATGCTGGTGAGAATGCCAAAGTGATACATTGTAATAAAATTGATCTTGCTGGTGAGTATGCGACAGTGGTACAGTGTAATAATATAGACCATGCTGGTGAGTATGCGACAGTGGTACATTGTAATAAAATAGGCCATGCTGGTGAGTATGCCACAGTGAGACACTGTAATAATATAGACCATGCTGGTGAGTATGTCACAGTGGCACACAGTAATAATATAGACCATGCTGGTGAGTTTGCCACAGTGGTACAATGTAATAATATAGACCATGCTGGTGAGTATGCCACAGTGATACACCGTAATTCTATAGACCTTGCTGGTGAGTGTGCCACAGTGATACATTGTTATAATATAGACCATGCTGGTGAGTACGCCACAGTGATATACTGTAATAATATAGACCATGCTGGTGAGTATGCCACAGTGGTACACTGTAATAAAATAGACCATGCTGGTGAGTATGCTACAGTGATACACTGTCATAATATAGACCATGCTGGTGAGTATGCCACAGTGGTACAACGTAATAATTTAGACCATGCTCGTGAGTATTACACAGTGATACACTATAATAATATAGACCATGCTGGTGAGTATGCCACAGCGATACACTGTAATTATATAGACCATGCTGGTGAGTATGCCACAGTGATACACCGTAATTCTATAGACCATGCTGGTGAGTATGCCACAGTGATACATTGTAATAATATAGAACATACTGGTGAGTATGCCACAGTGGCACACTGTAATAATATAGACCATTCTGGTGAGTATTCCAAAGTGATACACTGTAATAATATAGACCATGCTGGTGAGTATGCGACAGTGGTACACTGTAATAATATAGGCCATGCTGGTGAGTATGCCACAGTGATACACTGAAAATATATAGACCATCCTGTTGAGTATGCAACAGTGGTACACTGTAATATTTCCGGCCATGCTGGTGAGTATGCCACAGTGGTACACTGTAATATTTCAGGCCATGCTGGTGAGTATGCCACAGTGGTACACTGTAATAATATAGACCATTCTGGTGAGTATGCCACAGTGGTACACTGTAATAATATAGACCATTCTGGTGAGTATGCCACAGTTGCACACTGTAATTATATAGACCATTGTGGTGAGTATGCCACAGTGGAACACTGTAATAATATAGACCATGCTGGTGAATATGCAACGGTGGTACACTGTAATATTTCAGGCCATGCTGGTGAGTATGCCACAGTAATACACTGTAATAATTTTGACCATGCTGGTGAGTATGCAACAGCGGTACACTCTTATAATTCAGACCATGCTGGTGAGTATGCCACAGTAGTACACTGTAGTAATATAGACCATTCTGGTGAGTATGCCACAGTGGCACACTGTAGTAATATAGACCATGCTGGTGAGTACGCCACAGTGGCACACTGTAATAATATAGACCATTCTGGTGAGTATGCCACATTGGCACACTGCAATAATATAGACCATGCTGGTGAGTATTTCACAGTGATACACTGTAATAATATTGACCATGCTGGTGAGCATGCCACATTGATACACCGTAATAATATAGACTATGCTGGTGAGTATGCCACAGTGATACACTGTAATAATATAGATAATGCTGGTAGGTATGCCACAGTGATACACTGTAATAAGATAGATAATGCTGGTGAGTATGCCACAGTGATACATTGTAATAATATAGACCATTCTGGTGAGTATGCCACAGTGGAAAATGTGTACATTCCCATAAGAGAATGTGATTCTTGGAGGTCTAGTACTTTGGTGAGCTGAAAGAGATCCTAATAACGTACAATAATGTTATGTTTCAGGACTCAATTGTTACAACTACAATCCCTATTGAAAAATGAGTCCTCTTTTAGTCCAAATCCATACTCAAATGTATGAGCAACATAACTGTACTGTAGATCTGGCAGTGTCAGCAAGGAGCTTATATGTGATTATGGCTATAAGCTGGAAAGCGTATCTAAGCAAGAGTCTAACAGATATTCAGAAATGTGATGTGAAGCCTTCTTGAACTTCTTGGTTATGCTCAGATGGTAAAGGTTTATCACTAGTCCGACTTTGAGGGAACTACAGGTTCATTGAAGCCTTCATAAACCCTTTATAAGGCCTTTATAGATGCTTCAGAAATCACTCTGTGTGCCAGTTTGACCAATATGTGTTGCAAGGATTTGGAGTGAAATGTTTGACTTAAAGGTTTTCTCTTTGTTTTGACCAAATGTGTTTTATTGTTTCAGTTAGGGTCACTAAAAGGCTTTTTTGGTGGTTTTCTTATAAACATTTATGTGTTGCAATTATTGGGAATGAAATGTTTGGCTTGAGGTTGTATACACAGTACTTTTTAAACCGACATATGGCCACAACAGACATGCCATTTCTGGGAATTCTCCTCATGTTTTTTTTTAATTGAGAGAAAGAACAATTTCTTCATCAACAGTCCTAAGCATACTAATAATGGAATCTCTCAGATGTGGTCTTTAAACAAAGAGGCTAATTTGTTGTTCGTGTTTTCCCACAGTCATTTAACGCCTGTTATGTGTGCGGTCGCATTTTTGTGTTGAGTGTTGCCCTGACTGCATTCTTCACATGCAGTTAGCTCTGTGGAACTGTTGTGGTCACCTCTGAAGTCACATTTGAAGATTTTCTTCTTTCTTGTTTGTTTATTCAAAGGGCCCCCCTTCTGCTCTTGAAATGCGAAACTTGAAGCAAAGCACAAATGTTATCAATTAAAACGACTGAAGCGGTTTGTTTCTATCACACAAACAAATTAGGAGATTTGCTGAGGGGGGCTCTGCTACATTCTCTGAGCTGCATTTTACAATGTGTGAGCTGTTATTTTGATGTGAGTGAATGTGGAATGTGGAACTACATACGCCAACCATTAGAAGTAACATGTCATATTAATCTGCACTGATAGCGAGCATAACAAACAAGCTAAAGGGATAAGAGAAGCACAACAACAGCAGCCAGTGAACATCGTTTGAAGAGTGCAGACCTAAGTGTGGAAGATAATTTTCTCAATTTGAGATCTCTCATACGGTCTGTCAATTGTTGATGTTGCTGAGATCATCCCTCTCTCCCTCCCTGCCTCCCTCTCTCCCTCTCTCCCTCTCTCCCTCTCTCTGACAGATGTGGGGTTGATAGGAAATGAGGCACACCCACAATGCGCCCATTGCCTCGGCTGATAACTGGCCTCACACACCCCCCCACACACACACATACACACGTATGCACACAGCTGATGGTGACCTCAGTACAACGTGGGTCTCTACACAACATGTTCTGCACGAATCACAGGCCTTCACCCATGAGACACAAACCATCACCAGACTACGAGAGGATAGTCAGTGTGCGTCATTGCACACATAAACAAGCCCACGAGCATGCACACACACACACACACTTTATACCTTTGTGTTGCGCAGCAACTCACTGCCTTCCTGAAGACAAACAATGTATACGAAACGCTTCAGTCTGGTTTTAGACCCCATCATAGCACTGAGACTGCACTTGTGAAGGTGGTAAATGACTTTTTAATGGCGTCAGACCGAGGAATTTCTCAGCAAACAGCTGGAGGCAGGGCTTTTTCCTATAGAGCTCCATTTTTATGGAATAGTCTGCCTATCCATGTGAGAGACGCAGACTCGGTCTCAACCTTTAAGTCTTTATTGAAGACTCATCTCTTCAGTAGGTCCTATGATTGAGTGTAGTCTGTCCCAGGAGTGTGAAGGTGAACGGAAAGGCATTGGAGCAACGAACCACCCTTACTGTCTTTGCCTGGCCAGTTCCCCTCCACTGGGATTCTCTGCCTCTAACCCTTTTACAGGGGCTGAGTCACTGGCTTACTGGTGCCGTGGCGAAGATCTTGTGGGCTATACTCGGCCTTGTCTCAGGATGGTAAGTTGGTGGTTGAAGATATCCCTCTAGTGGTGTGGGGGCTGTGCTTCGGCAGTGTGGGTGGGGTTATATCCTGCATGTTTGGCCCTGTCCGGAGGTATCGTCGGACGGGGCCACAGTGTCTCCCGACCCCTCCTGTCTCAGCCCCCAGTATTTATGCTGCAGTAGTCTATGTGTCGGGGGGCTAGGGTCAGTCTGTTATATCTGGAGTATTTCTTCTCTTATCTGGTGTCCTGTGTGAATTTAAGTATGCTCTCTCTAATTTTCTCTCTCTCTTTCTTTTTTTCTCTCTCTCTCTCGGAGGACCTGAGCATTAGGACCATTCCTCAAGGCCTACCTGGCCTGATGACTCCTTGATGTCCCGAGTCCACCTGGCCGTGCTGCTTCTCCAGTTTCAACTGTTCTGCCTGTTTTATGAACATTTTAAAATCTTGTCCATGTTCTGTTATAATCTGCAGCAGGCACAGACAGAAGAGGACTGACCACCCCTCACAGCCTGGTTCCTCTCTAGGTTTCTTCCTAGGTTTTGGCCTTTCTAGGGAGTTTTTCCTAGCCACCGTGCTTTTACACCTGCATTGCTTGCTGTTTGGGGTTTTAGGCTGGGTTTCTGTACAGCACTCTGTGACATCAGCTGATGTAAGAAGGGCTTTATAAATACATTTGATTTGATGTGATACATCTTTCAATCTCTTTACATAACCTTCTTGTTAACTAGAGTATTTGTTGTTGTTTACCTTTTTCCCTTCCTGTAGTATTTCTTCTTCTATAAGGATCTCCTCAGGGCTTTTTCCTCCAGACACTTTCCAGAGACTGTTGACATCCAGTGGAAGCCATAGGTACTGCAACCTGTGTCCTATTCCCCATTGATTTCTATTACCAGGCCTTCAAAGTGAGAGGAGGGCAAAAGAAAAAGGAATTCGGGACAGAAATCTCTCGGGTTTTTGCCTGCTATATCTGTTCTGGTATACCCACAGACTATATCTTAATGGTTTTAGAAACCTTAGAGTGTTTCCTATCCAATAGTACTAATTATGTGAATATCCTAGTTTCTGGCCATGAGTGGCAGGCATTTAACTTTGGGCACGTCAGACAGGCGACAATTCGGAAAATGGGACCCTAGCTGTAAGAGGTTAATGTTTTATGTGAAAGGTCTGGAATAAACGCTGGGCACGAGAAAGAGTCAAGTATCAAGGTCTTATGTACAAGGAGAGCTAATGTCAATAACATGCATGTCAATCTCTCCTGGCTCAAAGAAGAGGAGAGATTGACTGCACCAGTACTTGTCTTTGAGAGAGGTATTGACATGTTGAAAGCACCAAACTGTCTGTTCAAACAACTAGCACACAGCTCGAACACCCATGCATACCCCCACAAGTCATGATGTCTTTTCACAGTCCCCGACGCCAGAAAAGACTATGGGAAACGCACAGTACTACATAGAGCAATGACTACATGAAACTCTGTTCCACATCAAGTAAATCAAGCAATCAGATTAAAAAAAAGATAAAACGACACCTTACTGAACAACATGGACTGTGAAAAGACATACACAGGCACACACACGCATACGAACACACACGCTAACACACACACACACAAGTATATCGTAATGTTGTAATATTGTTGTATTGGGATATTATACATTTTGTATTACAGATATCTAGTGGAAGAGTAGTGGTGTAATAATGTGTTGTGTGATGTACTGTTTCATTTCATTTTCATGTAATTGTCTTAATCTTGTTTGGACCCCAGGAGGAGTAGCTGCTCCCTTGAAAGGAACTAATGGGGATCTACATGTATAATAAATACTAATACAAATACATGGGCAGTGAAGTGAAATATTCTGAATGTTGCAGATAGAAATGTAATAAATAGAGTTGACACAATTCCCTATTCTACATGACAGACAATCACATCTGTTCTACACCATACAAAAGTTTGTGGTCACTAAGAAATTCCCTTGTTTTTCCTAACCACCGTGCTTTTACACCTGCATTGCTTGCTGTTTGGGGTTTTAGGCTGGGTTTCTGTACAGCAATCTGTGACATCAGCTGATGTAAGAAGGGCTTTATAAATACATTTGATTTGATTTGACAAGTACATTAGTTTGTTTAGTTTGAGAAACAGACGCCTCACAAGTCCTCAACTGGCAGCTTCATTAATTAGTACCCGCAAAACACCAGTCTCAACATCAACAGTGAAGAGGCAACTCCGGGATGCTGGCCTTCTAGGCAGAGTTGCAAAGAAAAAGCCATATCTCAGACTGGCCAATAAAAATAAAAGATTAAGATGGGAAAAAGAACACAGACACTGGACAGAAGAACTCTGCCTCGAAGGCCAGCATCCCGGAGTCGCCTCTTCACTGTTGACGTTGAGACTGGTGTTTTGCGGGTACTATTTAATGAATGTCTTCATGACTGTATACATGTCAGTATAGATACATTACTATATGGGCTGGTTGGTGTTGTATTTTTCCCTTCATTGGATGACACAGGCTAGTCATATACCGTACCAGTCAAAAGTTTGGACACACCTACTCATTCAAGAGTTTTTCTTTATTTTTACTATTTTCTACATTGTAGAATAATATTGAAGACATCAAAACTATTAAATAACACAGATGGAATCATGTAGTAACCAAAAAAGTGTTAAACAAATAGTTTAAACAAGTAGCCACCTTTACCTTGATCACAGTTTTGCACACTCTTGGCATTCTCTCAACCAGTTTCACCTGGAATGCTTTTACAACAGTCTTGAAGGAGTTCCCACATATGCTGAGCACTTGTTGGCTACTTTTACTTTACTCCACGGTCCAACTCATCCCAAACCATCTCCGCAATCACTCGACTTCAACCCAATTGAGATGGTTTGTGGGACTATCATTTGTTTTTCAAAAGAACAATGACCCAACACATCTCCAGGCTGTGTAAGGGCTATTTGGAGTGCAGCATCCATCACTCTCCATCTTGGTCAAATAGCCCTTACACAGCCTGGAGATGTGTTGGGTCATTGTCCTTTGGAAAAACAAATGATAGTCCCACTAAGCCCAAACCAGATGGGATGGCGTATCGCTGCAGAATGCTGTGATAGCCATGCTGGTTAAGTGTGCCTTGAATTCGAAATAAATCACTGACAGCAAAGCACCCCCACACCATCACACCTCCTCCTCCATACTTCACGGTGGGAACCACACATGCAGAGGTCATCCGTTCACCTACTCCGCGTCTCACAAAGACACAGCGGTTTGAACCAAAAATCTCAAATTTGGACTAATCAGACCAAAAGACAGAATTCCACCGGTCTAATGTCCATTGCTCGTGTTTCTTGGCCCAAGAAAGTCTCTTCTTCTTCATTTTTCTTTAATGAGTTGGACGAGAGGGATTTACTCCAGACACCTGAACAGGCCCTCATCCCCAGTATTTGCAGTAGAAAGAGACAAAGGTTTTGCAGAAGGAGATCGGGGTGCCTTGTGAGGATTAGGCGACGAGTGGCTAATCTGCCTTTGCCACCCGTACTATTGGCAAACATATAATCGCTGGATAATAAATTGGATCAACTAAAAGCATGTGTATCCTACCAACAGGACATTAACTTATTAGGGAGCGGCTCCAGAGGTGACGGTTTTGGAGAGTATGGCGTGCCCAAAGTAAAATGCCTCCCACTCAGGCCCAGAAAATAGGATATGCACATAATTAGTACTATTGGATAGGAAACACTCTGAAATGTCTAAGAGTGTTAAAATATTGTCTGTGAGTATAACAGAACTGATATAACAGGCGGAAACCCGAGGAATTTCTGTCCTGGAAAAAGTGGTTTTGACACATTGGCTCATTCTGAACCCCTCCCTATTGAAAACAGACATATATAGGAGTAAGATTGCAGTACCTATTGCTTCCACTGGATGTCAACAGTCTCTAGACAGTGTTCGATGATGTTTAGTTGCTCTGGATGGTAATAGAAGAAGAATTTCGAAGTGGTCATCAGATGTAACAGAAGAGGATGCGCGTTCACGGGCTCGCAAGCGCTGTGGTTTTTTCCTTTCCTATCGTCCAGTTTATAATCCGGTTGAAATATTATAGTAAATATACATAAAAGTGTTCCTAAGGATACATAATCAATGATGTTTGATTGTTCTTGGACAAGTGTATAGGTATAGGTTGAACGCGTTCTCTTCACGGTTCAATGGGCGAGTGGACGCTGTATTTTATGATCATAACACGCCAACCAAACGGAGATTTATGGATATAATAAATGACCTTTGATAACAAAAGAACCATTGGATGTCTTCGTTGGACACTTGGGAAGCCCTCAGCAGAAGTTCTTCAAAAGTTAAGGGATTTGTTTTTGCTGTGAAATGTGTTTTGTGTGAACCACGATGGTTTATGAATTTATGATAATGGGAAAATATTGGAGGTGCTACCCTCAAACAATCAAATGTTGTGCTTTCGCCGTAAAGTCTTTTTGAAATCTGACAACGCTGTGATATTGCCAAGAGGCAGAGCTTTTGATGACTATGCAACACTTGTATATTGATGAATGTTTAATAATTCAACTTTTGGATTTTGAATTTGGCGCCTTGCATTTCACCGGGTAGTGTCGGGAGTGGCGCCCCACCACTCCCTAAGTAGTTTTAAAAACTGTAATATCTTGTGTTTCACCCAGTCGTGGCTGAACGACGACATGAATAACATACAGCTGGCTGGTTATACATTGCATCGGCAGGATAGAACAGCAGCCTTTGGTAAGACAAGGGGTGGCGGTCTATGTAAATTTGTAAACAACAGCTGGTGCACGATATTTAAGGAAGTCTCAAGGTTTTGCTCGCCTGAGGTAGAGTATCCCATGATAAGCTGTAGACCACACTATCTACACTATCTACCTTTTTCAAAGCTGTCTACATACCACCACAGACTGATGCTGGCACTAAGACCGCACTCAATGAGCTGTATACAGCCAAAAGCAACGTTCATCCAGAGGCGGCACTCCTAGTGGCCGGGGACTTTAATGCAGGGAAACTTAAATCTGTTTTACCTAATTTCTATCAGCATGTTAAATGTGCAAACAGTGGGAAAAAAACTCTAGACCACCTTTGCTCCACACACAGAGACGCGGACAAAGCTCTCCCTCGCCCTCCATTTGGTGAATCTGACCAAAATTCTATCCTCCTGATTTCTGCTTACAAGCAAAAATTAAAGCAGGAAACTCTGTCAATAAAAAAGTGTTTTTCTAGCCCAGACTGGAATATGTATCGCTGCAGAATGCTGTGATAGCCATGCTGGTTAAGTGTGCCTTGAATTCGAAATAAATCACTGACAGTGTCACCAGCATAGCACCCCCACACCATCACACCTCCTCCTCCATGGCTTCATCAATAAGTGCATCGATGATGTCGTCCCCACAGTGACTGTACGTACATACCCAAACCAGAAGCCATGGATCACAGGCAACATCCTCACTGAGCTAAAGGGTAGAGCTGCCGCCTTCAAGGAATGGGACTTTAACCCTGAAGCTTATAAGAAATTCCGCTATGCCCTCCGACAAACCCTCAAACAGGCAAAGCGTCAATACAGGACTAAGATCAAATCGTACTACACCGGCTCTGACGCTCGTCGGATGTGGCATGGCTTGCAAACTATTACAGATTACAAAGGGAAGCACAGCCGAGAGCTGCTCAGTGATACGAGCCTAACAGACAAGCTAAATTACTTCTATGCTCGCTTCGAGGCAAGTAACACTGAAACATTAGAGCATTAGAGCATCAGCTGTTCCGGACGACTATGTGATCACGTTCTCCGCAGCCGATGTGAGTAAGACCTTTAAACAGGTCAACATTCACAAGGCCGCAGGGCCAGACGGATTACCAGGACCTCTACTCAACCTCTCCCTGTCCGTGTTTGTAATACCAACATGTTTCAAGCAGACCACCATAGTCCCTCTGCCCAAGAACACCAAGGTAACTTGCCTATATGACTACCGACCCGTAGAACGCACATCTGTAGCCATGAAGTGCTTTGAAAGTCTCACATCAACACCATTCTCTCAGAAACCATAGACCCACTCCAATTTGCATACAGCCCCAACAGATCCACAGACGATGCAATCTCTATTGCACTCCACACTACCCTTTCACACCTAGACAAAAGGAACACATATGTGAGAATGCTATTCATTGACTACAGCTCAGCTTTCAAAACCATAGTGCCCTCAAAGCTCATCACTAAGCTAAGGACCCTGGGACTAAACACCTCCCTCTGCAACTTAATTCTGGACTTCCTGATGGGCCACCCCCAGGTGGTAAGGGTAGGTAACAACACATCCGCCACGCTGATCCTCAACACGGGGGCCCCTCGGGGTGCGTGCTCAGTCCTCTCCTGTACTCCCTGTTCACTCATGACTGCATTGTCAGGCATGATCCCAACACCATCATTAAGTTTGCCGATGACACAACAGTGGTAGGCCTGATCACAGACAACGACGAGACAGCCTATAGGGAGTGTGGTGCAAGGACAACAATCTCTTCCTCAATGTGATCAAGACAAAGGAGATGATTCTGGACCACAGGAAAAGGAGGACCGAGCACGCCCCCATTCTCATTGACGGGGCTGTAGTGGAGCAGGTTGAGAGCTTCAAGTTTCTTGGCGTCACGAACAACTAACATGCTCCAAGCACACCAAGACAGTCGTGAAGAGGGCACGACAAGACCTATTCCCCCTCAGGAGACTGAAAAGATTTGGCATGGGTCCTCAGATCCTCAAAAGGTTCTACAGCTGCACCATCGAGAACATCCTGACGGGTTGCATCACTGCCTGGTATGGCAACTGCTCGGCCTCTGACCGCAAGGCACTACAGAGCGTAGTGTGTACAGCCCAGTATATCACTGGGGCCAAGCTTCCTGCCATCCAGGACCTCTATACCAGGCGGTGTCAGAGGAAGGCCCTAAAAATTGTCAAAGACTCCAGCCACCCTAGTCACAGACTGTTCTCTCTGCTACCGCACGGCAAGCGGTATCGGAGCGCCAAGCTTCTAAACAGCCTCCTGAACATCTAACCAAATGGCTACCCAGACTATTTGCATTGCCCCCTTCTACGTTGCTGCTACTCTCTGTTATTATCTATACATAGTCACTTTAATAACTCTACCTACATGAAAAAAAAATCTCTACCTACATTACCTCAATTACTTTGACTCTGTACCGGTACCCCCTGTATATAGCCTCGCCATTGTTATTTTACTGCTGCTCTTTAATTATTTGTTACTTTTGTTTCTTACTTATTTTGGTATTTTTCTTAAAACTGCATTGTTGGTTAAGGGCTTGTAAGTAAGCATTTCACTGTAAGGTCTACCTGTTGTATTCGGTGCATGTCTCCTCTGAACAGTTGATGTTGAGATGTGTCTGTTTCTTGAACTCCTTAAAGCATTTCTTTGGGCTGCGATTTCTGAGACTGGTAAGTTTAATGAACTTGTCCTCTGCAGCAGAGGTAACTCTGGGTCTTCCTTTCCTGTGGCGGTCCTCATGAGAGCCAGTTTAATCATAGCGCTTAATGGTTTTTGCGATTGCACTTGAAGAAACCTTCATAGTTCTTGATAGTTTCCAGATTGACTGACCTTCATGTCTTAAAGTAATGATGGACTGTCGTTACTCTTGGCTTATTTGAGCTGTTCTTGCCATAATATGGACTTGGTCTTTTACCAAACAGGGCTATCTTCCCTATACCACCCCTATCTTGTTACAACACAACTGATTGGCACAAATGCATTAAGGAAAGAAATTCCACAAATGAACCTATAACATGGCACACCTGTTAATTGAAGCAGGAAACACAAGTCACCTGCATTCCAGGTGACTACCTCAAGAAGTTGGTTGAGAGAATGCCAAGAGTGTGCAAAGCTGTCATCAAGGCAAAGGGTCGGTACTTTGAAGAATCTCAAATATAAAATGTATTATTATTTGTTTAACACTTTGTTGGTTACTACATGATTCCATATGTGTTATTTCATAGTTTTGATGTCTTCACTCTTATTCTACAATGTAGGAAAATATTAAAAATAAAGAAAAACCCTTTAATGAGTAGGTGTGTCCAAACTTTTTACTGGTTCTGTACAGTAACAGCTAATTACATTGTAACATTTCGCTCTTTGACACTGTTTCACACAGTACCTCCCGCCCCAACCCACTTACCGCACCCCCTCCCTCTTCCAGAGACAGAAATCCCCTCCCAGCCCCTCTAGTCGACTTCCAACCCCGAATCCCAAGGCCTTTCCCCCCCACTCCTTTCTTTTTCTTGCCAAGGAATTTGAACAAAGCCAAGAAGAACATATTGCTGACTGAACACAAACTTCATCAAACAGCAAACTCTGATGTTCTCCATATGGTCACCTGGTACTGGCCCGCCATTCACTGCCACTGACAGCAGGGACTGCTACATACAGTTGAAGTTGGAAGTTTACATACACTTAGGTTGGAGTCATTAAAACTTGTTTTTCAACCACTCCACAAATTTCGTGTTAACAAACTATAGTTTTGGCAAGTCGGTTAGGACATCTACTTTGTGCATGACACAAGTAATTTTTCCAACTATTGTTTACAGACAGATTATTTATCTTATAATTCCCTGTATCACAATTCCAGTGGGTCAGAAGTTTACATACACTAAGTTGACTGTGCCTTTAAACAGCTTGGAAAATTCCAGAAAATGATATCAATGGCTTTAGAATCTTCTGATAGGCTAATTGACATAATTTGAGTCAATTGGAGGTGTACCTGTGGATGTATTTCAAGGCCTACCTTCAAACTCAGTGCCTCTTTGCTTGACATCATGGGAAAATCAAAAGAAATCAGCCAAGACCTCAGAAGAAAGATTGTAACCTACACAGGTCTGGTTCATCCTTGGGAGAAATTTCCAAATGCCTGAAGGTACCACGTTCATCTGTACAAACAATAGTACGCAAGTATAAACACCATGGGACCACACAGCCGTCACAAGGAGACGCGTTCTGTCTCCTAGAGATGAACGTACTTTGGTGCAAAAAGTGCAAATCAACAGCAAAGGATCTTGTGAAGATGCTGGAGGAAACCAGTACAAAAGTATCTATATCCACAGTAAAACGAGTCCTATATCAACATAACCTGAAAGGCCGCTCAGCAAGGAAGAAGCCACTGCTCCAAAACCGCCATAAAAAAAAGCCAGACTACGGTTTGCAACTGCACATGGGGACAAAGATCAAAGTTTGTGGAGAAATGTCCTCTGGTCTGATGAAACAAAAATATAACTATTTGTCCATAATGACCATCGTTATGTTTGGAGGAAAAAGGGGGAGGCTTGCAAGCTGAAGAACACCATCCCAACCGTGAAGCACGGGGGTGGCAGCATTATGTTGTATAGAAAATAGATGGCATCATGAGGCAGGAAAATTATGGGGATATATTGAAGCAACATCTCAAGACATCAGACAGGAAGTTAAAGCTTGGTTGCAAATGGGTCTTCCAAATGGACAATGACCCCAAGCATACGTCCAAAGTTGTGGCAAAATGGCTTAAGAACTACAAAGTCAAGGTATTGGAGTGGCCATCACAAAGCCCTGACCACAATCCTATAGAATATTTGTGGGCAGAACTGAAAAAGAGTGTGTCTGTGTGGGTTTCTTTGGAAGGTTACGGGGGAACTTCTTTAACGAAGGAGAAAACTAAAGGAGAGTAAAACAATAACAGATGTAGAATTCCGTACACAACAAGGTTTGAATGTTAGAAAAGTCCCGTAGGTTGAGAAACTTTGAAACAGCATCCTCGACTGTGTAATGATGACTGGTAGACGCTAAACATTTGGGGACCATAAGCCTTAGTTTGTCCCCTCGTGTTTTGAACCCGAAACCAGTGCAGAGGGAGCATGAAGCAAGAGACAAGAGACAAGAGACAAGAGACAGACAAATTGGAAAGAAAGAGGAAAAAATAGCAGCGAGTGTTTGGTTTACTTTAAGTTTCAGGTACCACTCTCATTTCCAACTGAAACATTGGTTTTTCTTGGCAAACGCCCAGAGGTATTTGACCTCATTCACTTTTCTCTGCAGGATCATTCAATTAGCGGTAACACCGCTCCCTAGGCGATGAACCCTTGGAGTATTAGCAATTATTGAAAAACTCAAACACACCAACTTCAGAAAGCGTAAGGGGAAAGATCAATAATTTACAGCCATATTTCATCTGATCATCATTCAGCTCCTCTATGAAACACAAGTGGTCCCATGATACTGACCTGCACCCCCAGGAATGTGTGATTCACAGGAAGATTGGTGGATTTGGCTGCTGAAAGAAGAGAGACGTCCCCCTATCTAGAGTGGACCAAGCTGGAGAACCAAGCTGGAGAACCAATCTGTACTAGCAGATCTAGAAGAATTCTGCCAACGCTCTCTTCTGCATGTCAAATGGAACATGGCAGGGTTTTGAGAACTTTTGGCAATAACAACATTTCTCCATCAGAAAATGGAGAAACAAAGATCTCGAATTGCAGGGGTTTGCTAATGATATTATCTAACGGTCCAGAGAAAATAGGGATCTTCTTACCCTCTGTGTCCTGCTATATCATGGTGATTAGCTAACAATGCTTATCCAGGGACACAGAGTCCAAAATGCAAGAGAGAGAGAACCATCTGGCTGGTCCTGGCTGTGGCATGCAGCGCTGAGAGACCTGGGCACTGTTCAGGAGAGCACAATGTTACAGAACGTTCAGATGTGTTGTGTAGAACATAGATTGCATTTGGAAAGTATTCAGACCTCTTGACTTTTTCCACATTTTGTTACGTTTCCTCATCAATCTACACATAATACTCCATAATGACAAAGCAAAAACAGGTTTTTAGAAATGTTTGCAAATGTATAAAAAGTATATAAGTATTCAAACCCTTTACTCAGTACTTTGTTGAAGCAACTTTGGCAGCGATGACAGCCTCAAGTCTTCTTGGGTATGACGCTACAAGCTTGGCACACCTGTTTGGGAGGTTTATCCCATTCTTCTCTGCAGATCCACTCAAGCTCTGCCAAGTTGGATGGGTAGCATCGCTGCACAGCTATTTTCAGGTCTCTCCAGAGATGTTTGATCGGGTTCAAGTCTGGGCTCTGGCTGGACCATTCAAGGACATTCAGAGACTTGTCCGGAAGCCACTCCTGCGTTGTCTTGGCTGTGTGCTTAGGGTTGTTGTCCTGTTGGAAGGTGAACCTTTGGCCAATTCTGAGGTCCCGAGGGTTCTGGAGTAGGTTTTCATCAAGGATCTCTCTGTACTTTGCTCCGTTCATCTTTCCCTCGATCCTGACTGGTGTCCCAGTCCCTGCCGCTGAACAAAATCCACAAAGCATGATGCTGCCACCACCATGCTTCACCGTAAGGATGGTGCCTGGTTTCCTCCAGACGTGACGCTTGGCATTCAGGCCAAAGAGTTCAATCTTGCTTTCATCAGACCAGAGAATCTTGTTTAAGTACCTTTTGGCAAACTCCAAGTGAGTTGTCATGTTCCTTTTACTGAGGAGTGGCTTCCGTCTGGCCACTCTACCATAAAAGCCTGATTGCTGGAGTGCTGCAGAGATGGTTGTCCTTCTGGAAGGTTCTCCCATCTCCACAGAGGAAGTCTGGACCACTGTCAGAGTGACCATCGGGTTCTTGGTCACCTCCCTGACCTTGGCCCTTCTCCCCCGATTGCTCAGTTTGGCCGGGCGGGCCAGCTCTAGGAAGAGTCTTGGGGGTTCCAAACTTCTTCCATTTATGATTGATGGAGGCCACTGTGTTCTTGGGGACCTTCAATGCTGCAGAGGCACAGATCCCCAGATCTGTGCACAATCCTGTCTCGGAGCTCTACGTACAATTCCTTCGATCTCAAGGCTTGGTTTTTTGCTCTGACATGGTGTGTGCCTTTCCAAATCATGTCCACAATTTAATTTACCACAGGTGGACTACAATTAAGTTACAGAAACATCTCAAGGATGATCAATTTCGAGTCTCATAGCAAAGTGTCTGAATACTGATGTACATTTTTTTATCTTTAAGGTATTTGCCAACATTTTCACTTGTCATTATGGGGTATTGTGTGTGAAGATTGATGAGGAAAAAAAATTATTGTATACATTTTAGAATAAGGCTGTAATGTAACAAAATGTGGATACTTTCTGAATGCACTGTATATGGTTGTATGTGAAGAATAATAGGACATCATGAGTTGACTCTATTTGTTACATTTCTATCTGCAGTGTTGTGAACATTTTGCCTAATGGAATTCACCCCTGGTTCTGGCTCCTAATCTGGGGCTGTGGACTGGACTGGAGGTATCCCATCCTACTCATTATTCTCTTCTGGGCATTAAGAGGAAAATCCTGTTGAATGTCTCCAGAGTGACATTCCCTGGGGTTATTTATTCAGGAATGTTAATGTGCTTAGAATCTGCATGTATGGCCCTTAATGTCGCCCCTATCAGGCAGCCGATCAGACGTACCGTCTCTCTGGGTGCAGTCCTTCTAGTTAACCAACAACACTGATGCAAAAGCAATTTGTTGACGGTGTCATCTATCTGAATGATGGGTGCTGTAGAGGAGCATGGTCATTATAGATGTACAGTTGAAGTCGGAAGTATACATTCACCTTAGCCAAATACGTTTAAACTCAGTTTTACACAATTCCTGACATTTAATCCTAGTAAGAATTCCCAGTCTTAGGTCAGTTAGGATCACCACGTTATTTTAAGAATGTGAAATGTCAGAATAATAGTAGAGAGAATGATTTAGTTCAGATTTTATTTCTTTCATCACATTCCCAGTGGGTCAGAAGTTTACATACACTCAATTAGTATTTGGTAGCATTGCCTTTAAATTGTTTAACTTGCGTCAAACGTTTCGGGTAGCCTTCCACAAGCTTCCCACAATAAGTTAGGTGAATTTTGGCCCATTCCTCCTGACAGAGCTGGTGTACCTGAGTCAGGTTTGTTTGCCTCCTTGCTCTCACTCGCTTTTTCAGTTCTGCCCACAAATGTTCTATCGGGTTGAGGTCAGGGCTTTGTGATGACCACTCCAATACCTTGACTTTGTTGTCTTTAAGCCATTTTGCCACAACTTTGGAAGTATGCTTGGGGTCATTGTCCATTTGGAAGACCCATTTGCAACCAAGCTTTAACTTCCTGACTGATGACTTGAGATTGCTTCAATATATCCACATAATTTTCCTGCCTCATGATGCCATCTATTTTGTGAAGTGCACCTGTCCCTCCTGCAGCAAAGCACCCCCACAACATGATGCTGCCACCCCTGTGCTTCACAGTTGGGATGGTGTTCTTCCCCCTTTTTCCTCCAAACATAACGATGGTCATTATGGCCAAACAGTTCTATTTTTGTTTCATCAGACCAGAGGACATTTCTCCACAAAGTACGATCTTTGTCCCCATGTGCAGTTGCAAACCGTAGTCTGGCTTTTTTATGGAGGTTTTGGAGCAGTGGCTTCTTCCTTGCTGAACGGCTTTTCAGGTTGTCGATTTAGGACTCGTTTTTACTGTGGGTATAGATACTTTTGTAGTTTGAAGGTAGGCCTTGAAATACATCCACAAGTACACCTCCAATTGACTCAAATGATAGCTTCTAAAGCCATGACATTTTTTGGAATTTTCCAAGCTGTTTAAAGGCACAGTCAACTTAGTGTATGTAAACTTCTGACCCACTGGAATTGTGATACAGTGAATTATAAGTGAAATAATCTGTCTGTAAACAATTGTTGGAAAAATTACTTGTATCATGCACAAAGTAGATGTCCTAACCGACTTGCCAAAACTATAGTTTGTTAACAAGAAATTTGTGTAGTGGTTGAAAAACAAGTGTTATTGACTCCAACCTAAGTGTATGCAACCTTCTGACTTCAACTGTATGTCTTTATGTCCATCAGATCTCACCAGAAGCTCTAGAATAGATGGAAGGCTAACATTAAAGTTGTAGCAAATAGCTGATGGTATGACC
This sequence comes from Brachymystax lenok tsinlingensis, assembly GCA_030435695.1. Taxonomy (NCBI): domain Eukaryota; kingdom Metazoa; phylum Chordata; class Actinopteri; order Salmoniformes; family Salmonidae; genus Brachymystax; species Brachymystax lenok. Next base: position 30,860,430 of record CM059788.1, on the reverse strand, counting down.
ATTTTGGGGTAATTCTTGGCTTAATGTTTTGCCTGTTGCACTTGCCCTCATGTCTTGTTAGAGATTCAGGAGGACTTGAGTACTTCCTGGGTATGATCCACTGTAAATATTTACATGTGCATGTCTTCTTCTTCAGTCTCCATTCTCCTCTCAATTATCTTGTTTGTCTATCAACTGGCTCCACTGCTCTTTATGGTATTATAAAGAACAAACACCCAAAATGCAACACAATTACAAATCTGAGACATACAATCCATTAAGTTTTACTATCACTTCATCTCTCTGTAGGCTCCTAACTGAAACCAGCTGTATGGTCCTGGCCTGGGCCATGTAAATAAATATGCATATGGCAGAGCTATCAATTAACAATGCTTTTCCTTTTGCTGATTTCCCCCTCTTTTCCCATTCTCCGTCAGTTAAAGTTGTGTACCAAACTTCCCCGGAGGAGAATTTGAGCAATTCTCAAATTCCTTGTGAATAGTGTATTTTCTGACATGGATATGTTGAGACCTCAACACTTGAGTTTTTATATTTTCTTCAAGAAAAGTAAACTGCCTGTTGAGTTCGTTGAGTGTTTTCTTGCGTAATTGTGCAATAAAAGTCCATAAAGCTCCCCACCCAACCCAACTGTTTTTTGTTTGCTAGTCGAGGCACTTCCACAAATTATGTGACCCAGGAGAATTTCCTTCCTGGCCCAGTGGCCTTGTTTGTAACAGTGTTTTTTTGACCACCGACTCGCCGCATGCAAACCCATACGCCACGCTTTGACATCATCATCATCATGGACTCAACAGGAATATATATGTTCCTCTATCTATTTAAACAAACATAGATGTGTGTGTGTGTGTCCTGGTCTGGTCCAGTCAGGTCCAGGACAAACAGATCCTCTCCCTACTGGTATGAGTCTCTCTGGTTGTGGTTTTATATCCACTTCTCAGCGCCCTTCAATACTTAATGCCTCAACTGGTTTGGCAGAAAACCAGGGTTACTTCACAAATAACCCACACACCCATTTTATGATTCATAAATAATAAATCACAGCTAATTTCACTGACAGCTGTAGTAAAACCTAATCTGCTTATAATGGTGGCCTTCAATGACATCCACATCTAGACCACATTTCTGCTGTTTGTTTAATTTAACGATTTCCCTGAAACTGGAAGGCAGAAGCCGGAGTTGTAAAAATCAACATAACACTTCAAAGCCAAATTTGAATGGACACCCTACCCTTAGGTCATCAGACACCACCCTGAAAACATTCACCTGGAGACTAATATTTCACTATCCCCTGTGGTATTAGTAACCTCATTTTTATATTCACTAACTCCACTCGATGAACCTCTCAATCTTTGAGGAAATGTTGTGTCAACGCACGCGTTGCTGTGCAACTGCAAGTAGTGATCTAACTTATGATTTCCTCATATCAAATCAGAGAGACTGCTATAAGTCAACTTTGACAGTGAAGGGCAAAACATGTTTCATATTTCAGGCTTGACATGGAATACAAAGGTACGAACACTTCTATCTCTGATTGGACTGTGATTTCCTTGGTTTCCCTAGCAGGGAAGGTCATGAAGTAATACTGCCCTCTACAGACCTTCTTCACACATCACAAGTAACTTTGAATCAGGTTACAGGATCTTTCATTTTATTTTCTCAAAAGTGCCTGTGTGTGTTGGTGTTGTGTTCAAGATTGAGCTGGTGCTTAAGTCTTTTCTCAACCTGAGGAGAGTGGAGCTGCAACGGCCGAAACCTCATCTGGCGGCCTATTGTAGGGCATCCTTTGTGGGGGAATGTTGATGGGTTTCAGCCTCTCCCTGGAAAATCAAATAGGTTTGGGATTTAACATGTGTCAGCATGGGACTACTGGTCACAGATGATGTCGAGTGTGGTATGATCCGTGATCAAAAGGTCAACAAATAGGTATAAAAAGTTATCATACTTTTATGAGAGAGATCCATAACTATGTTACATAACATTGCCTATTTTGGTGTGTATAACTCCAATAACAGAAGACTGTTCACAGAAGACTGTTCACCTTACTCCACATTTTGTTACAGCCTGAATTCATTTGCCACATTTGCAAAAAGGATGCATGTTTTAGAATATTTTTATTCTGTACAGGCTTCCATATTTTCACTCTGTCATGTAGGTTAGTATTGTGGAGTAACTACAATGTTTTCTCCTATCACAGCCATTAAACTCTGTAACTGTTTTAAAGTCACCATTGGCCTCATGGTAAAATCCCTGAGCTACCAATAGGTGCCCTTCTTTGCAAGGCTTTGGAAAACCTACCTGGTCTTTTTGGTTCAATCTGTGTTTGAAATTCACTGCTCGATTGAGGAACCGTACAGATAATTGTATGTGTGGGGTACCAAGATGAGGTAGTCATTCAAAAATCATATTAAACACTATTATTGCACACAGAGTGTCCATGCAGCTTATGTGAATTGTTAAGCAATGTTTTACTCTCAAACTTAAGCTTGCCATAAAAAAGGGGTTAAATATTTATTGACTCAAGACATTTCAGCTTTCCATTCCATTTTGACATTATGGGGTATTGTGTGTAGGCCAGTGACACAAAATCTTTATTTAAAATGTGGAAAACGTCAAGGGGTGTGAATACTTTCTGAAGGCACTGTATTACTGTCGCTTTCCCATCACATTGTTACTACGCTGATGTGAACTTAAGCTATAAATGATCTTGAGAATGTATCTGAGTTTCATAAATAATACACATCAGTTTTAACTAACCTCTTGCCAGCCACAACTTAAAATTAAGCCCTCAGAAGAAAGGTTGATCTTACTGGTTGAAGTTGTCCTGGTGCAGGTCATGTAGATATCTGGGGATGCGGGACTTGAAGACGTAGCGATAGCCAGCGTTAACGTATTTCTTATGAGTTTTCCTGGTTAGTTTCTTAGCCAGGTTGTAACGTCCCACTCCCACTGTGGTCTGGTTGAGGTGAAAAGAAGTTGGGTGTCAAGATAAGATTGAAGGTCTTTCCTCAACTTAGAAATAGACCTATTTGGTCCGTATAATAAAAAGAAAAGTAAAAGCAAGATGAAGATGAAGATTGATGATGTCAATATCACTCACATAGTTCCCCTGCATCAGTCTCTCGGCCCTCAGGGTGATACGAGGAGAGGAGGAGAGGAAGGGAGGAGGGTTGCGGTTCTCCACTTTGGGCAGACAAACATCTTCATAGAATCCATGACCAGAGTGTCTCTGCTGTTATTGTTTTATGTGAGTTTGAGGTATAAGACTGGAGGCGAGCCAGCTAACTACATCTGATTACTACATCCATTCTGCTAAAAGAGCAGGAACATATTCTGAATATTACTGTAATTGCATGGATATGATCACTTGTTAGCTACTTGATATTTTAACTACATTAGTCTACAATACGCTATATCAATGTGTTTACATTGTGGACTGAGTAGACTATGACAGGGCTGTACTGACCGCTGGCCGTGGGTACTGGGGCAGGGAACACAAGTAGATGCGTTCTGTAGGGAGGGAAGGGTACTGGTCTAGGGTGCCAAACTTGCCATGGTGTCTTTTCTCTGGTCGCAGAACGTCCTCACATAAGACCTTTGCTGGCTTGGCGAACGTAGCCAGATTCAGATTGGCTTTTTTCTAGGGCAGGAAGGAGGCAAAATAACCCAATTATTCAGAAATAGCATGTGAAGGGATGTCCTCAAGGCAAGCAACATTCAAGCAGGGTTTTAGGTTGAAATATCAAATCAAAGTTTATTTGTCACGTGCGCCGAATACAACATGTGTAGACCTTACAGTGAAATGCTTACTTACAGGCTCTAACCAACAGTGCAAAAAAGTACACATCAAACATGCAGTTTCCTTTTCAACTGCTTATCACAATGGAAAGAAAATGACTGAACATAATGTAGTACGAAAAATTATAATTTAATGAGTTCACGATGGAATGGATCAATTATCAATCTTCACAGAGGATCATGATGACATACCATGAAATATAAATTCTCCAATTCGTCTGGCAATTCCTCTACATGCACTTTAACAGCTCTCATAACAACACTCAATGGCGCTCCCTTCACCCTTATGTCATTCTTATAATTGTTCATAAATATATTTTTTTCATTTAACCTTTTATACAGGTTATTCTAATTGAAGGGCCTAGTTACCGGGGCAGCAAAATATCCACAGGTGATTGGCTTGTCTCGTCGGCCAGTGAAAAGGTCGTAGGGTCCTCGTTTGCTGATGTGGCGACTGAGGAGCACCTCAGTGAAGGTCGGTAAGTTGTAGGTACCAGGACACAGACCAGAGTCCTGAACACAGAGAGAAGGAAACATCAAACACCCATAAGCACCTGTCTGTGTTGTCTCTGTCTGTGTTGCTGCTGGTGAAAAAATACATTTCCCACTTATTCCCCCAATAAACCTTTTCATTCATTGATATATTCCGTTTCCCCTATACAGTTGAAGTCAGAAGTTTACATACACTTAGGTTGGAGTCATTAAAACTCGCTTTTCAACCACTCCACAAATGTCTTATTTGTCTATTTAGGGAGCGGCAGCCGAGGTGTCGGTTTTGGAGAGTCTGGCGTGCCCAAAGTAAAATACCTGCCACTCAGGCCCAGAAACTAGGATATGCACATAATTAGTACCATTGGATAGGAAACACTCTGAAGTTTGTAAAATAATGTCTGTGAGTATAACAGAACTGATATAGCAGGCAAAAACCCGAGGAATTTCTGTCCAGAATTGTTTTTTTTGTGACAGTCTGGTTCATCCTTGGGAGCAATTTCCTGAAACGCCTGAAGGTACCACGTTCATCTGTACAAACAATAGTACGCATGTATAAACACCATGGAACCACGCAGCCATCATACCGCTCAGGAAGGAGACGCACTCTGTCTCCTAGAGATGAACGTACTTTGGTGCAAAAAGTGCAAATCAATCCCAGAACAACAGCAAAGGACCTTGTGAAGATGCTTGTGGAAACAGGTACAAAAGTATCTATATCCACAATAAAATGAGTCCTATATTGACATAACCTGAAAGGCCGCTCAGCAAGGAAGAAGGCACTGCTCCAAAACCACCATAAAAAAGCCAGACTGCGGTTTGCAACTTCACATGGGGACAAAGATCGTACTTTTTGGAGAAATGTCCTCTGGTCTGATGAAACAAAAATAGAACTGTTTGGTCATAATGACCATCGTTATGTTTGTAGGAAAAAGGGGGAGGCTTGCAAGCTGAAGAACACCATCCCAACCGTGAAGCACGGGGTGGCAGCATTATGTTGTGGGGGTGCTTTGCTGCAGGTTGGACTGGTGCACTTCACAAAATAGATGGCATCATGAGGAAGGAAAATTATGTGGATATATTGAAGCAACATCTCAAGACATCAGACAGGAAGTTAAAGCTTGGTCGCAAATGGGTCTTCCAAATGGACAATGACCCCAAGCATACTTCCAAAGTTGTGGCAAAATGGCTTAAGGACTACAAAGTCAAGGTATTGAGTGGCCATCACAAAGCCCTGACCTCAATCCTATAGAACATTTGTGGGCAGAACTGAAAAAGCGTGTGCGAGCAAGGAGGCCTACAAACCTGACTCAGGTACACCAGCTCTGTCAGGAGGAATGGGCCAAAATTCACCCAACTTATTGTGGGAAGCTTGTGGAAGGCTACCCGAAACTTTTGACCCAAGTTAAACAATTTAAAGGCAATGCTACCAAATACTAATTGAGTGTATGTAAACTTCTGACCCACTGGGAATGTGATGAAAGAAATAAAAAATGAAATAAATCATTCTCTCTACTATTATTCTGACATTTCACATTCTTAAAATAGAGTGGTGATCCTAACCTAAGACAGGGACTTTTTACTAGGATTAAATGTCAAGAATTGTGAAAAACTGAGTAGAAATGTATTTGGCTAAGGTGTATGTAAACTTCCGACTTCAACTGTATTGGTATATATGATACATCTGATCTTTTCTCCAATATATACACAGCAAAAAATCACATTCACATTTAAGGACTACTAACTCACCACTATGAGCTCTGGGAAGCGTTCCACTCCAGCACTGAAGTCCATCATGGGACAGGAGCCAATCGGCTTCCTCCTCCTCTCATCCAGCAGCCCAGACGGGATGCCCCCCTTCCCATAAGCCCCTGGGCCTGGAGTAGTTTGCTTCTGTCACATGACAAGGAGAAATTACAATAATACCATTGATCAATTATCTTCTACCCAGTGGAGAAAAAGGAAACCGGTTCCTCTAAAGGTTTCTTCCTTCCATGCCACTGTGCTGCTGCTTGCTCCTTAGTAGTCTAGGCTGGGTTACTGTAAAGCACTTGACCAATGTTCAAGTACCACAGTGACTTACTTGTATGTGAGTATCTGTATGTGAGTATTTGTCTCCCTCTAGTGACGGTTTGCTGTATTACCTTCATTAAGTCTTTAAACCTCTCCTCCCTGCTGTCACACACTCCTCTCACACTGTACGGCTTCTTACAGAGCTCTGTGAAGTCCTGGATGTCATACCTCCCTGGGCCTACCCTGCTTCTCTAGGTTGTGGAACAGCTTAGCATTAGTTACACTGGAACCCTCCACCAATATAATTATTATGTTTCATCAGTTTCAATTACATTTTTTACCATATTCCATTTATTTTTTGGTGGTAATATTAATTTCACACAGCTACATTTGTGTACAGAATCAAAATCTAATTAGCCTTCATACTGGCTTGGACTGGAGCTGAAAAGTCCCTAAACTGTTGCCCTCATTACAGAAGCATCAATGCGTCTATATAGGACAACATGACAGACCAAACAAAAATAACAGGGTATATTTCAGTGTCGGTTCTGTGATGTTGTGAAGTGATAGATGCTGTATGAGACAGAAATCATTTCCTAACGGATACAAGTCATCATCATTATGATGGATGCTGCTCCCTCACCAGGAGGCGGTTGGCCAGCCATGTGTCTCTATACAGCAGGTGGGGCATCTGGGCCTGCTGGGCCATCTCCTGCCCCCTCTTCCACCCTGGTCCCCTGGCCCTGCTCTGGACTACCTGGGGGCTGAAGTCCCCCGTGTCCACCTCATACCGACCTGGACCCAGGTTACGCCCCTGACACAGACAGAGAGATACAGAAACAGGAGTGGAATAAAATAGAATTGAATAGGAAATAAAATAAAATATAACTTTATTGTTTCAGCTGTAGTGTATTAGTTCAGCTCAACACATGCATTGCACACACACACATTTAGGAGGAGAGTCATGCAAAGCTTTGACACATACTGTATCTTCCAAGTAAATTGTTTTGAAAATCCCATCAAATCGAATGAGATACTGTAATGTGCTTGTATTTACCAAGTCACTTATCAGTCTCTTGCAGTAGTTGATTTCTGTGAACGTGCCAATCTTCTTTTTGGATGGGTAGACTCCTGAAACATCAAACCTTATTGGGAAAAATAAGATTGAAAGAGTTTATGATTGTTATTTATTTTATCCTATAGACCTACAACGCTATAATAGAAATTTACAAGAGATGTTCACAATCCTTATTGATTGTCATGTCTCATAGGGGTAATTTAATGGAAATATTAGAAACAAAGAACCTTGCAGACTGTGTTCCAAATGGAGCCCCTGTGAACTTTTTGTTGCTCATCTCTGATCATAACCTATTCCCAGGCATATCCCAATCAATTACAGCAAATGTCAGATGGCTATTCCACACCTGTCCCAGCAGTGACGTCAGTGACAACTCTGACGTCATGTGACATGTAATTAGGTCGTTATCTAGAACCATAATGTAGGCATAATGTAAGTAAGCCAGCATAAGCTTGTCAATGTTTTATATTATAGTTGGCTATACTAGACATATGATCATAAGTAAATTAAGTAAATACATCTAATAATCGAAAAAAAAATATTCGTATGAAATGGCTATTTAAGTATCAAAACGTATTTTACACATGCTCGCATATTCTGCAGGTGCTTTACACATGCTCGCATATTCTGCAGGTGCCCACGATCTCTCAATCGAGCACGGGCAGGCTAGTTGTGCAGTTCATATTCAGGTTCATATTCACCTAAATTACATTCCTGATTGTTTTGTGCCGAATGGGTGGACCCACGTTTAGCTGTCGACGAGTGGCATTGCCTCCGCACATATTAGGTTACCTGTTGTTGTCCACATCTGTCCTCTCTGACAGGGATTGCGTAACAATATCGACGGCCTTTGAGAAGAATAAATTAAGCTATCGACGCATCCAGTTATTTCTCACGTTGTTGCAATGGCTCACGCTGCTTTTGAAACCCGTCAGTGGAAAAGTTTGCTCCAATCTCCCAATAGAATCCTAGTTCATTATGGAGCGTTCGGGAACACAATGCGCACGTGAGGTCTTTTTTTCAAGTTGACTATGCTTGCGGACAAGCTAACATGTTTTGTGTCACAGGTAATTTGTCAGGGCTGATTTCCAATATACTGTTTGCTTGGATCGTTGCGCGTAAACTACCCCTAAAGTTCTCTAACAATTCTATATTCAAGTAGGATTTCATCATATTTTATTATGGAAGAAGAGAGTGTGAACGAGTCATTTCCAGATTTGCAAGAGCTGGAAAATAAAATTGGGTTGAAAACTCCTGAGAGCCTGTTGAGGAGGATGCAGGGGGATGCTTCGTTCGGTGCTGAGTGGAGTTCCAACCGTTCGGAGGGGAGAGACAACCGCACCAGCGACAGTCTGACGGAGAAGATCAGAAACTTGAAAATGGAGATGGTAAGGATTCCTTTGCAGAATGCAATTTTGAATAGTTCTGTACCATTTGATAATACAAATTATATGATTTGATTATGCATTCATTTATCCTGTTCAGTTTTTCTATGAGTGGGTTTATTTTTCAAAGCTATACAAATGCTGTATAGAACTCTCCCACCAGACCATGTTTGGCTGGCATTAGTGACAACCACTTCACCTTTATTAATGACAGTCATTGACAGTTCTGTCACCACACCACCCACCTGAGGCCCCTCATTCCATTCAAAACATTAAGTCTAAATTCCTCTGCTCACTACTGTCATCTCATATTCCCTCCCCACCCTCCTCCCACAGGGCTGTCTGCGTGCTGCAGACGTTCGGATCCTGCACCAGCTTGTGACGGTGCATGAGGCCATGGAGGCTGTGCGCTGGTTGCTGGAGGAGCGTGGCACTCCGGCAAGCAGGGGCAGCAGCCTGACAAGCAGCCAGTGTAGCCTGGCTGAGGGGCCTGGGTCAGGCTTGTCCCCTTGCAGAGAGGGCCTGAGTCTGGCCCTAACTAGCTGGCGGAGTGCTCTAAATGATGCCAATGAAGAACCAGAGCCAGAAGAGCTGCAAGTACCAGATAGCATCTCTGGGGACAGCAACTTCCAAATGCTCACCAACGCCATTTCTTGTAATGACACAGGGTTGACACTAGAGGGCGGTATTGTTAGCCCTCCTGAGGAGACAGGAGAAACTGGGACACCTCACTGTGGTCTCCCAGAGGAGAGACAAGGGGCCTCGGACAATGACATTGTGGGGGAACAGACCATTCCCAGTTGTGAGGTTCTGTTGGGGTATGACGCTCAGTGGTGCTGGGTGGAGTCTCAAGACGATGTGACATTTCTCTGACATTATGTACAATTCAAAAGATGCTTTATGACATGAACCTTCTCTCCTCTTCGCCTACCAAACGTCGAGGATGCAGTGGTGCCAGCTGGACATGACGTGCAGTCCTGGACAAAGTGACATTTAAATTGACATGAGTGTCCATGGTGGACTGGATGATGAATGCTAGTAGCATTGTTCTCTACCGGATCAAAATCAAGGCATACTCATACTTTGATTTAGCTACTTTGGTTTGTCAGTTGTTGCCCTTTAGCTTTTCAATGAGTCACCATTGCCATAAGATGTAAAGCAGATCGATGTCAATCATGTTCTCACTATCACTTGTACTGCTAGACAGCTTATGTAGATTGCTCGGCCAAAAATCCATTGATGTTATGACATGTCATAAATGGATGCAGACATTTGACTAAAAGTGAAATCCCTTCCTTTTGAATTGCCATTAAGCCCAACTTGAAATACCATTAACCCTAACTCCAGTGTGCTACTATAATGAACCATTCTCTTTTGGATGCAAGTGTCTCAGAATATTGTTGAATAAATAAGTTGAAGGCTAATGAATACTCGATTTTACAATTTTTTGCCCAACCATACTCTCCATCTGCACATTTTTATATAATAGGCTTAAGAATGCATATCATTGGTTTTGACTTCAAGATAGTGCTCAGACATTTGTGTGCCCTGTTCCTGTCCGTTGGAAGTTGGTGAGCCCCAGACATTGTCCAGCAGCTTGATGGGCTGATGACGTGTGAGAATGCCAGCTATGTCGGTAGATAGCAGTAACCTACATAGAGTACACAGGAAGTGACCTCAGGGTCTTGGGGATGAGGGCTGTTTAACAATCCTAGGATCGCAACCAGAACCAGTAAGTAAATCTCAGATAGGGAAACAGTTTTTTTTTTATTTACGATTATATAATGCTGCCATCACAACAATACAGGGATAACAGGACCAAGTTATTTTAATGCAGTATTAGAGGAACAATCCAACAGGACCACAAGAAATAGAAACTAAAAACACACAAGCATTTGTAGACTTGGTAGTCTATTCTGGTAGGAAACATGTAGAAAAAGGCACAATACATTGCTGATGCTCAGATGCCATGCACACTGCCTATATATCAAATTAGTTTGCTTACAAGACATTCAAAGGCTCACAGCAAAATCCCAAAATGTAGTCATTTTAAGCTGTGTAACGGTTTGAGCGGCTTTACAAAAACATAGAAACGGGTTCTCCATATTTTCTTCTTAATTTCAAACAATCAATGGTGAGTGGTTAAGCATTTGGAACAAAAAGAAAAGCATGTTAGCTCCCTGCTAGTGCAACTATTAGTGTGAAGGATACCGTTGGTTGTAGTGCCTAAAAGTTTGAGACTGGGCGCAGCACCCGCATTGGCTTAGTCGACAGTGGCTGGTCGTCCTCCTTCAGCCTAGGGCAGAAGGCTGGTCTGAGGTAAGTCTGGGTGGCAGAGTCCTGATCCAGGGTACAGTAGAAAGTGTAGAGACACGCCATCCTCACTGCATCGTAGAAGCTCAGGATTCCACTGTCCACATCCAGAAAGACCCCGATCCGTCTGGGTGGGTTGGAGTCCGGTGCATGGAACGCAAATGCCAGCCAGTCATGCTGGGCAGAGAACAGCTGCTTGCTCTTGCTGTAACTCAGACTCCACGACTGGTCATCAGTGCCGAGCTTGCAGGTCACCGCTATCTGGTATGGGCCAAGGAAGGCCACACCGAGGGCCCAAGAGGAGAGCCCCTCTACTTCCACCTCCCAGTTGTGCACACCCTTGGAGGAGATAATGACTCCCATCACACAGTAAGGCCGATCCAGGTAACATGGTTCCTCATGTCGCTGGTCCTCCTCAGTCACCCACACAGAGCCAGAGTCCGGGTCCAACTTCAGTTTGGGGTGGGCACTTAATTCAGCAAAGAAAATAACATCTCCTACGGAGACATAATATTAGAGATACCGGCCAAAACCTTACTTTAAAATGGCTGACAGGAACAAGTAGCTGGCCAAAAACACAATAGGCTTCTAATGTACTATGGTTGTTTGAATGCTCAGATATTGACTGATTGGTTCAATATTCAGCTAATATATATTTTTAACTTGTGTTAACTGCTCTTCATGGAGACGGAGTACCTTGAAATGTTTCCTGGAGAGTCTGGAATAGGGAGGTGATTCTAGATGAAGCCACAAGCTTGGTTCCACTCCAATTACTGATCTTCTCGATCTGACGGGAACAAACGTCCCTTTGAAGCAGGTCCGCCCTTCAACGGGGGAAATTTAAGAGCACTAAAGTTCAGAATTTAGCGAGATTAACCTAATGTGTAGCATATGTACAGTCTGTTGCGACAATTATTTACATACCTGTAAAGACATTTGTCAAATAAATACTTAGTGGTGCTGGTCATTTAAAAAAAAAAAAAGCATGACATTTACTTATTCGACTTTGAGGGAATTGTTTGTGGGTGGTGGTGTCTACAGCTATAATTCAGTCATGAAAATAATTTCAACTTACCACTCCTCATTCTTCAAGAGCTGTTTAATGAAATTAAATCGAACAGTTAAAATAAGTCATTATGATACGTAGCCATACGATTAATGAATTGATTATTAGCATAAGCGACACTGGTTGCGCTGCCTATTGTTTTTGTGGTGCCGAATTTCAACTGTCATTTAGAGACTTACATCCCAGTACACTCCTAGCCTGGATAAACCAGACAATGCTGTGCTCACCATTGAACGCTGACGTGAAACAGTCTTTTTTTTTATGCCCTAATCATGCTTTGCTCTACCTGGAGCAGCACCAGGGGGTCACTGATGGTCTGAGTCTTCAGGAGGGTGTCCTGTGCCTGGGTCAGCCTGTCCTGCAGCCTCCTCAGCCCCTCTGTCCGCTGCTTCCCGTTCCTGCTGTCCTGCACCATGTCCACAGAGAACCGCTTCTGCCACGCCTGCTCCTCAAACTCCAGAAACAGCTTGATTCTGCGCAGGAAGGCTGTGCACTCACTTTGCTGCCTCTCCAGACTGGCCTGGTATAAAAATGGGTGACAGTCAAAAGCGTAGCCTGGTTAAACCAGACAAACGCTGCATTCACTCTGGGGTGGAGTTCTTGATTTGGAGGCCCCAGGCAGAAGCCAGTCTTAGGCCCCCACTGATGTCGATTTAACAATCTTGGCTACTGAACTAGGTGAAAGAAGAATAATTAAAATAAAGGTATTTGCCACAGAACAAGGGTGGGCAATAATTTTGGCTCGGGGGCCACGTCTGGATTTCAAAAGTTCAACGGAGTACCGCACAGATTATTGAAACATTTTCGGACTGAAAAAAGGCAGTTGTAAAAAAAGTGTTGCTCCCATGTTTCATGAGCGGAAATAAAATATACCAGAAATGTTCCATACGCACAAAAAGCTTATTTCTCAAAGATTGTAAACAAATGTTTACATCCCTGTTAGTAAGCATTTCTCCTTTGCCAAGATAATCCACACCTGACAGGTGTGGCATATAAAGCTGATTAAACAGCCTGGTCATTACAGGTAAACCTTGCACTGGGGACAATCAAATGTGCAGTTCTGTCATAACACAATGCCACAGATGTTTCAAGTTGAGGGAGCACGCAACTGTCTTGCTGACTGCAGGAATGTCCACCAGAGCCATTGCCAGAGAATTTAATGTTTGTTTCTCTACCAAAACCACCTCCAACATTGTTTTAGAGAATGTCAGTACGTCCAAATGGCCTCAACCACGTGTAACCACGCCAGCCACCCACATCCAGCTTCTTAACCTAAGGAATCATCGGCGACCGACCAGCCGGACAGTTACTGTAACTGAACTGAAGCATTTCTGCACAAACTGTCAAACAGTCTCAGGGAAGCTCATCTGCATGCTTGTTGTCCTCACCAGGGTCTTGACCTGACTGCAGTTCGGCGTCGTAACCAACTTTATGTATGGGCAAGCATAAGATACGGCCAACGAACACAATTGAATTTTATCGATGGCAATTTTAATGCACAGAGATATCGTGATGAGATCCTGAGGCCCATTGTCGTGCCAGTCATTTGCTGCCATCACATGTTTCAGCATAATGCACAGCCCCATGTCGCAAGGATCTGTACACAATTCCTGGATGCTGAAAGTGTCAATGTTCTTCCATGGCCTACATACTCACCTGTCATGTCACCCATTGAGCATGCCACACAGCCATTGAAAATGAGTTGGACATCATGACACAATCAACAGCCTGGTCAACTCGATGCAAAGGAGATTTGCCACCAAGGCAAATGGTGGTCACACCAGATACTGACTGGTTTTCTGATCCACGCCCCCCTACATTTTCTTTAAGGTATCTGATCAACCGATGCATATCTATTCCCAGTCATGTGAAATCCATAGATTAGGGCCTAATAAATCAATTGACAGATTACCTCATATGAACTGTAACTCAGTAAACTCTGAAATTGTTGTGTTTATATTTTTGTTAAGTGTACATAGTCTGTTTTAGAATTTCAAGTTAGGGATTCATAAGTTCTGGGCCAATATCTGTTATTTTCCTTTGCAATATCGACAATACTGATATTTTATGGACTAACAAGTCTAGCACAGATACAAACAGCAAACCAAACGTTCATGAGGCTAAAAGGAAAATGTGGCAAATTACTTGAATATGGGAAAGGAGTAAAACAAATACGTACATCGTGCATCAGAGAGGCATTGGAAAGTTTGGGAAAACATCAGGGAAGAGCATTAGTTAATAATTGTGTGCAAAGGAGGTGTAGAAAAAAAAGAAGTGACAAGAACACAATTGAAAATAATGCACAGTAACATGCTGACCAGACCGCTCGCACACGTGCGTCGGCAAGATAACAACTAATGCATTATTAAATTACATTATGGCGAGGTTGCCTGATGTCAGGCCCCAGGCAATTGCCTAAGTTGTCTAATAAGTAGGAAGTCTGCCACTACATTCACTCACTATTCAGACTGGTTTAACAGAAGTGGGGAGAGAGGAACCTCAACATTTGCCTAATTCCTATCATGTGGGGTTTGGGTTAATTTTCTTGCTGACATAGTCAACATGATAGGATCTGTGTTACCTTGGAACACGAAGAAGCTTCATCAATTTTTGCCAGGCCATTCTTTACTTCAGTCAGGCTCTCTTTAATACCCTGAAGTTTGAGTTGACAGTTCCCCTATCAAAACAATTAAAATACATACCATTGATTAATTAGTGATTTACCAATTAACAATACGCATTCTAATAGATTTTCTGAAAATAGCGTAAACTCAAAGTATCTTCCATGCATGCACAGGTAACCAAAATGAAAATATGAGACACCACCTCACCCTTAGAGTATCCAGCGCATCTGCCAGTTTCACGACGTTGTGCCCATCCCTGTGCTTGGCCTCTGCAGGTAGCATGCAGTAGGCACACAGGGGGGTCTGGTCCGTCTCGCAGTAAAGTTCCTGTTCCTTCCCGTGCTCTTTGCAGAGTCTACCAGTGTCGCCCATCGGGCTCACCAGAACATGTTGGCGCAGTACAGCGTTCTCCAAGTGTGGTATGATGTGGACGGTGCAATATGATTCTTTGCAGCTGACACAACTCTTTTCTGCAACCATCCTCTGCTCACCTTTGCAGACAGTGCAGTCGACACCGCTTGCACGTTTACTGTGGTACTTTTCAATTATGTTGTTAAGTACCACGTTCTTTTTCAAGTTTAACGTTGAATCGCAAGGTGCAAGGCAAAGAGGACAGGTGTAACATAAACACAGTCTCTCGAATCCACCCTCGGCATTGATGTTTTCGACTTCCATCTCGGATCTTTTCAACTGCTTCACACAGCCTTCGCAATAATTATGACCGCAGGGCAAAGTCACAGGCTCAACAAATATGTCACGGCAGACGGCGCAAATAAGCTCCTCGTCAAGGGATATGATCTCCATGCTAAACAAATGTACGGTTCAGAATATAACCAAAACGTGTGCGCTCTCTTCAATAATTAGATAAGTTAGTTGTGATAAAATCGAAAATTGAGAAGAGAAACTTATAAAAGTGCTTCATCCAATCAAAACGGTCCGTTCCAAACTTGGATGTCACGTGACTTTACTGTACAGCTTTTGAATCCCGTGCAGTTTCATTACTTTGTTGTTCCAGTTTAATGTTGTTGATTTTTTTTTCATTCGGTTTTACTCAACATATTTTGTTTATGACATAATTTTTTATTTCATATAGAAAATGGATGTGGATGGGTTAAACCCCGAACAACCATTGTTTGGTTAATTTAGCTAACGACCACGCTCTAGCAGGGTTTGTTTACGTTACGTATTTACGCCAAATGCCTCAGCCAATCACTTATCGTGAGTTAATAGGCGGGACTCAAATCAACCAATGGATGCAACGAACGCCAAGCATCTTCAGTACAGTAGCACAAGACAATGGTTTCCATCAAGACAAGAGGCACGAAAGTAAATTAAGGTAAAAATACATTTAATTTGAAATCTCAACTTAACATTTTAGCTAGATACGTCTTGGTAATAGATGTTTCTTACCTAATGAAATCTCGGTTTGATTTAGCGTTTCATCTTAGTAATTCTAACTAACTGGCCTTTGCTAGCTAACTCAGCGAGCATACTGTATCCAGATACTATAGCTTGTGTAGCTAGCTAACTACTGTTCCTTGGCTCTGAAGGTCAAAATGGATCAGCTCAGCTAATAGCTAAGGGTAAAAAGAACAAGCACTGGGTGTAGCCTAATAATCAGTGACAGTACAGGATCGTTTGTAGAGGAAATAGTAATTGATTGATAAGTAGAACAGGTAAATGTTGCCTTGGACAATTTCCATGTTTGACACCTGTTAATTAGCTACAATTCTAGCTATACTTGCATTACATTGTACACTTGTCTGGTATTGTCTGTGTATATCTTCTCATATCATATTGTGTCGGTGCACCAATCATTTTCATAGTTTCCTTGTCATTACAGTTGTCTAGTGTCTTTTATTAGAAAATGGAAATGTGAATGTGATTATGGGAAAGCTGTAAGACTAACACCTATAGTCCTCTTTCATCCCCCCCTGCAGAAATGAGAGCCATGTCTCCTGAGGATCCCTTCCAGGACTCTTTAGACGATGATCTAGATGGCTTCTCAGAGCCTGGTAGAGGGAGCAGGATACGCAGCAGCATCTACACTAAAACCCCTGAGATGGAGAGCAACTAGTGAGATCTATGGGCCACCGTTTTGTTTAGGGGATAGTTAGCTCTCGAAAACTCTAGGTGGCATTCTGCCTTCTCCCTACAGTTCTCAGCCATTAGCTTCGCCTACCACTGCCTTATTTTAACTTCAAATCAAACTTTATTTGTCACAAGCTTAATCCTGTATTGACGTTTTTCTTGTTTGATGGTTCATCTGAGGGCATAGCGGGATTTCTTATAAGCGTCCAGATTCGTGTCCCGCTCCTTGAAAGCAGCAGCTCTAGCCTTTTGCTCGATGTGGATGTTGCCTGTAATCCATGGCTTCTGGTTGGGATATGTACGTACGGTCACTGTGAGGACGACGTCGTTGATGCACTTATTGATGAAGCCGATGACTGAGGTGGTATACTCCCCAATGCCATTGGATGAATCCCGGAACATACTCCAGTCTGTGCTAGCAAAAAAGTCCTGTAGCGTAGCATCCGCGTCATCTGAACACTTTTTATTGATCGAGACACTGGTGCTTTCTGCTTTAGTTTTTGCTTGTAAGCAGGAATCAGGAGGAGATAATTATGGTCAGATTTGCCAAATGGATGGCAGTGGAGAGCTTTGTATGCGTCTCTGTGTGTGGAGTAAAGGTGGTCTAGAGTTTTTTTTCCCTCTGGTTGCACATGTGACATGCTGGTAGAAATTAGGTAAAACGGATTTAAGTTTGCCGGCATTAAAGTCCCCGGCCAATAGGAGCGCCGCTTCTGGATGAGCATTTTCTTGTTTGCTTATGGCCTTATAGAGTTGGTTGAGAGCGGTCTTAGTGCCAGCTTCATTCTGTGGTGGTAAATAGACGGCTACGAATAATATAGATGAGAACTCTCTTGGTAGATAGTGTGGTCTACAGCTCATCATAAGGTACTCTACCTCAGGCGAGCAATACCTCGAGACATCTTTAATATTAAACATCGCGCACCAGCTGTTATTGACAAATACTCCCACCCCCACCCCTCGTCTTACCAGACGTAGCTTCTCTGTTCTGCCGGTGCATGGAAAATCCCGCCAGCTCTATATTATCCTTGTGGCCTTTTGCCACGACTCGGTGAAACATAAGATATTACAGTTTTTAATGTCTCGTTGGTAGGATCATCTTGATCAACTAACAATCAACTAACAAAAAAACAAACAAAATAGCACAGTTGGTTAGGAGCATATAAAACGTCATCCATCCTCTCGGGCGCCATTCCTTCCATCCCGATGCTGTGTTTTAACATTTAGAAACGTCAATAATCATTGCTTGCGATACGGCTTTCGAAACATATGGCCTTTATCTTTCATCAGTGAGAAAGATTTCATCAAATAAAAAAGATACACTTACTCTAGCAGTTTTGCACAGATCCATACAGCTAGATAGATAATTAGCACAGGTGGTCGCCTCTTGTCTTACGCCTGTTGTCCGTAAACAAGCGTTGTTATTTGAAAATTATTTCTAGCTGATATGAAAGACAAGGTCCTTATGCTTCCAAAACCTTACCGCAAGTGATCAAGTGATGTATGTTAATGTTCAGACAGAGCATTGGGGATCTTCACAAAACTCCCCCCTACAGAAGACGCCTTCGTCCAATAACTCTTGTGTGTAATGTAATGGAACTGCGAGTTATAATCAAGGGATTTTTTTCCTGCGGGGGGTCAGATGGGGTCTTCCTGGGGCATACATCTATACATCAACATTATAAAACGATTGCATTTGGGAGAAACACTGCACAGACTCCAAGTGTGGATCCAACTGATTTCTAACCCTCTCTCTGTCTTTTCTTTATATGTAGTTATGGAGACTATAGAGCAACCATGGACAAAAGTCCCCTGTTGAAAACATTGATGGATGCCGAAGCAGCGGCCAACTCTGCAGCCATACAGCTCATGTCATTCAAGGAGACACTGGAGGACGATTTTGCAGTACGTGAAGTCCTTTGCAGTTGATGTACAGACAGTGCACCTGTCTTTATTTTGAGAGACATAACATGATATCAACATCTTTAATTTGTTTACAATGTTTAAGGTGTCAAAAGCAGAATTTAATTCATCCTTTTGTTATAAAGGACTCAAGACACTCTGCTTCTGATAACCGGCGGATGTCAAGGCAGAGAGGCCTTCTGCTGGAGAAGTTGGAGGTTTTTAAACGGATAAACAAGTCTGTTCGACAGCAACTCCAAGACCTGCAGGATGCAGAGGTTGGCAGTTCTAATCTGATGGCTAATGATTACTACTTTGAAGGACTGTCAGCTAGCAACTTATGAGGAGGTCATGCTTATGACAAGTTTTAGAATGCACTATACCTGTGCACTAAAGTAAAGTGTTATTGCAACTTTGTCTTCTTAAATTAACATATGATTTGACTACCCTTTTTGTCTCCTGTATTAGGCGTCTCGATTGGAGACAGACAAACACATGGATCTCTTACTAAACAAGCTTACACTGGCTGAGTGTGATAATCTGGTAAATTGCTTCTCACTTGGTGGAAAAAATAGAACTTCACACATTACTCCAGACCTGTATTGAAACGCTTTGAAATGTTGGCATAGCGGTGCCAAGGCTTAAGATTTTATAAGGTCTGCCAGTTTGTTAAGCTCCTCTTGGCAGATAATAGGGTCATTCAATGCAGTATGGCTCAGTGGGTTGAAACATGATGCTAGCTACAATAAAGTTGGGGATTTGATTCAATCCCGCATGGGCCACATATACTGAACTTATGTGCTAAATTTGGAAGACACTTGGGATAGAAAAGCACCTGCTACTGTTCACTATACACATTTGTCATTTCAAATTAAAATTGTACTGTGAGTAAGATAAAATTAAAAAAATGTATTGTTATTTTGTTTCCACCAGCATTTGAAAAGAGATTTGAATGATAAAGAAAAAATGGTAGAGGAACTGATGGGTTTGCGGAAGAAAGAAATGGTAAGCATTGGCCTTTAATTTCACATGAAATACACAAGCAATGACCACAATTTGTACATGATAAAACATTGACAAAGGTACAAATTAAATGAAGGCATTGTCCTCACACCATTTCTTTCTGCTTTGATGCTCCACAGGAGAACACAGAGAATGCGGGCCATGCCACCAAGTCTGTGGAGACCACACGTGCTCACCTGCAGGGCCAGCTACACAGCAAGGAGGCCGACAACAACCGTCTCACTGTGCAGCTCCGGGTAACACACAAGTTCAGGCATCAGTCTATGAATATATCAATCACTTTATTGTCCCATTTGAGAACTTATAATAAGACACAGAGAAAGCAAAAGACACAGTTTCCAACCTGTGTGTCTGGTGTCTGGGAGGGTTGGGAAGAAAGTCAGCAAAATATAGACACATTTCTGTTTCACAAAGAATGGTGGACAATATTAATTTACGACCCATCCAAGATGGACGGCGTCCGTATGTGAAATCCTATTTGTTTTAAAAAGGCTAGGAATTAGTGTGTAGATATGTTTAAAGCTTAAACAGTGTGTGTGTTCCCTCTCTTTTTTCCAGGGTTTGGAGAGGCAGTTGACGGCACAGAAGCTGGAGATAGATGGT
The DNA here is from genome assembly GCA_030435695.1 of Brachymystax lenok tsinlingensis. Classification (NCBI taxonomy): domain Eukaryota; kingdom Metazoa; phylum Chordata; class Actinopteri; order Salmoniformes; family Salmonidae; genus Brachymystax; species Brachymystax lenok. The sequence goes on along the minus strand of CM059788.1, from coordinate 30,840,048 downwards.
CTGAGGGGGGGAGATCTCCGGTGTTTCGGAGAAGGCAGCGCAGGAGAAAGAAGTCCTGAAGAAGGCCACCCATGCCCAGAAACAGAGGGCCCAGAGGTTTGAAGCTGCTGTGGATAAATGCTACACGAAGCTGAGGGAGAAGGTACGTATGTGTCCCCTACTTTACATGACTTGGGTATCCCGTTTTTGGTGATTTCATTGCCACTGCCAGTAAGCTGCTTTATGTTATGTTCTGTGACATGATGACATGTAGGATGTTCAGCTGGCTGAGGTTCATTCCGAGAGGGACACATGGAGGAGACAACAGGAGCAGAAGACAGATGAGAGAATACAGCTTGATGCACAGATAGGACTGCTAAAAGGGTACGTAATTTCAAGTCTTAGTATTAATTTATTGTCCTGGACACAAAGTCTGGCATAATGTCAATCCAGGTCCTTGAGGCAATAAATAATGTTCTTTAATTTTTTTTTCTTTTCAGATTTTCTCCTCACAGAAAGTATTTGAGCAAGCGGCAATTGCTTATTTCTCAATTCCTTTCTTTTTAATTTGGGGATTTGTGTGTATTGTTAGGTATTACTGCACTGTTGGAGCTAGAAACATCAGCATTTAGCTGCCCCTGCGATAACATCTGCAAAATATGTGTACATGACCAATAAAGTTTTATTTTTTTTATTTCGATTTTTATTGTTGTTTCATTACAGCCAAATAGCAGACATTACTGTGAAGCTGCAGAAAGAGAGGGATGAATTCATTGCTGCAAATGAGGTGTTACTGCTAAAAGTGGAAAAACTCAACGCTGAAAACAGAAACATTGGCCTTGAGAACACAACCCTCAAGGTAGGAAAATGAAACGCCAATATGTACCTTGAAGTTGTGTGTGCACCACCCAACAATTATTTATTTATTTATTTAGTTTGACCAACATTTTACCTTGAGCCATAGAGTAGCCCCTATATAATCTAAAGTAAACTAACTATCTAAGATACAAACTTACTGTAGCTCTACTGCTTTCTAATTTGAATACCTTCTCTGTATATTCTAGCATGTCATTTATTCCCACCATAATTAAGGATAATATATTTATATATATACAGTACCAGTCAAAAGTTTGGACACACCTACTCATTCCAGATTTCTTTTATTTTTTATTAAGACATCAAAACAATAAATAACACATATGGAATCATGTAGTAACCAAAAAAGTGTTTAACAAATACAAATATAATTTATATTAGAGATTCTTCAAAGTAGCCACCCTTTGCCTTGATAACAGCTTTGCACACTCTTGGAGTTCTCCCAACCAGCTTCATGAGGTAGTCAATGCAACAGGTGTGCCTTGTTAAAAGTTTATTTCTGGAATTTCTTTCCTTAATACGTTTGAGCCAATCAGTTGTGTTGTGACAAGGTAGGGATGGTATACAGAAGATATCCCTATTTGGTAAAAGACCAAGTCCATATTATGGCAAGAACAGCTCAAATAAGCAAAGAGAAACGACAGTCCATCATTACGTTAAGACATGAAGGTCAGTCAATCTGGAAAATGTCAAGAACTTTGAAAGCCTCCAGTTCCAGGATTTTAGTCTGGAAGGAACTTTCTCTGGAAACAGCTTTGTTTTTCACTTTGGACACCTTGGCATTAAAGAAATAGAGATGATGAGATGTATCAAAAAGTCAACCTCGACCTCTTGATACAAACTCAACTCCTAAAAAACACTATCTTCAAATGGTTTCTGTGCCTTTCTATTTCCTTCTGGGAATCTTGGTTCAACTGCACATACAGTACCAGTCAAAAGTTTGGACACACCTACTCATTCAAGGGTTTTTCTTTATTTTTATAGAATATTAGTGACGACATCAAAACTATGAAATAACACATACGGAATCATGTAGTAACCCCCAAAAATATATTTTATATTTAAGATTCTTCAAAGTAGCCACCCTTTGCCTTGATGACACTGTTGGCATTCTCTCAACCAGCTTCATGAGGTAGTCACCTGGAATGCATTTCAATAAACAGGTGTGCTTTGTTTATTTGTGGAATTTCTTTCCTTCTTAATGCGTTTGAGCCAATCAGTTGTGTTGTGACAAGGTAAAGTTGGTATACAAAGGATAGCCCTATTTGGCAAAAGACCAAGTCCATATTATGGCAAGAAAATATAAAATAAGCAAAAAGAAACAACAGTCTGTCATTACTTTAAGACATGAAGGTCAGTCAATCCGGAACATTTCAAGAACTATGAAAGTTTATTCAAGTGCAGTCGCAAAAACCATCAAGCGCTATGATGAAATTGGCACTCATGAGGACCACCACGGGAAAGGAAGACCCAGAGTTACCTCTGCTGCAGAAGATATGTTTATTAGAAATAACTGCACCTCAGTTTGCAGGCCAAATAAATGCTTCACAGAGTTTAAGTAACAGACACATCTCAACATCGACTGTTCAGAGGATACTGCGTGAATCAGGCCTTCATGGTCATTTCTGCAAAGAAACCACTACTAAAGGACACCAATACTAAGCAGAGACTTGCTTGGGCCAGAAACACAAGCAATGGACATTAGACCGGTGGAAATCTGTCCTTTAGTCTGATGAGTCCAAATTTGACATTTTTGGTTCCAACCGCCTAGTCTTTGTGAGACGCAGAGTAGGTGAACGGATGATCTCAGCATTTGTGGTTCCCACCGTGAAGCATGGAGGAGGAGGTGTGATGGTGTGGGGGTACTTTACTGGTGACACTGTCTGTGATTTATTTAGAATTCAAGGCACACTTGTCCACCATGGCTACCACAGCATTCTGCAGCGATATGCCTTCCCATCTGGTTTGCACTTAGTGGAACGATCATTTGTTTTTCAACAGGATAATGACCCAAAACATACCTCTAGTCTGTGTAAGGGCTATTTGACCAAGGAGATTGATGGGAGTGCTGCATTAGATGACCTGGCCTCCACAATTACCCGACCTCAACCCAGTTGAGATGGTTTAGGATGAGTTGGACCGCAGAGTGAAGGAAAAGCAGCCAACAAGTGCTCAGCATATGTGGGAACTCCTTCAAGACTGTTGGAAAAGCATTCCTCATTAAGTGTGCAAAGCTGTCATCAAGGCAATCTTTTTTTGTTTTTGTTTTGTTGTTAAATATAACCTTTATTTAACTAGGCGAATCAGTTAAGAACAATGACCGCCTACTGGGGAACAGTGGGTTAACTCCCTTGTTCAGGGGCGGAACGACAAATTTGTACCTTGTCAGCTCGGGGATTCGATCCAGCAACCTTTTGGTTACTGGCCCAACGCTCTAACCACTAGGCTACCTGCCGCCCCAAAGGGTAACTACTTTGAAGAATTTGATTTGTTTAACACTTTTTTGGTTACTACATGATTCCATATGTGTTATTTTATAGTTTTTATGTCTTCACTATTATTCTACAATTTAGAAAATAGTACAAATAAAGAAAAACCCTTCAATGAGTAGGTGTGTCCAAACTTTTGACTGGGACTGTATATGATTATTATTATTATGTGATTTGTTCCCCGTCGTGTTCAAGATTATATTGGTTTATGTATGTTCCAGGCGTCCATCGCTGGGCTGGAACTGCAGCTGGTCCATTCTGAAGCAGCCCTGAAAGAGGAGAGCACTATCTTACAGGAGAGGAAAGACCACGCAGAACAGGATCAGAGTCAGGCAGGGATCCCACGCACCCCATATCCAAGTTTCAATACTTACTAATCCTATAAAAATGCATTGAGAGAATCATAGGTAAGGTAGAAGTTGTCTGTTTTTATTTACCTGTTATTGCACACCTCTCAGGTGGCAGAGCTTCAAATGGAGGTGGATGATCTGAGAATAAAGTTGGAGAGTGTTCTGAGGGAAACCGAGAACATCAGAGAAGGAAGAGAGGCAGAAGTGGAGAAGGTAAAGTCTTCTGTTGGCTACATTCAATGTAAAGAGCTTTGTCTTAAATTTGTTTTCATCCTTCGAAATTGAAGCAAAAAGATAGCCCATTCAACATGTGTAAGAATACAATCTAATTGCTTGAAATAGTTTGACCCAAACAATATTTGGTTCAGTGAAATCAAAATGAATGTGACATCCTGTGTTTTTGATATTTGTTTATCTCACAGTTTGCTGTACGCCTTTAAAATATTATTTCTGTGTAAATACACATCAGTGGTGAATGGGAATGTCCAGCTTCCTATGCGTGTATTGTCAGTTGTGGTCCAGTCAGTGAGAGCTACTTAGAGAGGTGTGGCCAATCAGTCATTAACATTTCTCTGCGCCCCTGCCCTGCCGGCCGGCGCGCCCATCCCCCCATGGACCCCAGGTGAGACTGGAGCTGAAGGGGTGTGTAAGGGAGCTGGAAGAATACCCAGAGTTACTGAGTGCCACAGAGCAGAGTCTTGCTGAGTGCCAGGACAACCTGAAGCGCTCCGAGAAGACATGTGCAGACAAGGCAGAGGCCATTAGACAACTGCAGGTCAAGGTGTGCAATTTAGCAGTAGGACTATGGTATCCTGTAGTTGGGCAAGTAGGTGCTGTTGGAGTACAGTACAGTACAGTATGTAGAATGTGGCCATTTACCACTTCCAACCACCAGATGGCAGTCAAACCCTATGTGTGGTTTCATTTTATAGTGTTATAATCACAATGGTTATAATGGTGCATCCCCAACCCGGTCCTGCTTTGAATTGGTGTTAAGATTTGTGATTGAATGTGCTCGGATTGCAGTGGGAAGAAAGTAAGGTCGCAACCCTATGTGCCCCTGTTAGTTGTATATAGAGCCTTGATGGTCACCTTAAACTGATTTAAGATGTGTTTCTATTCATTTGTCAGCACTGTTCAACCAATGCTTGCCTTTGAATGTTGCTCATGTCACCTTTGTGCAGTGTTGAGGATGCTGTGTTGATAAGTTGATAAACCAATGTAATTCCAGTCATTGCATGGTACAAATCTACTATCTTAATTTGTTCACTCTGTTGTCGCAGAGAATATTCCTGAGCAGCAGGACATTTACATTTTAGTGTACTCAAGGTTTAAAAAGGCTTCTAAAGTTTGTAATTTCAACTTAAAAATGTCAGACTTTATTTGCGCAAACAAAAAATGTATCAACCCCTACAAAAATGTCCATTCATTATAATCCGCATAATAATTCACATTTTCTGTTGCTGCAGGATTATTTTCCTGCTGTGAGAGGCAGTGTCAAATTAAGTGCATCTGTACAACTCTTTGTGTTGTTGTACTGTATGTGCTTGAACCCCAATTCTTGTCCCCATGTTCAATACTAATTGAAAATACATGCAGCATGTAAGATATTCAGTCAAAGAGTAAATGTTTTGACCAACCACAGTTCTGAAAACATGATTATTCTCCATCCAGGTGGAGAGCCAAGGGGAGAAGATGAGATCGTCATTGGACATGAAAGAGTCTATCCACGAGGCTAACTCACAGCTACAGCAGAAAGTGGATGCTCTTCAAAAGTAAGTTTATCTTTCTCTCATTAGACATAATTCATACATGCTCCCATTTGATTGCGAGTGGTATTTTCAAATGAGATTCTTCTATATTTCTCATGTCAAAGTACTTTAGTGACATTGAATATATATTGTATTGTTTTTAATAAAAAAAGTTTCAAGCCTGACCAGGGTGAATTCTGAAATGTTCTGAAATGTGTATTCAATGCTTATGACTGTTATATGTGTGGGTTATGAATGTGTTATGAAGTAGACTGACCTTCATGTCTAGATAGGTACCCTTCAAGTATCATTGTGTATTCCTCTAGGCAGATGGAAGAGCTGCAAGGGGAGAACCAGGGGCTGGTCCGTAGGCTGGCAGGTCAGGAGGATGCTTTACGCTACAGCAGCAGGCACCTAGAACAGCGCTCAGCAGACTGCCAGGCTCTCAACAGAGAACTGGAGGCTGCTCTGGCCGACGTCAGGCAACAGGTACTGTATGTAAGCAGCTGCTGGATTGTATAGAGTGTGGACAGTATTTCATGCTCATATGCTCAGCATATGGTTTTACTCAAACCTATCATGTGTATAGTAGCAAATGTAAATGCTCTAAATAAATATATTTATAGTGCCAATCAATTGTTTGGACACACTTACTCATTCAAGGTTTTTTCTTTATTTTTACTAACTTCACCTGGAATGTTTTCCAACAGTCTTGAAGGAGTTCCCACATATGTTGAGCTTTTGTTGGTTGGTTTTCCTTCACTCTGGGGTCCAAAACATCCCAAACTATCTCAATTGGGTTGAGGTCAGGTGATTGTGGAGGCCAGGTCATCTGATGCAGCACTCCCATCACAATCATTCTTGGTCAAATTCGGTTTGAACCAAAAATGTCAAATTTGGACTCATCAGACCAAAGGCCATATTTCCACCAGTCTAATGTCCATTGCTCGTGTTTCTTGCCACAAGCAAGTCTCTTCTTCTTATAGGTGTCCTTTAGTCCTTTACATCTCATCATCTCTATTTCTTTAATGCCAAGGTGTCCAAAGTGAAAGACAAAGCTGTTTCCAGAGAAAGTTCCTTTCAGACTAAAATCCTGGAACTGGAGGCTGAGAAGAGCAGGAGAGAGAATGAGCTGAAACAGATTAAACAAAGCAATCAGTTGGTGAGTATCAGACACGATCACCTATGATAACCTACTGCATACCATAGGATGTTTCTCATATCCCTTAAAGCGAAAGATAACACAATACAGTACTTTTTGATGCCAACAGACCATTTTTCTTTTTAAAGAATTGAAATACATACATGTTTCCGTTCAATGGATTGATTCCTTTGTGTAGGCTGAGAAGAAGTTTGAGGTGTGTCTGAAGGACCTGCAGCTCAGCCTGGACCAATCAGAGAGCCACAAGCAGAGCATTCAGAACTACATAGACTTCCTCAAGAACTCTTATGCCACCATGTTTGATGAAGGACTACCACCGGCACCGTCTAGCTTTGGATCATCCTACTTTTTAAAATGATAATTACTCAGATATGTGTGTTTGTGGTGTGTTATGTGTAACTTGTGTTGTTTTGGAAGTCAAATGTACTGTACAATGTATGAGCCTTACTTAAGAATGTTTTTAATAATGTATGTGTTTTGGAAAACGAATGAATTTGCACATTGATTCATGTTCGATAAAGAAGTCCATGTTTATTTTTATATCGATCAAGTAACTACTTTTTTTCCATTATAAATAGAATTTCAATAAAGTTGATAATGGATATTGTACACAGACAGTTTTTACTCAGCATACTGATCCAAATTGTTTTTCTTAAGTCTTAAAGTAGGTTGAGATTTTGGCATAGACTTCCGCTAGTTAGTAATCGCATCATAAACAACCTTTAAATTCCTTCAAACTGCTTGCGGAGACATAAAAAATGGTATCTTTGAGTTCATCTGACTCTTGGTAAGTAGAAAAAAATGCTTAATTGAGGAAGTCTCGAACCATCCCTTTAAGGAAGGTAAGTCTTAAGCCTGTATATCACTCAGCGGTGCTGTGCAGGATATGGGAGCCTCGGAGAGCCAGTTTGATGACCTGTTTGTGATCTCACTGTCTCCAGGGTGTTGCTCAGGAGTAGTCAGTCAACACTTTGCATAACATTTGGAGGGAAACAATCTGATTGAATGCCAACATCTGAAAACAAGGTACAGTTGCTTTAGCTGTCAGGCCTGGTTTCATCACAGGATCTCCAGATATCCAATGCAGAGCAAACACAGTCTCAGTTATGTAAAAGACTAAAACAAACAATTCAACTGATAGGTTCTTTTCAAACAGGATGAACTCAGACGGACAACTAGAAAAATCTCAAACCAAGTTTATTCAACCCACTGGATACTTCAGCTGCAAACACACTTGTACAATGATCAAACAGGCACATATACTGTATGTCAAGATGAGATTATGTGTGTGACTTCTCAGAACTGTCCATCTGTTTCCCAAACTGCCTTGATGTTGCGCGGTTGAGTGGTCTGGTAGCGGTTCCTCTTCATCAGGTCACTTCTCCGGACCTTCTGTTCAACTTACTCAACTTTGGACATACATGCTGTTCCCCTTTTCTCTTACAGTAACTTTCCATACAAAAAGTTAATCTTCTCCATTCATTGACATACCATATACATTTATTAATCGGGTAACATAATCAATAAGGTCTAATATAGTGACAGGAGTAAGTATATTTCAAGTTGGAACACAATAAACGAGCAGCAACGTGAACCACATGTCCACTGATACTTCCTTACTTCCCCTCTTGGCCTCTTTGTGTTTCGCTGTTGATGTGTTTATGTGAACTGGGATATTGAGTTTTAGAGGTTGTTTGGGTATACAGGCAGGCCTCCAGTCGAACTAAGGTACACTACATAGCCTGGCCTACCAACAGGAACCTTGGCACATCTCACAATGCTTTGTTACATAAGTTTGACTTGACACATCTGATGACATCCAGGAACATTTGTTACTCCCTGTGACAGCCAGAGATGGACAGTGTTGTTTCCATTGGGCCTAATCAACACTAATTACTGTGTTTCCCCTTCACTGACCATTAGATAACCATACAACCATACATTCTAAGTGAAGGAATATTAGCTGGCTGCCATGAGTTGGACCAAAGAGTGTGACGATGTGATGATGACTTCATTCTGTTCTTCTTTGCCATTCGTCTTTTCTTTGCCCCTAAATTACAGCCAAAGAGACTGAAGAGGCTGTAATTTAGAAGTTTCAAACCTCTGTTACAGCATTCACAGAAGGGAAGGTTTGAACGCAATTGATTAGTTGTCCAGAATACCCAGTGTACTGGACCACCATTGATTATGGTATGATTATGGGGCTATTGGTTGAGTCATAATCCTGCCTGCATTTGTTTGGTGGTGAGCTGCTATTTTGTAAACTCATCACAATTTAGGGCCCTCAAACTCAACTCTGGACCTCGAAGCCAGTTCCACTGCATTCTTTAAATTGTTCCCCTCTAATCAGGGACTGATTTAGACCTGGGACACCATCTGTGTGCAATGAATTATTAGGTAGGACAGAACACCAGCAGGCTCCGGCCTCGTAGGGTAAGCGTTGAATACCCCTGCCCTAGGGTATAGGGCATAGGCTACTAATGTCAGTCAAGTTCTCTACCTCCCATGGTTAGTGACAGGGTCAGTTCCATCTAAATTCAGGAAGTAAACTGAAGGAGGAATATAGGATTTTTTTAAAGCTCAGATGTGGACCTGTTCCACTCCTCTCAAGTGTTCAAAGACGAAACTCTTTGGTACTCCTCAGACACACGATGGACGCATTTTACTTCTGTGTGCGTCAATGCCCTCATTTTCCCATCTGTCCGAGTCTGCTTATGTAACACTGTCAGTGATGTATCTCTGTCTCTCTCTCTTTCTCACTTTACTGGAAAGCATTCTTCTTTCATGCTGATGCCTGACATGTTAAGCAAATGAGAAAGTACTACACACGTTTCTATTTCAGACACACATTCACACACATACGCACACACACACGTGCATGAGGGCCACTCTCCGTGCATGAGGGCCACTCTCCAAGAACGACGTGAGTAACGTTTTTAATCAGGTTAGCACTCGTAAGGCTGTGGGGGCGGTATTCCAGGGCGTGTTCTCAGAGCATGCGGAGAACAGCTGGCGGGCATATTCATTTTCAACCTTGTCCCAGTCTGTAAGCCCCACATTTCTCAAGCTGACCTCCATCATTCCTGTTCCAAAGAACTCTAAGGCTACCTGCAACAATGACTAGCAACCTAAAGCACTCAAATCTGTAGGCTGGTTATGGCACACATCAACTCTATCATCCCAGACACCCTAGAGTCCCACTCCAATTTGCATACCGCCCCAACAGATCCATAGACGATGCAATTTCACTCCATACTGCGCTCACCCACCTACAGTATCAGTCAAAGGTTTGGATACACCTACTCATTCAAGGGTTTTTCTTTATTTTCACTATTTTCTACATTGTAGAATAATAGTGAAGACATCAAAACTATGAAATAACACATATGGAATCATGTAGTAACCAAAAACGTGTTAAACAAATCAAAATAGATTCTTCAAAGTAGCCACCTTTGCCTTAATGACAGCTTTGCACACTTGGCATTCTCTCAACCAGCATCACCTGGAATGCTTTTCCAAGTCTTGAAGGAGTTCCCACATATGCTAAGCACCTGTTGGCTGCTTTTCCTTCACTCTGCGGTCCAACTCATCCTAAACCATCTCAATTGGGTTGAGGTCGGGTGATTGTGGAGGCCAGGTCATCTGATGCAGCACTCCATCACTCTCCTTCTTGGTCAAATAGCCCTTACACAGCCTGGAGGTGTGTAAGGGCGCAAACCAGATGGGATGGCGTATCACTGCAGAATACTGTGGTAGCCATGCTGGTTAAATGTGCCTTGAATTCTAAATAAATCACAGTGTCACCAGTAAAGTACCCCCACACCATCACACCTCCTCCATGCTTCACGGTGTGAACCACACATGCAGAGATCATCTCACAAAGACACAGCGGTTGGAACCAAAAATCTCAAATTTGGACTCATTAGATCAAAGGACAGATTTCCACCGGTCGAATGTCCATTGCTCGTGTGTTTTGGCCCAAGCAAGTCTCTTCTTCTTATTGGTGTCCTTTAGTAGTGGTTTCTTTGCAGCAATTCGACCATAAAGGCCTGATTCACGCAGTCTCCTCTAAACAGTTGATGTTGAGATGTGTCTGTTACTTGAACTCTGTGAAGCATTTATTTGGGCTGCAATCTGAGGTGCAGTTAACTCTAATTACTTTATCCTCTGCAGAAGAGGTAACTCTGGGTCTTCCTTTCCTGTGGTGGTCCTCATGAGAGCCAGTTTCATCATAGCACTTGATGGTTTTTGCGACTGCACTTGAATAAACTTTCAAAGTTCTTGAAATTTCCGAATTGACTGACCTTCATGTCTTCAAGTAATGACGGACTGTCATTTCTCTTTGCTTATTGGCCCCTGAGTGGTGCAGCAATCTAAGGCATTGCATTGCAGTGCTAGAGGCATCACTACAGACCCTGGTTTGATACCGGGCTGTATCACAACTGGCCGTGATCGGGAGTCCCATAGGGCGGCGCACAATTGGAGGCGCACAATTGGCCTAGCGTCGTCAGGGTTAGGGAAGGGTTAGGCCAGGGTAGGCCGTCATTGTAAATAAGAATTTGTTCTAAACTGACTTGCCTAGTTAAATATGGAATTGGTCTTTTACTTTTACCTGTATACCACCCCTACCTTGTCACAACACAACTAATTGGCTCAAACGTATTAAGGAAAGAAATTCCACAAATTAACTTTTAGCAAGACAAACCTGTTAATTGAAATGCATTCCAGGTGACTACCTCATGAAGCTGTTTGAGGGAATGCCAAGAGTGTACAAAGTTGTCATCAAGGCAAAGGGTGGCTACTTTGAAGAATCTCAAATATAAAATATATGTTGATTTGTTAAACACTTTTTTGGTTACTACATGATTCCATGTGTTATTAAATAGTTTTGATGTCTTCACTATTATTCTATAATGTAGAAAATAGAACAAATAAAGTAAAACCCTTGAATGAGTAGGTGTGTCCAAACTTTTGACTGATACTGTAGGTAAGAGGAGTACCTACGTGAGAATGCTGTTAATTGACTACAGCTCAGCGTTCAACACCATAGGCCACTCTAAGCTCGTCACCAAGCTTAGGACCCTTGGACTGAACACCTCCCTTTGCAACTGGATCCTGGACTTCCTGACGGGCCGATCCCAGGTGGTGAGGGTAGGCAACATGCTTGGTGTGGCAAATGCATCGCCCTCAATCGAATGGCGCTATAGAGGGTAGTGGCTCCCTGCCAACCAGGGCCTCTATATCAGGTGACAGGTACAGAGATGCATCTTTTAAATGCAAACATTAGCTAGCCAAAACAGACAAGCCAACCCACCATCTGTCCTGCAACTCTGTGGGTAAAAACAACAAGATATATCCAATCAACAACTCAATGACTTATCAAAAACAAAAACGCTGATTAAAAAACACGTAAAAACCTCTAAAATATGTACAACATTAACAGAGATCTCCACTACCATTGCAGATCATGGCCCACAGATCAGGTTATAGTCACTTACTGTATGAAAATAGACTTGAATGTATTGAGGTTTTATGATGATTTGATGTTTGTGCAGACTGAATGTAATGTAGGAGCTGGATTAGATGACCCACAAACACCTACTAGATTATATAAATGTACACATTTGATCCATCCATTCAAATCTAGATCCCCTCAGAAGTGGATCAGCCAGAAACACAGCAGTTATCCCTTACTCTAAAATAACTATGGGCAGAGGATAGATTAAACTAGAGAAAGCAATGCTACTAAAACTAGGTTAAATATCAGCTGTCGAATGGGGTACCAAACCCCTTTGATTTACTGTGATATCTAGTCATTCACGACAGAGCATCCGGCTCCATAAATACATCCATTTTAGTAACATAAAAAAAACAAATGGTCAAAAATATAATTTTCCAACATGGCCTATCATATCTAAAGAAAACATCAAGATTTTAGATATAAATAATAAAAATAATGTTGTGATATTAAAAACAATGGCACTTGTTTATATTTGACACATCTACTCATGATTAAATCATTCTAGTAGATACCACAAAGCAGATGTTTTCATATTTACAAATAAACACAAAAAGATCGACATGCATACAAAACTTGAGTGCATCTCATGCCTTGTTTGAATAAACAAAACAAGTTGTCATTGAACAGAAATTTTACAACATAAAACGCTCCATATCGAAGCAGCAAATAACTCCAATATTACGAAGCAATTCATAAAAAATCCTCAAAATAAATGTCTCCAGCATAGCAGTGCACATATGGAGTTATCCTTACGCCCTGTCATCTCACCCCTTTAATCCTAGTTTACATACAGGGTGTGGAACCCTCAATGTTCCCCTCAGTCTCTGGATTTGCGGATATCATTGGAGAGCCCAGAGAGCTTGTTGTTGTTATGAGAACAGTTAAAGTCACATGAACAGGACTCTATGACCATGACGTCTTTGTTGAAAGTGTCTCCGTCCTCACAGCGGAAGTGAACGGCCACAGTCTGGGTCTGCTGAGGGTTGCAGCAGCGCCCATCCAGACAAGAACCACAGTACCTGGAGTGGAACTTCTTCACGCTGCTGCAGCCTGCATAGGTCAGCTTGACTGGACGGCTGGCCTTCGCAATGCGACTGCACTTCTTACCCTTCTGTTTGTGAGAGGAGAACAAGATGAGAACAAAATATTGATGTACTGGACATGCATTTCATCACGGTGATATCAGCATTGCTCCTGCCGGTTCGATTCCCACATACACTCAATATAGCTGTAGAAGTAATTTTGGATAAAAGCATCTGGAAAATGACCGTATAACATATAGACGCATACCTTCAGGAATGAGTAGGATGACTGGAAGCATGGGCGGACCTCACAGAGACGAGTCACCTTCACCAGCTTGCACTGGCTGTTGTTGGTGACCCTGGAAGAAACTCCTGTACCACAGGACTTAGAGCAGGGGGACCAGGCTGTGGTCTGAGCCACACACCTCCTGTTCCCCTTGGACATCAAGTGACTCTCAGGCTTACTCCTGAAAGCTGTGGGGAAAAGAAGGCAAGACGATTAGTCAATGTGCATTGGATGGGTCTCACAAAACTTGGACATGAGTTCAAATCTACATACACTGTACATACAGATGGGGATAATAAATAGCTTTTCCATTTAAACTCCCTGTCTGGGTGTATACCGAGGCTGAACATCAATAATATCCCTAACTGAACCATTGGAATAAACAGAGTTCCATTGACTCACCAGCTAAAGACTTGAGTCCTCCTCTGATGAAAGACACCAGGTTGTTTCTCTTTGTGAGGTAATCATCAGAATGTTTATCCTTGCAGCCATCTTTGCTGACCTTCTTGTCCACTGAGGCATTCCCCTTCTCCTCAGGGCAGACCAGCTCCTCACAGCAGCAACTGGGCACTTTGACCAGCTTGGATATGGCACAGCCCATTTTGGGCAGGGAGAGCTGCTGGGGGCACAGGGACACACACCCCAAGGCACCATCCATGCATGTACACTGGTGCTTGCAGTTGGCACTAAAGCGCTCTCCATTCTGGTAGATCTTGCTGTTGTACTCACAGGGTCTTCCATCTGATTTGGCTGTTTGGAGAAGCAGACAGGTAGACTGTTACTATGTGAGTCAAGTGTAATATTCTAATTATATAGAATGAGCTGTAAATAAACCAAAAGCATAATTCCTCATTTGTAATAAACAAGTTCATAAATTCCTACAACCAAACCCATTGGAGTCTATACTATACCACAGCAGGGTATCAGTATTTCCAATACACTTGTATCATTTAAACAAGCAAGTCAGTTAAGAAAAAAGTATTATTTACATTGAAGGCCTACCGGGGAACAGTGGGTTAACTGCCTTGTTCAGAATGACTTTTTACTTTGTCACCTCAGGGATTTGATCAGGCAACCTTTCAATTACTGGCCCAACGCTCTAACCACTAGGCTACCTGCCACCCCAATCATACCTCGACAGATGCCTTTAGCTGTGCCATAACTAGCCCCAAAGTTGCACTCCAGTCCCTTGATGTGGTCGCATGGCTCTGTCTTGCTGCAGTCCTCATTGAGCTGCCGCGCGCAAGCTTTGCAGCATCCACAGCCGTCTGGCACGAGGCTGATTCCTGGAGCGCACCTGGCTAACTCAAGAGGACACGAACATTCGGAGGGACAAGATGCAGATGCCTAAAAGAACAAAAACATGTTATAAGATAAATACATTTTCACTTCATTTATGTTATTTCTTCTACAAATATTGCACTGTGAGATGGAGTGAGGACTGAATTAATCACCGTCACCCACCCTCGGCAATGAAAATCAAGCACGCATTTTATTGTAGGCTACGATTAGTTAATATATATTTTCTTACCGAAGTAAAACTCCCATAAAGGAAAAAAACTAAGGAAAGCATCAACACATTCATGTCTATTGAAATAGTCTTATCTTCCTTAGTAAAGAAAAAGGCTCCTTTAGACTGATTATTCCAGACACGGAGCACGCAATGTAGGCTTTACTACAGGGTGAATTACAAGGTATATAGTCTGCTGTTTCGCTGGTGTAGCCTCTCATCTTTTATATCCGAAAGAGATCTGACGTAGCCTATGGGGTGAATTGTTCCAAAACTATGCAAGGAATGTCTCCCAATGTTCCATTCAAGCCAAGCACCACCCTGTCTACTTACATTTTTACAGGGATTAATTAATTTTCTATTCCTTTCTTTTTTAGGCTATTCAATGTTGGAAACTGAAGTCAAAAACATATTTAAAGTATTTATTTTAAGATATTTTTATATATTGGCTGTCATGTTCTGTCCTAAAGTGCAGCTGAGACAATCTGTACAATGAAGTTTATTATATTAAGTCATATTCTCTTCTATTGTAGTTACCCTTTTTAATATCTATACCTGTATGATAATTGTTCTAGTATGTGTTACTTTGGGGCTGCAGGTAGCCTAGTGGTTAGGCAGGCCTGGGCAATTCCACCTGATTGGTGTCACACTTTTCCCCCATCCCTAGCAAACACACCTGATTTAAACTAATTGCATTTTTAACTGAAGATCATGATTAGTGCATTATTGGAGTCAGGGGTGTTAGCTGGGGCTGAGGCAAAAGTGTGACACCAATCAGGACCCAAAGACTGGAGTTGCCCAGGGCTGGGTTGGAGCGTTGGGCCAGTAACCGAAATGTTGCTGGATTGAATCCCAGAGCTGACAAGGTAAAAATCTGTCTCTGCCCCTGAACAAGGCAGTTAACCCATTGTTCCCTGGTAGGCTGTCATAGTAAATAAGAATTTGTTCTTAACTGATTTGCCTAGCTAAATAAAGGTTAAAAAAAATACTTTGTGTTACTTTTTCACAATGACAGAGATGACACTATGTGACTATTTAGCCCAGCTCTGGGATGGACTGGGCTAAATGTGATGGCTAACACTAGGGTTGCAAAGGGTCAGAAACTTTCCGGTAAATTTACGGAATTTCCACAACTTCCATGGGAAGTTAAGCCTGGGATTTTGGGGAATTTTGTTTAAATTCACCAAGAAAGTTTGCTTATAACAGTGAACCTTTTTTGTGTGATCCACATAAGGCAATTTTAGGTCTTTTGGCATATTTAAGTTGAACCATCTTCTTTTAGGACGGACCAAGATGCAGCAAGGTTTCCAGTGTACATACTTTTATTTTACACGTAACTGGCAAAACAACAAATCAAACAGCGTAACTCCGGTGTGGCTAAACATGCACACACCAATAAACATACTATACTAACATTCAATGACCCACAAAACCCCCAGTGGAAAAACACAAACATATATATGGTTCACAATTAGAGGTAACAAAAATCAGCTGCCTCTAATTGGGAACCATCAACCCCCAACATAGAAATATCACACCTAAAACCCCTCTAACCCAAAACGCAAACTAAACACCAGCCCACCAGCCTGCTAAACCAGGCCTGGAAGTGACACATTCAATGGAATTGCGACCCTCTGCATGCACAGCGCATTCTTCCATCACATGTACAGCTGAATCTCAAGATCTTGCACATTAATGAGATGCTATTGAGCCCTGTCACGTCCAGGCCTGAGAAGACAGGCTGGTGTGTTTAGTTTTGTTTTTGGTGTAGGGTTTTTTTTATGTTCTAGGTGATATATTTCTATGTTGGGGTAATGGTTCCCAATTAGAGGCAACTGTGTGTCGTTGTCTCTAATTGGGAACCATATATATGTTTGGGGTTTTCTATTAGGTTTTGTGGGTTATTGTTTGAGCATAGCTTGCTTTAGTTGTGGTCAGAGGCATGATGTTTGTGTTGTTTTGTCCCAGTTACGTTCTAAATAAAAATGTATACTGGAAGCATCGCTGCGTCTTGGTCTGTCACTTCAGAGGATCATGACAAGCCCACACTACTACACTGTCTGAGCCAAGGACTACATGCTTTCTGGTAAGTTTTGATAACAACTTCTGCTATTTAGCTTTTGCTACCATGTGGGTTTTAGCTTGCTTGTGCCTGCTAACTGAGTGTTAATTGCCCTGTTCCCATACATGTTTCATTTTTAAAACATGTATCTTACAAAGGAGTTTACTCTAACTGCGTAACTATTTATCTGTACATGGAATTTTATTAGTTTATTTTTTACTATTGTCTTTCAAATCTTTACAGGAAAATGCCACGGGCACTATCTGACGTGTGGAGACATTTCACTGCAGTTAATGTAGAAGGAAAAGCTGTGTAAATTTGCAAATACTGTGCCAAATCATATGTGAAGAATGCAACAAAGATGCAGAATCATCTGGCCAAGTGCATAAAATTCTCTCAGCGCTCACAACAAGCAACCTCTGAAAAGTCACTCTACTTCTATTCGAGGTTAAAATGATGAGATCAGACACCTTGTCGATAGCAACAGCTCATGGTCCTCCTGGAATCAGAAGTTGTTTTGACTCAATGGAGTAACGTAGTCAGAGAAATGCTGATGAACGTCTTGCTCGAGCTGTGTATGCAACTAGTTCAACTCTGATGCTCACAGGCAATGTGTATTGGAAGAGATTTCTGAATGTTCTTTGCCCAGCATACACCCCTCCAACCAGACATGCTTTATCTACTAATTTGCTGGATGCAGAGTTTAACAGAGTTCAAGTGAAGGTCAAGCAAATCATAGAGAAAGCAGACTGAATTGCAATCATCTCTGATGGGTGGTCTAATGTTCGTGGGCAATGAATAATTAACTACATAGTTTCCACCCCTCAAGTGTTCTACAAGAGCACAGACACAAGGGACAACAGACACACTGGTCTCTATATTGCAGATGAGCTGAAGGCAGTCATCAATGACCTTGAAACACAGACGTTTTTTGCACTGGTGACAGACAATGCTGTGAACATGAAGGGTGCTTGGTCTAAAGTGGAAGAGTCCTACCCTCACATCACACCCATTGGCTGTGCTGTTCATGCATTGAATCTGCTCCACAAGGACATCATGGCACTGAAAACAATGGATACACTCGACAAGAGAGCCAAGGAAATGGTTAGATATGTGAAGGGTCATCAAGTTAGAGCAGCAATCTACCTTAGCAAAGTGAGATGAATAAAAGCACCACATAAGCTGCCCAGCAACACCTGTTGGGGTGGTGTTGTCATGTTTGACAGTCTCCTGGAGGGGAAGGAGTCTCTCCAAGAAATGGGCAGCCCCATCAAGAGGATCCTCCTGGATGATGTATTTTGGGAGAGAGTGGTAAGCAGTCTGAAACCTATAGCAGTAGCCATTGCATGGATTGAGGGAGACCATGCCATCCTTTCTGATGTTCAGACTCTGCTTGCAGATGTAAGAGAAGAAATCCGTAATGCCCTGCCCACTTCACTGTTGCTCCAAGCAGAGGAAACTGCAGTTCTGAAATTCATCAAAAAGTGTGAAGACTTCTGTCTGAAGCCCATACCCACCGCAGCGTACATGTTGGACCCCAAGTATGCTGGCAAGAGCATCCTGTCTGGTGCAGAGATCAACAAGGCCTATGGTGTCATCAATACCATGTCTCGCCACCTTGGCCTGGATGAGGGCAAGGTTCTTGGCAGTCTGGCAAAGTACACTTCCAAGCAAGGGCTTTGGGATGGAGATGCAATATGGCAGTCGTGCCAACATATCTCATCAGCCACTTTGTGGAAGGGACTTAGTGGATCTGAGACTGTTTCCCCTGTTGCCTCCATCATCATCCTCCAAATCCCACCAACATCAGCCGCCTCAGACCGCAACTGGTCCTTGTTTGGGAACACACACACCAAAGCACTCAACAGGCTGACCAATACAAGGGTTGAAATATTGGTGGCCATCCAGGCAAATCTTAGGCTTTTTGAGACTGACAACGAGCCATCCTCAACAAGGTTGAAAAGTGACCGTGAAGAGGAGGCCTCATAGTCTGACGTTCAAGAGGTGGACATTGAGGAGATCTAGGGAGAAGACATGGAAGCCTGAGAGGAAGACAACCAACGCTTTAGTTCTAGACTATCGTTTTACAGATGTACGTATGTGGAAAACATTTTTGGGAGACGTAATGGATCTTTGGGGATCATTCAATATTCCCTTTTGTTGTTCAGTGAAATCATCCCATGTGAAGAGTCAACTCATTTAATTAAAGTTCAATTCGTAACAATTGTTGCTTATTATTTCTATTGGAAGGATTTAATCATTTGCAATTATGTATACTTATGATAAGGTAGAAGGTTTGTTTGTCTCCAAAAGATATGGGAAATATATCCAATGCAAAAAACATCTACATTTAAATGGTATTAATATTAATTTGCACATATTTCTGTTAATTCACATATTCCTGTTAATTCCCATGGAAAGTTTCCACCTCTGAATATTCCCCAAAATGTGCAACCTTACTCAGCACGAATATATTATAGCCTAAATATTAAAAGATGAGCTAAATATTCATATGGATAAATGAATGGAAGAAATGTGTCTCCCTCGGATGCAGGCCAGCCCAAGGGTTTAGAATAACCCTCAATCTATGGTCAGTGTTTGTATTGAAAGTATTTTTTTTTTTTCCTGTGCTGTGTAGTCTCTTCAATTACATCTCTTGTCATATTTGAAATGCCTGTCAGTCACCCATCTGGATGTGGGTGGATTAGTGTTTGTCTAACCCAAATGTCTTTAAAAAGACAAGTAGAGAGAGTTTGGAATGTTTGACCCCTCCTTGAATTCTTTGTTCAGCCAGAATAAGTGAGTTAGGATTGAGAGAAGACAAGAGATTCCAGAATGTGCTTGAGGAATGCCTGAAGGAACATCCACTCAGGATGAAACTGGAGGGTGCCTTTGGAAAATATAATTTTATAACCACATCAAAAAACAATTATGAAATAACAAAAATACTTTCTACCTTTCATCCCTGTTCTTTACTTCAGGATGACTTGCGTGAATAGGAAACCTAGCCAACCAGATTGGCATATCTTTTCATTTAGTCCTTGTCTAACTTGAGAGTGCACATAGCACAGACAGTTGAGTTAAATCCAGGCAAATTTACACAGCTGAACCGCAGACCTCATATTTGAGGAGCGTGCGTCACAATGCTCTGTCCTGGAAAATTGCTGACTTCGTATTTTATTTTTTTACTTTTTCCAACATAGCCCCAAGGCCCACACATTGTTGAGCAATTTTTGTGGAACTATGATAGGTAATAAGTACATATACTTTGGGTTCTAAACTGTGGATTCAACAGGTGGTCAGTTATGAACTAGGGTGGGACTGGTATGGTAGAAGAACATTACTACATTATGATATAACTCCAGACCTTACAGTACTGACGTGACGTAACCTAGTCATTTCAAAGCCATGAGATCATACTATGGAAAACAAACATGAAATGATATACTACTGTACACCATTAGCACCTATGAGCATCAGCAATCATTGTTCCATCTTCAACAGGCCAACTTTAGGTTTGCATCTTATAGACCAAGCTGTCTAAAGACACTCTCCATGTCTAACATAACTTTGGAGGGCCCTTATCTCAATTGCGCCATTCAGTGCCTACTGCTACACCCGCAGGTAGCCTAGTGGTTAGAGCGTTGGGCCATTAACTGAAAGGTTGCTGGATCGAATCCCGAGCTGATAAGGTAAAAAATATGTAATTCTGCCCCTGAGCAAGGCAGTTAACCCACTGTTCCCTGTGCGCCGTGGATGTTGATTATGGCAGCCCCCCGCACCTCTCTGATTCAGAGGTTGGGATAAATGCGGAAGATGCATTCAGTTGTACAACTGACTAGGTATCCCCCCTTTTCCAATAACATCTGCTAAATATGTCTATGAAACCAATAACCTTTGAATCATTTAGGGTTTTGACTAGGTGGTATACAGCTATGACCGTAAGTGACTTTCTTGTAGCAGTTTAGTAGAACTTACGCAGCAGGTTAGAAGAATTAATGTAGCAGGTTAGGATAATTAGGAAAGGATTAGGTTTAGCTAAAATGCTCTGATAACCTGCTATGAAAAGTAGCTTCCAGTCGTAGCTGTACTCCATCTAGTCACAACCATAATTTGGAGCCTGGTCTTAGATGTGTTGTGCTGTCATATAAACTCCTACAGTTATTGGCATGATAACGACGATACAAGTGTCTATACAGCACAAAGAGATCTGGAACAAGGGTACGTCAGACCTTATAATTCCTAATACTTTGGTGACTGAGAGGGCAGACCCTCTCCTAGTGTCATGTTTCTGAGGCATCCAGACCACATAGCTGGGTTGACTCTACCCTTTAATGAGGGATTCACATACAGTGCCTTCGGAAAGTATTCAGACCCCTTGACTTTTTCCACATTTTGTTACAGCCTTATTTTAAAATGTACTAAATAAATACAAATACTCAGCAATCTACACACAATACCCCATAATGACAAAGTGAAAACAGGTTTTTGCAAATGTATTAAAAACAGAAATACCTTATTTACATAAGTATTCAGACCCTTTGCTATCAGACTCGAAATTGAGCTCAGGTGCATCCTGTTTCCATTGATCATCCTTGAGATGTTTCTACAACTTCATTGGTCCACTTGTGGTAAATTCAATTGATTGGACATGATTTGGAAAGACACACACCTGTCTATATAAAGTCCCACAGTTGACAGTGCATGTCAGAGCAAAAACCAAGCCATGAGGTTGAAGGAATTGTCCGCAGAGCTCAGAGACAGGATTATGTCAAGGCACAGATCTGGGGAAAGTTACCAAAACATTTCTGCAGCATTGAAGGTCCCCAAGAACACAGTTGGCTCCGTCATTCTTAAATGGAAGACGTTTGGAATCACCAAGACTCCTCCTAGAGCTGGCCGACCGGACAAACTGAGCTCTAGAGTTCCTCTGTGGAGATGGGAGAACCTTCCAGAAGGAAGGTCTGATGAAACCAAGATTAAACTCTTTGGCCTGAATGCCAAGCATCACATCTGGTGGGAACCTGGTACGATCCCTACGGTGAAGCACGGTGGTAGCAGAATCATGCTGTGGGGATGTTTTTCAGCTGCAGGGACTGGAAGACTAGTCAAGATCGAGGCAAAGATGAACAGAGCTAAGTACAGAGAGATCCTTCATGAAAACCTGCTCCAGAGTTCTCAGAACAGGACAACGACCCAAAGCACACAGCCAAGACAATGCAGGAGTGGCTTTGGGACATGTCTCTGAATGTCTTTGAGTGGCACAGCCAGAGCCCGGACTTAAACCTGATCGAACATCTCTGGAGAGACCTGAAAATAGCTGTGCAGCAACCCTCCCCATCCGACTTGACAGAGCTTGAGAGGATCTGCAGAGAACAATGGGAGAAACTCTCAAAATACTGATGTGCCAAGCTTGTAGCATCATACCCAAGAAGACTTGAGGCTGTAATCACTGCCAAAGATGCTTCAACAAAGTACTGAGTAAAGGGTCTGAATACTTATGCGAATGTAATATTTCAGTTTTTAATTTTTATAAATTAACATTGTTTTTGCTAACATTTTTTTGCTTTTTCATTATGATGTATTGTGTGTAAATTAAAGATGGAAAAAACCAACTTAATCAATTTTAGAATAAGGCTGTAACCTAAGAAAATGTGGAAAAGGTCAAGGGGTCTGAATACTTTCCAAAGGCACTGTATACTGTTACATAACATGTAATTACCCATGTTCATCCTGGAGATTATTATGTTAGAGAGAGAGAGCTTTCACATTGTTTCCTTCTTACATTCTCTCTCTCTCTCATCTCACTCACCTCACTCTCTCACTGTAGTCCGTGTATCTGTTTTCTGTGTTTTATAACCAGGAACTAAATCTATCAATTCAAGTTCTTTATTTTATTTTAGGATATCTAGTGGTGATAGATACACCTAGCAAAACAAGTTTAGGTTGAGGTTTACTCAAAGTACAGACCGTAGCAGTGGAGGCTCCTCAGAGGAGGAAGGGGACCATCCTCAACCTAAATGTATTAGTGAAACATAAAAAAGTTATCCTTTTTAGATAAAACTATACTAAATATATTCACGTCATCAAATAATTGATTAAAACACACTGTTTCGCAATTAAGGTCAACAGTAGCCTCTACAGCACTCCGGGTAGCGCCACGGTGTACCCAGAGGACAGCTAGTTTCCATCCTCCTCTGGTTACAGTGAATCATTACAAAACCTAGGAGGCTCGTGGTTCTCACCTACTTCCATAGACTTACACAGTAATTATGACAACTTCCAGAGAACGTCTTCCAACCTATCAGAGCTCTTTCAGCATGATCTGACATGTTGTCCACCCAATCAAAGAATCAGAGAATGAATAGGCTACAGCTAGCTAGCACTGCAGTGCATAAAATGTGGTGAGTAGTTGACTCAAAGAGAGAGAAAGACAATAGTTGAACAGTTTTGAACAAATTCATTTCTTTAAAAAAGGAGAAGCAAGAGAGGGAGCTAGCTATATATTTACAGTACCAGTCAAAGGTTTGGACACACCTACTCATTCAAGGGTTTTTCTTTATTTGTACTATTTTCTACATTGTAGAATAATGCCAAGAGTCTGCAAAGCTGTCATCAAGGCAAGGGTGGCTACTTTAAAGAATCTCATATCAAATTTATTTTGATTTGCTTAACACTTTTTTGGTTACTACACGATTCCATATATGTTATAGTAAAAATAAGTGTCCAAACTTTTGACTGGTACTGTATATATTTTTTCACTTGCTTAGCTAGCAAATGCAGCTAGCTAGTTTAGCTTACTCAAACACCCGGCTCAAACAGAGAGGGATGCTATGTTACCTAGCTGGCTATGGCTATCCAACACTGGAACTCTTCCAAGTCAAGGTAAGCTTTTGGTTTTATTAATTTATTGGCACCGGGGCCCGCCAGTGTAGCTGCTAAACTGCTTGCTAACTGTACACTGTACTGCATGATTGTAGCAGGTTAACTAACATGCAAGTTCTAATGCTGACTTATGATATGAAGGCTTGGCTTGGAAAGGTTTTTCCGCCTGGTCACAGTCAGCTGACATGTTGTGCACTGAAGTCCACAAGCAAAGGGAAAAGGTGAGAGGAGGAGAGCGCGTAGATGTGAGAAGGAATTATCCAAAGATTAAAGGGATTATGCTGTTTGTATGTGGCTGCTATGAAAGGAACTGTGTTTGCATGTGATCATGGCTGTATTCATTCCGCCGATTTTGTTGAAAAACATTTATTAAACGGAAGCAAACAGAACAAAACGGGGATAAACGTATAAGAATTTGTCCAATAGAAACTCTTGTTTGCAACTGTGGACTAATGACACCCTAGATCAGCTAGATGCAAGGTGTTATTGAATGTGTCAATGTCTGTCACCTTGATTACTTAAATTTCTCTCAACCTGTGCACCTACACTTCATTCATAGGCTAGGTTGTAGCAACCTCATTATGGGTATAGGGAACATGTGAGTATCATGTAGTAGCTTAAACCTATTGATGTTACATTAAGTTGGGTGAATGGAAAATGAATAACAGTCATCCAATATGCTGTAATAGAAATAAGGGCATGCTCATCAAAAAATAATAATCCTAAATAACATCTTATATGCCACTGACCGCCATTGGACCATAGGTAGTGAGAAGGTGGCTTGAAAATAAAAATACTGAACATTTTTCTGGGTCTGACTGACACATTATAAGGTACACAGGAATGTCTGTAGTGGCTTTGCGTCAGTTTTCAAGATGTGATTGCAAATCCAGTTTTATTACATCATTTCTATAAATGAGTTTTCCTCATTTGTGGGTCCCTTTCCTTTCGCTGCATGCAATGGGCACTCAGAACAGGAACATAGTGTTCGTCTGGTCTGACATTCCCCATTGCTGACTCGTCAGTAAACATAGTCTGCCGCTAACACATGCTGCTAATCACAATACAGTCTGGTCTCTAGGCTGTTTCCTAACACAGAGAAGAGAGAGAGTTGTGTTTTGAGGGAGTTTTATTTTGTTCACTATTTTATAACCCTTGCCTGGCTTGTTCCTGTGAGTACTGTAAATTGCACTGCTCTCATGTCATGGAGGAACACGTTTCACACCAAGCCTGTACTGTACTTGTAATTTGTATTTTTTTATTAGGATCCCCATTAGCTAACGCCGTAGCGCTAGCTAATCATTCTGGGGTCCAACACCAATTAACAAGACATAACAAACAACCACAATCAAGACTTCACAAACATTCAACAAGTAGACAATACAGATAACTAAAATACCCGACAGGAAACACATTTAACATTCAGTTGATGCTTTCTATTTGCAGTCCAGTCATATGGTCTATCGCATATGGTCTATCGGCTCCATATAAAACTGTAGATTTAAGGCAATTTGTCCTTGGCTTGGGTTGTTTTAGCTGCCCAGAATTTGCCTGTCTGGTTTGGTGGTTATGTGTGTTGCAAGTATGTACTATCTGGACTTTTTTAAATAGAACATTCCTAAAGAAAATCAGTAGGAGATTCTGATGCATTTGGATAATTTTCATACGGTTAGAGCAATGAAGAGATAATCCGGCAGCCCTGTTTTGAGCCATTTGGAGCTTTTTTTATGAGCCATTTGCAGCTTTCTTTGCTGCAGATGACCATATAACCGGACAGTACTCTAAGTGTGATAGAACCAAGGATTGAATAATCTGATTCAGTGTGCTAGATGTTACATGCTCCAAACTTTTTCTTGTGACAGCAATTCCCTTACCCATCTTAACAATATTATCTATGTGTTCTGACCATGATGAAGCTGCGTCCAACATGACGCCTAGTAGTTTTGTTATTTTCACTTGCTCTCCATACGTTCTATTTATCGACAAATTCGATTGGGGATCATCAGCAAGCATATATCTTGAACGAAAGAAAATACTTTTAGTTTTAGAAATGTTCAACACCAATTTGTTCATATAAACCCACTCAGACACCATTCTTAGTTCACTGCTCAGTACATCTGTTAGCTCATTACATTCTGATGCTGCGCTATAAATTGTAGAGTCATCAGCATACATGACCACTCTTGCTTTGTTCATTACTAGAGGTAAATCATTAGTAAAGATAGAGTAGAGAAGTGGGCCTAGGCAACTTCCTTGAGGAACACCAGAGTGTATATCTTTACTGTTTGAAAAGCTACCATTAAAGAACACTTTTTGCCTTCTCCTCTATAGATAGCTTTCCATCCAGGATAGAGCTGCAGACTTAAAACCATCATTTGAGTTTACCTAATAACAGTTCATGATCAATTACATCAAAAGCAGCACTGAAATCTAGCAACACTGCACCAACTAACTTCCTGTCATCCATAGTCTTTAACCAATCTCATCTGTCACTTGTGCTAAGGCCGTACTTGTAGAATGCCCTTTGTATGCATGCTGGAAACCCGTTATCAGACCATTACATGAGAAATAATCCTTGATTTGTACAGATACTATTTTTTCCAATAATTTACTTAACACAGGCAGCAAGCTTATAGGATGACTATTAGATTTTTTTTTTCCTTGGGTAGTGGAATAACCTTTGATTCTTTCCAGACTTCTGGGAACACCGCACACACTTATTAAAAATATGAGAGAGATATGAGGGTGTAGATATTTGGTTAGCTGTAACTCTAAGCAATTTGGCATCAAAATAATCTGTACCAGGCGACTTGTCATCCAAAAGAGACAACAGCATCCTTTCTACCTCCTCCCATTCTACTTGATGAAATTCGAACATGCATTGCCTCTCCTTCATGATACAATATTTTATAAGAGTATATGACATGGAGCCATCAGTTGGAATCATAGCATTCCTCAACTTGTCCACTTTGCCTGTTAAAATATTCATTAAAGTAGCTTGCGATGTCATGTGATTTTGTAATAAATATACCCTCTGATTCAACAAAAGAGGCGGATATGTTCGAATTCCTACCCATAAGTGTTCAACGCTCTCCACAGCTTTTCCCATCACCCTTTACTTCATAAATTTTGTGCTGATAGAATCCCTTCTTCTTTCCTTTGTTTAGATTGGTCACAAGATGTATTCATTTACAATAATTTTGCTTATCAAACAGAGTGCCAGATTTATCTGCTACTTTTTTGGCATCATAACGTTGAATCATTACATTTCTCAGCTCATCATCAATCCATGGGGAAGCCATACTTAGTGACATTTCAGGATCATCCTTACTACACACTTCTAACCATTGCACATTCTTAATCTCATCCACAAATGAGTCCTGATTGAACCCTGTGTAGGACCTGCGGTAGATTATTTTAGGGCCAGCCTTTGGTATTTTTGTTTTCCTAGTGAGTGCAACTAAGTTATGATCACTGCAACCTAGTGCCGCTGATACAGCATTAGAACATGTTCAGCCATGTTAGTAAAATTTTGATCGATCCAAGTTGATGTGATACCGGACCTATTAGTGAACGTTCTGGTTGGTAATAACTTGGGTCAGGTTACATACACTGGCAACAGAAATAAGTTTCTTTCTCATTGGACAGTTGGTGTTAAAAAAATCTATATTCATATCTCCCAAAAAATATATTTCCCTATTTTCATCAGATACCTTATCCAACATTTCACAAATTACATCAAGATATTTCACATCAGCACTAGGTGGCCTATAGCAGCAACCAACTAGTATAGGTTTCAAATGTGATAAATGCACCTGTACCCATAGCGCCTCTAATCCATTCAACATTAAGTCCTTACATTGTTTTGCTGGAATATGACTCTGGATGTAAACTGCAACTCCACCCCCAGATCTATTTCTATCCCTCCTGAACAAATTGGATCCATGTATAGAGATCCTCAAAAGAAGAGTCCAAGTGAGTATCTAAATATTGCCAATACATGAATATTGTTTAACTGCACTAGACAGCATATTTCATGAATTTTGTTCCTTAAACAGCATATATCGAAGTGAGCAATAAACACAACTTTCTTTGGTAGATTTACAGTATTTATATGTCAAAACATGAATCAGCAGTTGGAATCTGAGAGAGACACTCAGTCAGTGTGTGTGTGTGTGGCTGGAATTACTTGAATTACTCTTGCAGCCTTCATGGCTGGTATTAGTTCCTTTCTTCTTTGACAGACTGCATCTGAGAAATCCTAATTGATGAAGATGAAGGACCAAAGGCGTTTGGCTTTTTCAAGGACAGCAAGCTTATCCTTGAACCTGAGGAATTTCACAATTGACCTGGGTCTGGCTCTATTGGCACCACCACTGGCACCACTAGTGCCCCCTGGTTTCCCAGACCGCTGAGCACGTTCCAGCTCTACCTGTTGATCCAGTTGTAGCTCCTCAGAAAACAGCTTTTGAACTTTGTCCTCTGATTCAGGCCATGTCTAACTTTGGCTCTCCTGGATACCATCTATTACAAGATTATTTCTCCTCGATTGTCCATCCAGGTAATCAGCCTTCCCAGACATGTTCTGGAGGCCCTCCCTGACTGTGGTGATTTAATTCTGCATAGAGGAACAGTTTCTGGAAAGTGTATCCTGTGTGTTCTTCAGTACATCCACATCCTTCTGTGTGAACTGAAGGCTTATTTTAATGTCTTGTACATCTTTAGTTAGGTCGTCCAGATGCTTGTTGGTCGACCTCATGATCATTTGTATGAAGCTTTTAAAGTTATTTTCCTGCTGAAGTATAATTTCCTTATAGAAAACATTCTGCTTCTCCAAGAGTTCACGTACCTGCCCAGCAGAGAGGTGATCCTCGTCTTTTTGCGGAGGCATGATAGTAATGATAGTAGGACGAGCCCGCTATTCACTCCGTGAAATGAGAGACGCCAGCAGTAGAAAACCGAGACAAATTGAAGTGCGGCCCAAGCCACAAGGGCTAACCGCTTAGCGTGCTTGGTATCCGGCAATAGTAGCCCAGGTTGCCTAGCTTGATAACTAGCAGCTAGGCTAGCTGCCTTGCCAATGTATTACCACCTTATGTGAGCTAGGATCCCGGGACATATATCAGCGGTCCCAGCGTTAACGCTAACTGTGTCCCAGGATCCAGATATGAATAAGAAAACTACTGTAAACTATTTTTAGATAACTAGTTAGTTTGTTGTTAAAGTAAAAGATACCAAGTCTCTAGTCTTGTACTGCACGTGTTGATGACAATGAGAGTACATAAACACAGTACTATAACTTATTTTACTAGGCAAGTCAGTTAAAAACAAATTCTTATTTTCCATGACGGCCTAGGAACAGTGGGTTAACTGCCTTGTTCAGGGGTAGAACAACATATTTTTACCTTATCAGCTCAGGGATTCGATCTTGCAACCTCGGTTGCTAGTCCAACGGTATAACCACTAGGCTACCTGCCGCCCCACATGCAATGAAGCTGCCCACCTATTGTTTTATCTTCATGGATAAAAGTACCAAGAATGGATTGAGGGCAGATTCCCTCAGTAAAATTATTCTTTGAAGAGTTGGAGGAACATCAACCTACCCCAACAGTGACAGACACACATTTAATTTCAGGGCATGACACAACAAGCCTAACAACAATAACCTCAGGGAAGCAATAGGTCCTCAAAGGAGTGCTGTAATATCATGATTAAAGAGAACTGGCAACTGGAAGCTGAGAAGGCACATTTTGTAATTTCTTTTTTTGACTTCTGGAATGTTATGTTTGGCTTCTCATACAAAGCGGTTCACCTGGCAATAAGAGTGGAGGAAACTCCACTGTCCTCTGCCAATACCTGCTCTTGTTGACTTCCTTCAACCTGTTCAGAGCTGTAGCCTACCCACTCTTTGTGGGCCCTGTAGTAAACAATGATATTCTTTTTTTTGGTTATGTTCTGTAATACATGTATTTTTTCTACATGACTGCTTAGTCAGTTTGGCATGTGTTTTCATGTTGCCGAGGCAAATTAGTTTTATACCAAGCCTAGACGTGTTATCATTGCCCTAGGACAGCCTCAGACAATTAATAATCTCCTCATAATGATATTAGTCCTCAGGCGCTCTGTCATCATAACTAAATACTCAAACAGTTATAAAGACAGACAACCTCTCAGCAACTAAGCAACAATAATACATATATTATTATTAAGTAGGCTAATTAAGGAATTCTGCATGTATTACACATTAATATGCATTTTATGAGTTGAAGTATGTTATGGCGTTATGATGACAGTAATACTGCCTGGTCATATCAAGGTGCAGCAGCTAAGCTACTCTATATATATTGAACAAAAATATAAACACAACATGTAAAGTGTTGGTCCCATGTTTCATGAGCTGAAATGAAAGATCCCAGAAATTAGTTAGTGAGCATTTCTCTTTTGCCAAGATAATCCATCCACCGGTTAGGTGTGGCATATCAAGAAACTGATTAAACAGCATGATCTTTACACAGGTGCAGCTTGTTCCACGGACAATAAAAGGCCACTCTAAAATGTGCAGTTTTGTCACACAACACAATGCCACAGATGTCTCAAGTTTTGGGGGAAAGTGCAATTGGCATTCTGACTGCAGGAATGTCCACCATAGCTGTTGCCAGATAATTGAATGTTAATTTCTCTACCATAAGCTGCCTCCAACATCATTTTAGAGAATTTGGCAGTGTGTCTAACTGGCCTCACAACCGCAGACCACGTGTAACCAAACCAGCCCAGGACATCAACATCCGGCTTCATCACCTGCAGGATCGTCTGAGACCAGCCACCCGGACAGCTGATGAAACGGTGGGTTTGCACAACCTAAACATTTCTGCACAAACTGTCAGAAATCGTCTCAGGGAAGCTTGTCTGCATGCTCTTCATCTTCACCAGGGTATTGACCTGACTGCAGTTCGGTGTCGTAACCGACATCAGAATGCTCACCTTTGATGGCTACCAGCACGCTGGATAATTGTGCTCTTCACCGGATACTGACTGTTTTTCTGATCCAGACCCCTACTTTTATTTTTAAAGGTTTCTGTAACCAACAGATGCATGGCTGTATTCCCAGTCATGTGACATCCATAGATTAATTAATTTATTTCAATTGACTGATTCCCTTATATGAACTGTAACTGGTTGCATGTTGCGTTTATATTTTTGGTCAGTGTAGAATAAACCTACCGGTACTTGCCTATGGCACTGAAATGATGGCCTATTGCTTAGTGTTATAGCCCCATCCCAAGGTCTTTTTATGAAAGAACATTCCATTTATTTATTTTTTGCAAATGTTTAGTAAAAAATATAATGGTAATTAAATTATGAATTAAATTGAACCGCACATACATTTTTATGGTAATTACATTACATTATTTGAACACTGGAATATGTGATTTATCACCAGGGGAATGAACAGTGGTGGTGAGCTAGTACAAGTAGCGTTACTGAATGAAAAGCACTCACTCATCGTTCACTTGCCCACACATGATTTGGGTAAACCCGTTCATGGAATCAGGAAGTAATAATTTGCAGCGGTTCCCCTGATGAGACATTTTCGTGTACTGGGGCAGTCTAGAAGCTTTTGTTTTGTATCGGCAAATGTAGGCTATTACACACTGGAAAATATAATAATCGTGTACGGGAGCATATCTTTTAGTGTAAGTCTTTTTAGTGTACCTTTTTATTCTCTGAAAGTACCCGGAAGACTTGAATTTGACACCTTGGCTTAGGTAGGGTAAGTAGAATGGATGTTCCTCACCTGACAGAAGATGAAATGGCAGATATTAAAAAGGAGGTAAGTTGCCTATTTGTCTGACAAAAAATTCAACTGTCAGGGAGTCTGTTTTACAAGAATGATTTGCCAGAATGTTGTTAACTTATAGAGATGGGAACTTTAAATGTAGAAATGCGCAAAATGAAGAAGTGAAAGTGACCAACTTATGCCGCACCCTATAGCAGGGCCGACCAAACTGGGGCACTAGGGGGCCCCAGAACCCAAATGTTTTCATATTTTTTATTTAATTTATTTTCAGGAAGTCAGTAAGATATCATATTAGAACACACAACATGCAATTTCGAAATGTGGTAGTTCATTAGCAATTTTCGTCTTGTTAATTCAGTCATATTCAGTCAATCAATTAGCCCATGTCAGCTAACGTTATAGATTGCTAGGTAAGTTAGTGTAGCCATCTATCTAAGCCTTGTAGTAATCATGGCCAATTTACAGACGGGCCCTGACCTCCAGTGGGCCTCCATTGATTTTGTTAGTCACTCTCACTAGCTTAGGGCCCCCAAAGCCTTCTCACTGGGCACAGATGTCAGTTCAACATCTAGATTTGATTTACATTTGGTTGAGTTGTCAACTAACATGAATTCAATGTGAAATCAACAAAACATTTCACCATGTCATTGGATTTTGGTTAAAAGTTGTGTGAAGAAAATACGAAATTTCAAATCCAATCAGTTTTCCACAATGATTCAACGTCTTCGCATAGATCTTTTTGGTTGAAATTACGTGAAAACAACAATTGTGAATGTTTTAATACATATTTAATAATGGTAATCAGAATGTGTTCTTAGGTGTCAAGTTATATGGCTACGATTGGATTAATGTTTGAAGTGGCCCACAACACAGATTATGTACGAAGCCCAAACGTTTGAGCACCCATGCTCTATAGGCTACCCAATTTTTACAGTAGCCTATATGTGTGTATAGTGTAAATAAAGTTAGTCATGTGCATATTATACCTAACTCCTTTCTCATAATGATCAACAAAGGCATACCCTTCCTCTAATTATTCTTTGTCCACACATGTTTACCTGTCCTTCAGTACAGTTACAGTATTGCCATCAGCAGTCAGTCCCCTGGTCACACACACTTGATAAAACACATATTAACGAATTATGTCCCTATATAACATACAGATTTTCCAGAACCCAACCCTCAACACAACACAAAACACCCACAGTTTCCATCTTGCTCTTCTCTGTCCAGGTCCTAACGAGGCTGCGACCGTACCTCTGTGACAAGATCCGGGGTCGACCGCCATTTTGACTACCTGCGCTCGCGTAAGATCCTTACGCGGGGACGACACAGAGGAGATCAGCTGCAGGAGCACGCAGAGCAAACGGACGGGCATGCTGCTGGACTACCTGGCTGAGAACCCTCGTGGGCTGGACGCCTTGGTCGAGTCCATCCAGCAAGGACGTACCCTCAACTTCATCATCACCAAGATCACTGATGAGGTGCAGAAAGTGAAGAACGAGAGGATAGAGGCTCTCAGAGGTACGTTGTGTGTCGGTGTGTAGTTTTTTATTCTTTGTTTGAATTCATATAATGAAAGTACTGCAGTGAACCACACTTGAGTGACGAGTAATCTTGCCTGAGACCTGAATAATTGTGTTAGCTCCCTAAGCTAATAGGCTTTAGCTCAGTGTGCTAACACCGTCTTAGTACACTTATCATGACCATCTCCCTTTGGTCCTCTACAGCAGGGGCATCCAATTCCTCCTCGGGCTTCCTGCCGACCCAGGACACATCCAGGGCCACTAAAGACCTGTCCAGGACGCTGTCATATGAGACCAACCTGGCATCCACCATGCCGTACAACGGAGAAGGGAGCCCATCCACCTCTGACGCCCTAAGATCCCTCAACCTGCCCGCTGCCTCCAGCCAAGGGAAGGAGGTGTCGTCATCCATGGGAGGGGGTAGCATGGTTGTGTCTTCATCCCAGGCCTCGTCAAAACTGCCCAGGCCTGGAGACCCAGGGGCTCCCCACCTGCCGCAGGAGGCCTTATCTAACATGGATCCTGTGCCACACGGGAGCACGGCGATCAGCGGAGGGGACGCCAACTTCCAGCCCCTGAGGTCACGCTCCATCACCCCCACTTCCACATCATACAGGGACCTCTCGCCTCGGCCCCCACCGAAATCTTACTGAGGACCGCCCCTTGCCCTGGAATGCCTCCCATATCATTACTCATCACAAACATTCACACTTCAATTTTATTGTTTGTATGTTTGTACCAGTTTACGTGCTTTCTCAAGGGTTTTAGTTCAGTGATACATCAAACAAATAGAAACTCGTAAAGTATATTCCATGCCTTCCATTATACTCTGGGTTATTAGAAAGCTGAACAAGCTTATTTTGGATTCAACGAAGAACCATACAAGAAACGACTTACTAATCATGTCTCAATCATAAGCTGTACCTTCATGAATTTTACTCTGCTCCTATCAAGTCATCTTTCATAAGATGCCCCTCACCCATAGAGAAACTGGGATTGAGATATAGGCACACTTTATTCTGAACTTGGACTAAAGTTGTAGGTAATCATTCTCCATCAACACTGCTGCTCATCTCATTTCCTATGAATTATGGGGGTGTGAGTTCTTCATGAGAGACTGGCATCAACATGCCACACCATGAATTATGGGTGTGTGAATTATGGTGGTGTGAGTTCTTCATGAGAGACTGGCATCAACATGCCACACCATGGCAGCTACAGTAAAGATGTTTCCTTGTAAGGAGCCCAGAGCATCAGAAGACAACTTCTCTGTATTGACACATAACACTGGAATGAATGGTTCAGCATATGCTTTAAGGCACACAAACTGTAGTCACAAACATTGGTAGACCTACACTGAAATGGTTAATGTTTTTACTCTAGACTAGAGTATTGTTATGCTATAGATACATTTTATTATTGTGAAAGGGCATGAATGTGTAATGTGGTACAACAGTGTTACTTGTTATCAACAAGTTAAATTTAATACCTGCTATTTTGATAATTGATGTACCAGTACTTTTAATATTTGAGATCTTGAAAATGTAGGCCTTCTATAAATAAATCAAAGGAATATGAGACACAGGAGACCTTTCCTGTAAAATGTGTGATTCATTAATGTTTGTTAAAGATGGCTCACAGAAATACATTCTATCCTTATTTTCTGAAGTTTCACTATGATTTTATGACAATTACATTAGGCAATTACATGCATGAAACTTAAGCTGATCAGCAACGTAGGCCTACTATATTAGAGAACTCTATTTTTGTTTTGGGAAAACAGGTAACCTCAGAATGCCGCTCGAGAATGACAGTCACAGTGATTGAGTGTCTCCTTCTCTGTTCTGTCCAATGTTGACAGAAGAAATTAGATTTTTCACATGTTAAACAAGCTGCTCTGTATAGCACGGGCAGGTTCTTCTCTGGGATACAGGTAAGTGATAAACCGTCGCCATTCCAATTATATAAAAATAAATTGAGTTGGCATAACCTATTAAAGTGTAATGATGATGAAGACTGATGATGTTGTTTATTTATTATTACAGCTACTTCCCCAATCAAAAGCCCTGTATTAACACTGAGGTTGGCGCTAAACTAAAGGATATGGCTACGTAAACAGGGCTATCACAGACAACCCTGGGGCTACGGCTCAAGACAGAAACAAGTACAAGAAGTCCCGCTATGACCTCCGCAGAGTCATCAAATGAGCAAAAGGACAATATACGAATAAGGTGGAATCATATTACACAGGCTCAAATTAAATTGTATTAGTCGCATACACATATTTAGCTGATGTTATTTCTGTCACACCCTGATCTGTTTCACCTGTCTTTGTGCTTGTCTCCACCCACCTCCAGGTGTTGCCCATTATCCCCAGTGTATTTATACCTGTGTTCTCTGTCTGTTGCCAGTTCGTTTTGTTCGTCAAGGTTTTCCCCTTGCTCCTGAATGTTTCTAATTCCTGTCTTCTAGTTTTCCCGGTTTGGACCTTTCTGCCTGCCCTGATCTTGAGCATGCCTGCCATTTCTGTACCTTGTCACACTATCCTGGATTATTGACCTCTGCCTGCCCTGACCCGACCCAGAGACTGCCTGACGTTCTGTATCTTTTGGACTTTTTCGTGTTGCGAAATGCTTGTGTTCCTAGCTCCAACAGTGTAGTAATATCTAACAATACACAACAATACACACAAATCTAAAAAGTTAAATAATGGAATTAAGAAATATAGAAATATTAGGAGGAGTAATATCGGAGTCCGGAGTATAAAAAGCCTATATACAGTATCAGTCAAAAGTATTGACACACCTACTTATTCAAGGGTTTTTCTTAATTTTTACTATTTTTAAATTGTAGAATAATAGTGAAGACATCAAAACTATGAAAAAACAGTGTTAAACAAATCCAAATATATTTTAGATTTGAGATTCTTCAAAGTAGCCACCCTTTGCCTTGATGACAGCTTTGCACATTCTTGGCATTCTTATGTTCGTTTTTTTGCGTTGTTTGTAACTTATTTTTTTACTTAGTTTGTACATAATGTTGCTGCTACCGTCTCTTATGACCGAAAATAACTTCTGGACATCAGAACAGCGGTTACTCACCACGAACTGGCAGAAGCTTTTTTTTCCTTTAACAAGTCCGACGAGCCCGATGTGAACGACATACTGCTTTCCGGAGAACAGGCCCAAATCCCTGTCATTTGCGTGAAGAGACAACAAAGAAAAAGAGGACTGAGGTCGGGCTGCCTTCTGAGAACTCGTAGGCGGTCGAATAAACCCCCCCTGCCTTCCGTTCTTCTAGCTAACGTGCAATCATTGGAAAATAAAATCAACGACCTACGAGGAAGATTAAACTACCAACGGGACAATAAAAACTGTAATATCTTATGCTTCATGGAGTCGTGGCTGAACGATGACATTATCAACATACAGCTGGCTGGTTATATGCTGTATCGGCAGGATAGAACAGCGGAGTCTGGTAAGACAAGGGGTGCAGGACTATGCACATATGTAAACAATAGCTGGTGCACAATATCTAAGGAAGTCTCGAGGTTTTGCTCGCCTGAGGTAGAGTATCTCATGATAAGCTGTAGACCACACTATCTACCAAGAGAGTTTTCATCTGTACTTTTCGTAGCTGTCTACATACCACCACAGATCGATGCTGGCACTAAGACCGCACTCATTGAGCTGTATTCCGCCATAAGCAAACAGGAAAACGCTCATCCAGAGGCAGCACTCCTAGTGGCCGGGGACTTTAATGCAGGGAAACTTAAATCTGTTTTACCAAATTTGTATCAGCATGTTAAATGTGCAACCAGAGTGAAAAAAAAAGTCTAGACCAACTTTACTCCACACACAGAGACGCATACAAAGCTCTCCCTTGCCCTCCATTTGGCAAATCTGGACATAATTCTATCCTCCTGATTAAAGCAGGAAGCACCAGTCAATAAAAAAGTGGTCAGATGAAGCAGATGCTAAGCTACAGGAATGTTTTGCTAGCACAGACTGGAATATGTTCCGGGATTCTTCCTATGGCATTGAGGAGTACACCACATCAGTCATTGGCTTCATCAATAAGTGCATCGAGGACGTCATCCACACAGTGACGTACATACATACCCCAACCAGAAGTCAAGGATTACAGGCAACATCTGCACTGAGCTAAAGGCTAGAGCTGCCGCTTTCAAGGAGCGGGACTCTAACCCGGAAGCTTACAAGAAATCCCGCTATGCCCGCCAACGAACAATCAAACAGGCAAAGTGTCAATACAGGACTAAGATCGAATCATACTACACCAGCTCCGACGCTCGTCGGGTGTGGCAGGGCTTGCAAACCATTACAGACTACAAAGGGAAGCACAGCCGAGAGCTGCCCAGTGAAACGAGCCTAACAGACGAGCTAAACTACTTCTATGATCGCTTAACACTGAAACAAATAACATTGAAACATGCATGAGAGTACCAGATGTTCCGGACGACAGTGATCCCGCTCTCCGCAGCCGATGTGAGTAAGACTTTTAAACAGGTCAACATTCACAAGGCCGCAGGGCCAGACGGATTACCAGGACCTGTACTGCGAGCATGCGCTGACCAACTAGCAAGTGTCTTCACTGACATTTTTAACCTCTCCCTGTCCGAGCCTGTAATACAAACATGTTTTTAAGCAGATCACCAAAGTCGCTGTGCCCAAGAAACCCAAGGTAACCTGCCGAAATGACTACCAACCTGTAGCACTCAAGTCTGTAGCCATGAACTGCTTTGAAAGGCTGGTCATGGCTCACTATTATCCCAGAAACCCTAGACCCACTCCAATTTGCATACCGCCCTAACAGATCCACAGATGATGCAATCTCTATTGCACTCCACACTGCCCTTTCCCACCTGGACAAAAGGAACATCTATGTGAGAATGCTCTTCATGACTACAGCTCAGCGTTCAACACTATTGTCCCGTCCAAGCTATTCACCAAGCTTAGGACCCTGGGACTGAACACTTCCCTCTGAAACGATCCTGGACTTCCTGATGGGCCGACCCTAGGTGGTGAGGGTAGGCAACATCACCTCCACCACGCTGACCCTCAACACAGGGGCCCCACAGGGGTGTGTGCTTAGTCCCCTCCTGTACTCCTTGTTCACCCACAACTGCGTGGCCACGCACGACTCCAACTCCAATGTCAAGTTTTCTGACAACACGACAGTGTTAGGCCTGATCACCGGCGACGATGAGACAGCCTACACGCTCTTTATTTTTTGCACTGTCTCTATGCACACTCACAGGACCCTACACTCTACACACACTGATACTCCAACACACGTACAAACACTCACGCAATTATTTGCTCACACACACATAATATCAACATACATTTATACTGACTCTACACACACCCACTCCCATACAATCTTCATATACGCTGCTGCTACTCTGTTTATCATATCCTGATGCCTAGTCCCCTTATCCCTATACATATCTACCTCTATCGATCCAGTATCCCTACTCATTGTAAATATGGTACTGGAACTGACCTTGTAAATATTGTATGCTTACTTACTTTATCCTGTTCTTCTTATTCTTATTTTTATATCTTGTGTGTTTTTGTTCTACCTTGTTATTTTTAGTACTACATTGTTATTGATTACTGCATTGTTGGGGTTAAAGCTTGCAAGAAAGGCATTTCACTGTACTTGTGCATGTGACATAAAACAATCTAAATTAAAACTGAGTGGGATTAAAGTGGGATTTCACCGTTATGGAAGTCCCTAGAATGAGCATGTATAAAAATCAAATATAATCTGAAATGGTTTGTGTTATGCAAAATTCATGTATGTATCTATTACATGTTTGTTTTCCTCAGCGTCTTTTGGATTGAGTAACGAGATGATGGAGACCTTCAAAGAGGAAAACCTGAAGGTGTTTAAACACCTCTTCTTGAAAGAACATAAGGGAATCAATAGGGTAATGTAGACTTCAATTTACCTAAAGTCAGCGAAGTATTTCCCACTGTTTGTTGACTGCAAGTGTATTAATTGTCTTCTGCAGATTACAGTGCAGTATTTAAAGCATACTGTAGTTTATTCACCGATGTGTCATCTACATCAATTACACAGTCATGTGGAACCTATCAAACAGTGGAGCAAGGTGTTGTTTATAGTGTTGTATTTTTTTGTGATAGCCTCAAGTGTTCTGAACGAGAGGATGATAATAATATGGTTTAGATAGCTTAAGAACATATATATATATATATATATATATGGTAAAGGGAGAAGAATCTGGAGTTTTAATATATGCACGCACATTGACTGCGTGCATATATTACAATTGGCACTATGCATTGGGGCAGGTAGGGTTCTCTTGGCATCCGCCAAACCCAGATTCGTCACTCGGACTGCCAGATGGTGAAGCGGGATTCATCACTCCAGAGAACGTGTTTCCACTGCTCCAGAGTATTTACACCACTCCAGCAGATGCTTGGCATTGTGCATGGTGATCTTAGGCTTGTGTGCGGCTACTCGGCCATGGAAACCCATTTCATGAAGCTCCCAACAAACAGTTATTGTGCTGACGTTGCTTCCAGAGGCAGTTTGGAACTCTGTGGTGAGTGTTGCAACCGAGGACAGATGATTTATACCCGCTATGCGCTTCAGCACTCGGCAGTCCCGTTCTGTGAGTTTTTGTGGCCTACCACTTCGCAGCTGAGCCGTTGTTGCTCCTGGATGTTTCCATTTCACAATAACAACACTTACAGTTTACCGGGGCAGCTCTAGCAGAGCAGAAATTAATTAACTGACTTGTTGGAAAGATGCTATCCTATGACGGTGCCACGTTGAAAGTCACAGAGCTCTTCAGTAAGGCCGTTCTACTGCCAATGTTTGGAGATTGCATGGCTGTGTATTACATTTTTTTACACCTGTCAGCAACAGCTGAAATAGCCGAATCCACTAATTTGAAGGGGTGTCCACATACTTTTGCATATATAGTGTATAATCACTCATAGGTAGGATAAATGCACCTGACAGCATTCCTAATTTGCATAAATGTCCTTGGGACGTCCAACTCTGCAGTCACCCCATTTAAGTTGACATTTAAAACGGTAAAGGTAAGGGATTTAATTTAATACATTTTTTTATTTAACCTTGATTTAACTTGGCAAGTCAGTTAAGAACGCATTCGTATTTACAATGACGGGTTAAGGTTGTTAGGGTTATATGGTTAGTGTAGGGGTTAAAGTTAGGGTTTAGGGTGGGGACTTCCCAAGGATCACAGATAGCCCTAACCTTTGGACTAAAGGAACGACGGTTGTGCGCATGATCCAATACAGTGGACTGATACTGGTTGCTTGACAACGCGCCCGCCAATGACAGTGGTGTTTGTTTTGAAGCCAAGAAGAGGAGGACTTAAAAATATATATATACCTTGCCAATGTGGGCATTAACTGTTAAGAACTACTTAGTTAGCTAACTATAGCTAGATAGAGACGGATTCCACTTTTTTTTTATTTAACTATTGTAGCCTTCTTTAATTGGCAGGCAGGCTAATCAATATAATCCATCACTCCACATCGGACCCAAAATAAAGTGAGTATCCACACTAAATTAACGCCGTCATCCAGCCATGACATGTCCTTGCTAACGTGAGTTAGCTACAAAAATATTTTGCAACGTTTCATCAAACCCTAGCTAGCTATATATACTGTATTAGCTTTCTACCTGGCTAGCTAGGTAAACCCAGCCAGGTCAACAACGCCAACGGAACAGATTAGCAAAGGTTCACAGTAGTTTACGGAGAGAACTGTTAGCAAACGTTAACTTAATTTGCTAGTTAGTTAACGTTATCTCGCTAAGTGTATACATGCGAGTGTGACTACGTTTTCAACGGAGCCTCCTGTTTATTGATCTCACTTGCAGCATCTCAATAAAATTATAAAAAATATATAGTTTGGTGTGTTTATAGCAACGTTATGCTACAACTGTATACTCACACAATGTATGATATTGTCAACACTAAAATGTTTGCTTCTTGTCAGTTGCCTGCTCTTATTGAATTCGGATTGCTTTTGGGACGTAACGTCGGGGGTCTGTATTGGTTGGACTCACTAATACAGACTCTCAATGTTGTGTCCAAAATCATTGGTTGTGTCCCGAAGCTAAATTCAGATGGAGGCACAGTGAGTGGATGTGGCTCTGTAACTCTCCTGTTTTGGTTAAAGCGTGACATAGGGAAAACTTAAATGGGAGTGAGTGTGAGTGCAGATAAGAGACCTATGCAGCCTGGTTAAATGGATAAGGAGGCCACATAGCTCCTGCCACTGTGGCTCGATTTACCTTTTACTCCGGTGCTATCACATGCAGTAGCGGTGCGTGGGTAAAATCACTGAGGAAGCCAAGCTAATAAAAAAGCCATATTACAACCTATGTTGTGGTAATTGTGGTGTTTGCTCCCATTCGTTCATACATCACCGTGATAAACAATAAGGCATGTAAATAAATCAGTGGTTGAATAAATTCAACTACATATGTTTATCACAAAACCGGCGAGCAACATCTGTTCTGTGAGGTCCAC
This sequence comes from Brachymystax lenok tsinlingensis, assembly GCA_030435695.1. NCBI lineage: Eukaryota > Metazoa > Chordata > Actinopteri > Salmoniformes > Salmonidae > Brachymystax > Brachymystax lenok. The sequence goes on along the minus strand of CM059788.1, from coordinate 30,798,271 downwards.
AAAGCAAATATTGCATGTAACAAATAGTTATACAATGAACAAAAATAAAAACACAACGTGTAGTGTTGGTCCTCATGAGCTGAAATAAAAGATCCCAGAAATGTTCCATATGCATAAAAAGCTTATTTCTCAAAAACAATTGCTGAAATTTGTTTACAACCCTGTTATTGAGAATTTCTACTTTGCCAAGATAATCCATCCACCGGACAGGTGTGGCATGATCATTGTTTTGCTGCACCTGGCCAACCCACAGTTGAGCTCAGCTCAATGCTGATTATTTTATTTAAAAAATGTCAATCAATTAATTAATCAATCAATTAAGTGCTACGGCTGCAACGTCATACTCTTTTTGTCCAGACAGCATTAGATACATGGGCTACACGTAGTGAGACAGAGAGGCGCTGTTTCCCTAGTGCGGGTGATTTCTCCAGTGAGATTCAGCCACTTGCTAATTGATTAAAAATTATGACAATACTTTTATTGGTCAAATATTTGTGGGTTTCCCTTGGCATCCAAGAATACACACCACTGATCACGTGTTGCCCAAGGCTATCAAAACAGTCCGGTCTACTATACTTAAGTCTACAATGAAATGCACACCATGTTTTAAACAGAGCACAAGAACTGTACCATGGGCCTGTTTTTAAAGGGTAGTTACGAGAGTGTAGAATGTGGTTCAGCATGTTGCACCAGGAAAATCTTAAGATCCTATTATAGTCAAAGGGATCTGACCAATGGAAGGATCATACTGAGGCCCTCTTGAATAATGTGTCTACAGTTGTCTCTTGTTAAAGTCTTTTTCTCAAACTATCTTAGCATTTTGAATTCAGTGACATTTTTTTAATTTAATTAATTTATTTCACCTTTATTTAACCAGGTAGGCAAGTTGAACAAGTTCTCATTTACAACTGTGACCTGGCCAAGATAAAGCAAAGCAGTTCAACACATACAACAACACATAGTTACACATTGGAGTAAACAAACATACAGTCAATAATACAGTAGGAAAAGAAAACATCTATATACAATGTGTGCAAATGAGGTAGGATAAGGAACATAAGGTAATAAATAGGCCATAGTGGCAAAGTAACTACAGTGTAGCAATTTAACACTGGAATGGTAAATGTGCAGTAGATGAATGTGCAAAGTAAAAATACTGGGGTGCAAAGGAGCAAGATAAATAAATGACTATGGTAGGGGATGAGGTAGTTGGTTGGGCTATGTACAGGTGCAGTGATCTGTGAGCTGCTCTGACAGCTGATGCTTAAAACTAGTGAGGGAGATAAGTGTCTCCAGTTTCAACGATTTTTGTAGTTCGTTCCAGTCATTGGCAGCAGAGAACTGTAAGGAAAGGCGTCCAAAAGAGGTGTTGGCTTTGGGGGTGACCAGTGAGATATACCTGCTGGAGCGAGTGCTACGGGTGGGTGCTGCTATGGTTACCAGCGAGCTGAGGTAAGGCGGGGCTTTACCTAGCAGGGACTTGTAGATGACCTGGAGCCAGTGGGTCTGGCGACGAGTACGTAGCGAGGGCCAGCCGATTTAGAGCATACAGGTCGCAGTGGTGGGTGGTATAAGGGGCTTTGGTGACAAAGCGGATGGCCCTGTGATAGACTGCATCCAGTTTGCTGAGTAGAGTATTGGAAGCTGTTTTGTAGATGACATCGCCGAAGTCGAGGATCGGTAGGATAGTCAGTTTTACTAGTGCAAGTTTGGCAGCATGAGTGAAGGAGGCTTTGTTGCGAAATAGAAAGCCGATTCTAGATTTAATTTTGGATTGGAGGTGTTTAATGTGAGTCTGGAAGGAGAATTTACAGTCTAGCCAGACACCTAGGTATTTGTAGTTGTCCACGTATTCTAGGTCAGAGCCATCCAGGGTAGTGATGCTAGTCGGGCGGGCGGGTGCAGGCAGCGAACGGTTGAAAAGCATGCATTTGGTTTTACTAGCGTTTAAGAGCAGTTGGAGGCCACGGAAGGAGTGTTGTATGGCATTGAAGCTCGTTTGGAGGTTAGTTCACACAGTATCCAAAGAAGGGCCAGAAGTATACAGAATGGTGTCGTCTGCATAGAGGTGGATCAGAGAATCCCCAGCAGCAAGAGCGACATCATTGATGTATACAGAGAAGAGAGTCTGCCCAAGAATTGAACCCTGTGGCACCCCCAAAGAGATTGCCAGAGGCCTGGACAACAGGCCCTCCGATTTAACACACTGGACTCTGTCAGCAAAGTAGTTGGTGAACCAGGCGAGGCAATCATTCGAGAAACCAAGGCTGTTGAGTCTGCCGATAAGGATGTGGTGATTGACAGAGTCGAAAGCCTTGGCCAGGTCAATGAATACGGCTGCACAGTAATGTCTCTTATCGATGGCGGTTATGATATCGTTTAGTACCTTGAGCGTGGCTGAGGTGCACCCGTGACCAGCTCGGAAACTGGATTGCACAGCGGAGAAGGTACGGTGGGATTCGAAGTGGTCAATGATCTGTTCATTAACTTTGCTTTCAAAGACTTTAGAGAGGCAGGGCAGGATTGAAATGGGTCTATAGCAATTTGGGTCTAGGGTGTCACCCCCTTTGAAGAGAGGGATGACCGTGGCAGCGTTCCAATCTTTTGGGATCTCGGACGACACCAAAGAGAGGTTGAGCAAACTGGTAATAGGAGTTGCAACAATGGCAGCAGATAGTTTTAAAAAGAGAGGGTCCAGATTATCTAGTCCAGCTGATTTGTACGGGTCCAGATTTTTCAGCTCTTTCAGAACATCTGCTATCTGGATTTTGGTGAAGGAGAAGCTGGGAAGGCTTGTTAAACCTTGCACACACCACACAGGTGTGTGTGTCTAAAAACCTCCCTCTGGCATACAGTCACACACATTAGCCCAGTTGAAGTTAACATGCAAACCCTCTTTACTCAAGCTCAAAGTATCACTACTACAGTCCAGTGTAACAGCCAAGGCCTGAAAGCCCTACCCCACCCACCCCCAACCCGTCCCATGCTGGCACGTCACACAGATGACGTTTAATCCTGCATGGTGTTGAAGAATCGACCCAGATTATCCTGCATTAGACTCTTATGTCATTGGCTTGCTGCTTGATGCTCTATTTCAGGATTCTGTTCCAGTGAGGGAAGCCTCCGGTTGGGCTGTCTCACGGATGATCTCCCCTACTGTCTTGACGCTGTGTTGGCATGGAAGACTGGTGGACTCCAGCAATTATAGAGCCATCAATAGGTAAGTTAACTCAAATGGCGTCTCTGGGGGGGGGGGAATTGTTTGTTTGATTTTATGGTATGCATTTTTGTTACCTAATTTTAGAATGTTTTAAGCCTCTTAGTCAGCCAGTCTGAGTCAACTCCTAATCTATCAATTGGTTGTTCTCTCCATTTTCCCTACTGTGTTTAGAAAACCATGAGATCTCCGGCATAGTAAGAATTACGATGTCCCCCTCGAGGCATCATAACAACCTTCCTACAATGCACACTTCCACCATGCCACTGTCCAAGAGTTCCTACAATGTGTTAAGTGCCTTCTGCACTGAGGACAATGTTCCCCAGTGTATCTCTTACATCAATCAGGTACTGGCTATTATTTAGGCTACATTTAGAGTATCAATACTTTCCCAATACTCTGTGAAAGTAGCATTGTGTAATGTGCTGCTTGCTTGTTTATATAGCCAGGTATCACTATTCTTCTTCACTACTTGATTTGAGGTTTTGTGTATCTGAAGCTTCTTCATTTATCTCATGCACTGAATCCTCTGAGTGCTAACCTATTTGTCTGCCCTCTTTTTGGGGCCTTGTACAGGAGATGTACTCTCTGGGGTTCTCATCTGCCTGTATTGAGGCCAGCTCACCAGAGGTAAGCGGGGGGCTGAACACTGTGCCAGCCCTGAACGGCATCTACGAGCTGCTCCAGATGCAGCGCCGCAGCCAACGCAGCCTGCAGGAGCAGGAGACTGAGAGTCTGAAGAGCTCCAGCGCCCTGGAACACCTGCACATCACCAACTCCAGACTCAAGGTCAGGCAGTCTTTCCCATACATCGTTTTCCAGACAGGGTGCATATTGTCAATAGAAAAATTGCTTGGGGAGCTAGGTTGGGGTGCCTATAGAATGATAGGAGAAACACTGAAACGAGGGTTTACCGCAACAACACTGACAGTCTTATTTTACTATGTTTCCGATGTACAGTACATTGACCTTGGGTGAAAGGTGCTTGCTTACTGCTTATAGGAGAACTTGTTATAGTCTTAGTCAAGGTGAGCACATACACTAGACTATATAATGTTTACATTACATTGTCGTTTGTTCGCAGGATCAGCTGGAGCTCTCTAAAAGAGAGACGTCGGGACTGCACGAGGCAGAGAGGCAGCTGCAACTCAAAATCAAGACTCTGCAGAACTGCCTTAAAACCGAAAAAGATGAGGTAAACTTTGTAATAACATTTTAATCATTATACTGTATATTTAATGATGTGCTTATGTAACTGCAATCATCCATGGGAAAAGTAGTATCAGTGTGTGAGCCTGTCAAACCAGGGTCGTGTTCAGTAGGGCACACCGTAGCAAAGCATTATGCAACGGAAAAATGTGTTCATGTTGGACAGGTTCAGGTAGTACCTCCCCGTTTCAGAATGTTTTCTCCCTACTAAACACACCCCAGGTGCAGAAGCTCCAGAGCATCATCGCCAGCAGAGCCTCTCAGTACAGCCATGACGCCAAGAGGAAGGAGAGGGAGAGCACCAAACTCAAAGAACGCCTCAACCAGCTACTGATGGAAAAGAGGGATAAGAAACTCGGTAGGGGTGCTGGACCATGGTCTCAAGATATAGTTTCCTCCTCCTTATTCCAAAGGTTGTTGGAAATGTGAAAATCTTTGCAACCAAGTATCTTTAAAAAAAAAAAAAAATTATGAATTATGTCTTTATAACAAGTCCCTCATTTTTTTAAATTTCTACTAGCGATTGATGTATTGAACTACTTGGGACGGGCTGATGGGAAGAGAAGCCAATGGAAGACTGGAAAGTTGGAGGCCAGGTAGCAATACTCATCAAACTGAATCATGTCTGTTTTTAAGTGCATTCATCAAGTCTTTATGCAACAAATCCTACATGGCTTTGGAGAAGCCACTTTGATCGGTGTGTGTGTGTTTATTTGCCATTATTGTAGACATGAGGGGGAGATGTACAAGTCCCTGCTGAGTGACTACGAGGGTCGTCATAGAGCCCTGATGCTGGAGAACGTTGAGCTGAAGAAGGTGCTGCAGCAGATGAAGAGGGAGATGGTGTCCATTCTGAGTCCTAGTCCTAGGAAACCATCCTCCAGCTTCAGAGGAGACCATGTGGAAGACAGCCTAGAACTGAGTACCAGAAGTCCCCTACGTGACAATACAGTGAGCTCCAAAAGTATTGGGACAGTGACACATTTTAAATAAGAATAGAATGTTTCTAAAAACTTCATTATTGTGGATGTTACCATGATTACGGAATTCATCTTGAATAATGATTGAGAAAGTAATTATCATATCCGCAATCATGGTAGCATCCACATGAATGTAGAAGTGTTTAGAAACATTCTATTCTTATTTACAATAAAAATGTATTCCAAAATGACAACACATTATAATTACCATTAATTTCTATTGGGCACAAAATAATCTGAAACACAACCAAAACAAACAGCAAATGCATCCAACAAGTTTGTAGAGTGACATCTAATCATTGCGTGCTAGGAATTTGGGAACAAACTACTTTAATATAGATATATGTGATTTGTCCAAATTCTTTTGGTCCCCTAAGATGGACTTTGTACAAAAAGTGTTCACCTGATATGTATGAAGGGAAAAAAACTCTAAAATTGTCAGTCTGCACTTGAACCTTATAGTCGTTGTATAATTTCAAATCCAAAGTGTTGGGGTACAGAGCCAAAACAATAAAAGATGTATCGATGTCCCAATACTTTTGGAGCTCACTGTAGATGCAAGACCTAATTAATTTTGATAATACTCTTACAAATGTTAATCTTGAATTGCATCTTCGGTTATGTAGTGCCTATCACAAGATCTCTAACCACTTTACATTACGTATGGGAGTGACATCTGGTTAACATTGGTGAAGAGAAGAAGTGATCATTGTTGTGCCTTCAGGCCGGCTCAGACAGGGATAAGGAGGTTGGCGACTGCAGTAGAGAGACCCTGGACCAGTCATGTGACCATGCCAGGGAACAATCCTGTGAGCACGCCCGGGAGCAGCTGACAAATAGCATCCGGCAGCAATGGAGGAGACTGAAGAGCCACATGGAGAGACTGGACAGCCAGGGTACAGACATCATCACATCACCCATATTACCATAGAAGTTGACAATAAATCTTTAACTCAGTAGTTATCAATGGTTTTCTCTGGGCATTAACTGGTGTTGCATGTATGTTAGCAGTTGTTATTCTTCAATAGCAAATCAGGGGGCGAAAAATAGGTTTATTCAAAGAGGACAAATCATAGATGTTATGCTGAGGTATATGTTCATTCTCCCCTGTCCTCAGTGATTGTCTCCACAGAACAAAGCGACAGGATGTAGTTTCATAACCAAACCCTAGCCTGTTTGACCAATTAGAATTCCTTACAATAAAACTGGGCCAATGGCCAAATAACAAGTATCCGGTTTCAGGCTCACTGCCTAGACGCATTCCTCCCATGTCTCTGACCCATTGATCATTAATTCCCTATTACAGAAAAACCACTCGTTAGTATTCTATTGACTTTTAGTCCTCTTGACCTTTAGCCCTCTGTGTATTTGTCTTCTAAATATTCTTTCTCTCCCCTAGACTATTTTTAAAAAGAAAAATACTTCAAATGTATTTTTAGAAGACATAAAAAAAAAAATAGACCGTATAAAAAAACATTAGCATAACATCATTCACATTAAACACCTTGCATTTCTATAAAACACAAAGGGCATATTTTACTTCTTGTTACAATAAGAAACATAATGATGATGTCTCTTACGATTTCTACCACATCCTGTATTAGGAGGAAACTCACAAAATAAATAATTGTCTGCAAGACAATAATATTCAATCGTCCTATTGGCAAGGTAATCATTCACAAAGTCCTTTAAAAGTGACCAGCTCTTCCACGCTGGTATCAGCTATTAACTGAATCCCATCATAAGGATGTAGAGTTTCTTATAACGCTTCAAATGGTCCCATGTCCTCGTACCCACGTCTCGTAGATGCTCCAAAGTATTTGACCATTCATCCAACTGTTTTGGAGATGCTGATTTATGTGTGATTACTGTCACTGGCAGTTTGTCTTTACTACCTTTTACAGCCTGTGTTCTTGTTGGCCTAAGGATCACTCATTGCATGCACTAATTTTAACCTGATTTGGTTCTTTTAAATGATATCGGTCTCGACTCACCCAGCAATATGTTAGCAGTCAATCAGGAGATTAAGAGTTGAATCCCGTGGGTTGCGCTCAGCCCTCTCCCTTTCCCTGGATAAACACACAGTTGAGTTTTTCTGTGTTGTTGTTCAAGACCAATTCATACGAGTCAAGGCACCAAGTGTTAGCAGTTGATGTTACTCTTCAATAACACAGACCCCAAAGCAAATCAGGGGGAGAAAAATGTGTTTATTCAAAGAGGACAAATCATAGATCTGTCCTCTGATTCTCTCCACAGAACAAAGGGACAGGATGTAGTTTTATAACCCTAGCCTGTGGTTGACCATTTAGAATTCCTTGCATAAAACTGGGCCAATGGCCAAATAACAAGTATCCTGTTTAAGGCTCAATGCCTAGACATTCCTCCAATGTCTCTGACCCATTGATCATTAATTCCCTATTACAGAAAAACTACTGTTTCCATTGATTGTTAGTACTCTTGACTTTTAGTCCTTTTGACCTTTAGTCCTCTGCATTGTGTATTTATCTTCGAAATATTCTTACATGTAGGTACTGTAAATGACAATCAATTTAAAATCACTACCAGTACTGCTGCATTTTTTAACTATTCTGCTGCCAAAACATTCTATATTTCTTCACCATTGATCAGAATGTGTTGTGTCATCAGCCTCCCTGGTGCAGCAGAGCCAGCAGCGTGCTGGTAAAGAGCTGGTCCCCAGACAGATCCATGAGGAGGAGATGGAGAGGATGAGACTGGAGGTCCAGCAGTGTAAAGACTTCATCCAGACCCAGCAGCAGCTCCTACAGGTTAGTAAGACTAACATCACAACACAAGGCTTTCTTTTCAAACCTTTTCAAATCTATTTTTATTGCCTTGAATTTGAGCCTTACTCCCATGGAATTCTATGGTCACTCCCACGAAGGCCAACTTTGAACCATTGATGTACCAGGTGTGTAATCATTAGACCAAACAGTTTTGCAACTAAAATGAGAGTTAGTATTGGACAAATTCAGGTAGGTCCCTCTCCATTTCATTAGCTTCTGTTTAAAGAAAGGTTTTGCAACGGAAGTGGTGTAATGAATCTGCCCCAGGCTTAGATGTGCTGTGTGCAATACCCTGGGATTGAGGTTAGTCTAATAGACACTTACAGTGTTATTCAGTCAAATGTTATGTCTATTTCCTCTTCCTTGTGTTTGTCTGTGTGTGAGCAGCAGCAGTTAAACTCTCCCTGCTATGATGATGAGACTGCTGCTCTTCTGAATGACTGCTACACTCTGGAGGAGAAGGAGCGTCTCAAAGAGGAGTGGAGGCTCTTTGACGAGCAGAGGAGGAACTTTGAGAGGGAGAGAGAGAACTTCACTGAAGCTGCCATTTGCCTCGGACATGAGGTATCCATTTTGTGTTTGGAAGGTTCTCGAGACGGAAGAATTATATTTGGCCAAGATGTGTCACTTAAAGGCCCAGTACAGTCAAATTCATTTTCCTGTGTTTTATATATTTCCATACTAAACTCTGCAAAAAAAAATTAAAAAATTTCCAAATAACTTCATAGATCTTCATTGTAAAGGGTTTAAACACTGTTTCCCATGTTTGTTCAATGAACCATAAACAATTAATGAGCGTGCACCTGTGGAACGGTCGTTAAGACACTAACAGCTTACAGACAGTAGGCAATTAAGGTCAGTAATGAACTTTGGACACTAAAGAGGCCTTTCTACTGACTCTGGAAAAACACCAAAAGAAAGATGCTCAGGGTGGGTCCCTGCTCATCTGCGTGAATGTGCCTTAGGCATGCTGCAAGGAGGCATGAGGACTGCAGATGTGGCCAGGGCAATACATTTCAATGTCCGTATTGTGAGACGCCTAAGACAGCGCTACAAGGAGACAGGACGGACAGCTGATCGCAGCAAGAACTGGCAAATCTGGTGTAGTCCATGAGGAGGAGATGCACTGCAGTACTTAATGCAGCTGGTGGCCACACCAGATACTGACTGTTACTTTAGATTTCCGCCCCCCCAAGTCTAATAAATCCATGTAATATAACCTACACGGTCTAAAGAAGCATGATTTGAAAAAAAATGTAGTCTATTTCAGAAGAACAGAATAGCATTGTCCTGATCTGGCTATACCAAATGGCTGTGGGCTACACTAGTTCATTTAGCAGACAAAATTTGCTTAGAATTCTGTGGAATTATTTTATAGTATGAAGAATACAATTGAACATAGCTGAATAAAATATAAATAATATTTTCTCCAAACGATTTGAGGGAGTGCACACATGCGGCTATTCTGTGTTAACCAAAGAAATAGGTACTCCTATATGCTTAAATGAGTTAATGTAACTTTAGTTCTACAAATGTTGGGCTATATATCTTGATTTGTAATACATTGTAAGGCTGCAAGATGCGACTCTAATGATGATTTGAAAAAAAGTAGCTTGAAAGGCATAAGCTCTGCTTTGTTTTTAGTGCAGGCTGTTCATACTTAATCAGTCTCTCATTCACAATTTGACAAGCACTTGATAATGCCTCAAATTTCCCGGCGGCATCCCCTTTGTGTGGCCGTAATGTACCCTAAAAAAATCCATGCCTTTTGTGGCCGTTGTGCCCTTCTCCCTGAGTGTTGCGTGCTCCGAAGCACCTTTCACTCACATGGCTCTCCATCACATGATCGGGTCTTCCTCACAGGCTACAAGTGAAGACAAACCCATCTGAGGTGCATATTTGACATAGGCTAGTGCCTATTTTTCCATCTACTATCCCCATAGTACAAAAATTGACCTATTCATATTCCAATCAGTCTGGGACAGTTGTGGAATGCGATAGATCCCAAATTAATACAACCAATAGCATAAAAAAAAAGTTTATGCAATGTGGCTAACTCAACAGATGATAAACTATTAGGCTATTTCTTCACATAAGCGCAGCAATGCGCACAAGGCAGTAGGTTATGAGCATGAATGTTCCATTAGCAGGAAAACACCATTCTTAAAAGTGACTGCGATTATGCATGTAATGCTTTTATTATAAAGGTGCATTTATGGTGAAAGTTATCTTCCCCAAACGTGCTGCGTATGTATGCCAGTTAGGCTCTACACTGTTGTAAAGTGGATAAATGTGCTTAATTGTAAGTTATTTGTCCACTTTAGTTGTGATACAAATGTTGGCCGATTTCTGTTTTGATTTTTAATACATTCTAAGGTTGCATGATGCGACTAATGATGTTTTGAAAAAAGTTGCATGAAAGGCATGAGCTCTGCTTTGTTTTTTGCGCAGGCTGCACACACTTCATCAGTCTCTCATTCACAATTTGACAAGCACTTGGTAATACCTCAAATTTCCTGGCAGCAAATATGTAATTCACAAGTGATAGGCTGGGGAGGGGAAAAAGGAAATTTGGGCAGGGAAAAAGGACATTTCAACCTGTTTTGGTGGGATGGTGTAATAACCAGGCAATAAATTACTTAATAAACCAATAAGAGTTCCAAAACTCTGCCAATAACAGCTAGTTTTCAGTTTTCCCCTACCTACTCAGACCACTCCCAGACAGTCATAGCAAAGTTCTTGCTTGAGAAATTGCTATTTTTGACCATTTTTTTTTTTAAAGTCTGCATTGGACCTTTTAACTGCATCTTAGCCCTGTTTCGTCATTTTTTTTTTCACAGAAAAAGGCTTTCGAGGAAGACCGTGCCTCGTGGCTCAAGAATCAGTTCTTGAACATGACTCCATTTGTGGACCGAAAAAGACATTCTGCATCAGAAACTCAGCATGCCTTATCAACTAGTACGTCGTATATTTATGCTGCAGCATTTACAAAAAATGAAAAGTACATTAATATTCTAATGTGTGGTTTGTTTTATGCATGGTTGGTCACAATTGTGTTTTCCTTTCTAGGTAGTGAGCCCGAGATGAGGATCCCCTCCACTCCAGCCAGGCTGACCAAATCCCGGACGTACGCTGCGTTCTCCACTCCTAAAGCTGTCGTTGGCATGCCCTCCACAGCTGATCTCTACCGCACACTACGCCTCATACCAGACAGCGGCAGGTGTTCTATCCAGCTCGCTATTGTCATAGTCAGTCATTACGTTTTTGACACGTGTGTTTCAAGTTTTATTAGTTGTATGTACAGTTGAAGTCGGAAGTTTACATACACCTTAGCCAAATAGATTTAAACTCAGTTTTTCAAAATTCCTCACATTTAATCCTAGTAAACATTCCCTGTCTTAGGTCATTTAGGATCACCACTTTTATTTTAAGAATGTGAAATGTCAGAATAATAGTAGAGTGATTTATTCCAGCTTTTATTTCTTTCATCACATTCCCAGTGGGTCAGAAGTTTACATACACTCAATTAGGTAGCATTGCCTTTAAATTGTTTATCTTGGGTCAAACGTTTCGTGTAGCCTTCCACAAGCTTCCCACAATAAGTTGGGTGAACTTTGGCCCATTCCTCCTGACAGAGCTGGTGTAACTGAGTCAGGTTTGAAGGCCTCCTTGCTCAGTCATGCATTTTCAGTTCTACCCACACATTTTCTACGGGATTGAGGTCAGGGCTTTGTGATGGCCACTCCAATACCTTGACTTTGTTGTCCTTAAGCCATTTTGCCACAACTTTGGAAGTATGCTTGGGGTCATTGTCCATTTGGAAGACCCATTTGCGACCAAGCTTTAACTTCCTGATTGATGTCTTGAGCTGTTGCTTCAATATATCCACAAAATTTTCCTTCCTCATGATGCCATCTATTTTGTGAAGTGCACCAGTCCCTCCTGCAGAAAAGCACCCCCGCAACATGATGCTGCCACCCCCGTACTTCACGTTTGGGATGGTGTTCTTCGGCTTGCAAGCCTCACCCTTTTTCCTCCAAACATAACAATGGTCATTGTGGCCAAACAGTTCTATTTTTGTTTCATTAGACCAGAGGAGGACATCCAGCATCTTCACAATGTCCTTTGCTCTTCTGGGATTGATTTGCACTTTTCGCACCAAAGTACGTTCATCTCTAGGAGACAAAACACGTCTCCTTCCTGAGCGGTATGACGGCTGCGTGGTCCCATGGTGTTTATACTTGCGTACTATTGTTTGTACAGATGAACGTGGTACCTTCAGGCGTTTGAAATTGCTCCCAAGGATGAACCAGACTTGTGGAGGTCTACATTTTTTCTTCTGGGGTCTTGATTTTCCCATGATGTCAAGCAAAGAGGCTCTGAGTTTGAAGGTAGGCCTTGAAATGCATCCACAGTTACACCTCCAATTGACTCAAAATGTCAATTAGCCTATCAGAAGCTTCTAAAGCCATGACATCATTTTCTGGAATTTTCCAAGCTGTTTAAAGGCACAGTCAACTTAGTGGATGTAAACTTCTGACCCACTGGAATTGTGATACAGTGAAATAATCTGTCTGTAAACAATTGTTGGGAAAGATTACTTGTGTCATGCACAAAGTAGATGTCCTAACTGACTTGCCAAAACTATAGTTTGTTAGCAAGAAATTTGTGGAGTGGTTGAAAAACGAGTTTTAAAGACTCCAACCTAAGTGTATGTAAACTTCCGACTTCAACTGTATGGGATACGCATGGTATACATCGTCCAACGAAATTATTACTATCAAGTTCCTTCTCGACAATGCAACAACAATAAGAAATAATAAAAGATAAGAATACTGTATGTGATAAATCACATGAAATGTAAATCAGTGTCTTAAACCAGCGCTGGGATGTAAATCAAATCAATAGGATATTTATCACAAATCTAATTTTGTTGGTTGCATACACCATATATTTAGCAGGTGTTATTGCGGGTGTAGCGAAATGCTTGTGTTCCAATATTGCAGTACTATCTAACAATACACACATCTAAAGTAAAATAACGGAATTAAGAAATCTAGAAACATTAGGACCAGCAACTCGGTAGTGAGTGTTGCAACCGACAACAGACTATTTTTACGTGGTTCAGCACTCGGCGGTCCCGTTCTGTGAGCTTGTGTGGCCTACTACTTCGCGGCTGAGCCGTTGTTGATCCTAGACGTTTCCACTTCACAATAACAGCACTGAGTTGACTGGGGAAGCTCTAGCAAGGCAGAAATTTGACCTACTGACTTGTTGGAAAGTTGGCATCCTATGACTGTGCCACGTTGAAAGTCACTGAGCTCTTCAGTAAGGCCATTTTACTGCCAATGTTTGTCTATGGAGATTGCATGGCTGTGGTAAAACCAGTATGTAAACATTATTAAAGTGACCAGTGTTCCATGTTTATGTACATAAGGCAGCAGCCTCTAAGGTGCAGGGATTAGTAACCAGGTGGTAGCCGGCTTGACAGTGACTAAGTTCAGGGCAGGGTACTTGGTGGAGGTCTGCTAGTGATGGCTATTTAGCAGTCTGATGGCCTTGAGATAGAAGCTGTTTTTCAGTCTCAGTCCCAGCTTTGATGCACCTGTACTGACCACCCCGCTATCATCTAGAAGGCGAGAACAGGCCGTGCTCAGGTGGCTGAGGTCCTTGATGATCTTCTTGGCCTTCCCGTGACACTGGGTGCTGTAGATGTCCTGAAGGGCAGACAGTGTGCTCCGGGTGATGCGTTGGGCTGATCGCACCACCCTCTGGAGAGCCCAGGGTTTGGGGACGTTGCGGTAATACAACGAGATTCTCTCAATGGTGCATCTGTATAAGTGTGTGAGGGTCTTAGGGGCCAAGCCAAATGTCTTCAGTCTCCTAAGGTTGAAGAGGTGCTATTGCGCCTTTACCACACTATGTGAGTGGACAATTTCAGAATGTCAGTGATTTGTACTCCGAAGAACTTGAAGCTTTTCACCTTCTCCACTGCAAGGCTCTCTCTTTCTGTGTGGTTTGTGATCAACCCTTGTTTGTACTTTATTCCTCAGCTCTTCCAGAGGCAGTTCAAAGCGAGGGAGCTGGCAGGAGTTCAACACCATCCACAGTAGGGAAGATTCTCGGGTCAGGTCCAGGGACAGATACGGAGGTGGAGACTGCTGCAGTATCTTCTCGCTAGGGTCAGAGGAAAACAGCCTCACCTGAAGACACACTCCAGTGACATTTTATATTACTGTGGACTCAACAGACCACTTTAGATGGCAGTCCATGGCTGTGTTCATTAGGCACCAAACAGAAGAAAATGGAATGAAACGGAAGGACTACCTGGATTTGTCCAATGTCACACTCATTTTTATTTTCTGTTGTGTGCCCTAATGAACATGACCCATGCTTCAACACCACCACTGTCTCAGGATGAACAGTGGTACATTGTTGTTCACCAGAACTCGATTGAATCAGAGGGCACTTTAATGAACATGGAGATTCGTTTTTTTTCTTTATTTTAGATTTAGATTTTTACTGAGTAAAGCATCTCCAAGTCTAAGTGTTCGTGAAGTGGCAGCCAAACTTTAATTTGGGTAAATCAGGGTTCTGCTTAGACCAATTCGGTGCCTTTAGATAAGTAACTTTGTCAACAAATTTGTCACAACATTCTATCATAAATAGGACATGTTCAACTTTTTTTTTTTTTTAAACATGTTTTCCCATCCAGAGGTGTTACATCTACAAATGATTATAGTACGTGCTTATTAAGTGCCAAATATAGTAACAGGGTTGATGATGTCATCCTATATCAGCCATAAATGTCCTCGTGACAGGGGGAATGGAAGTTTGTGGTGTGCAACAGGGAGTGGCAATTGAATGCAAGCTTCACCATTATTTTTATTGCTAAAACATTTTCTAGCCTGTGTCCAGAAAGAATAGAACCAGCTCACCTGCTTTTACACTATGATTTTACTATAAGATGTTCAATGTTTATTTAGAATAAAAAAAGGATTAGTGTCACTATTAAAACAAGAGGTCAGTTCACATAACAGGGTTAACCTTAAAATGCGTGATAGACAAATTAATCACATGAAATACATAATCTTCAGAAATGGCTGTTAAAGCAACAATAACTATGGCTTTACAATGATGGTGAAAACTTGGCGAAATGTTGGGGTTAATCTTCCTAGAAGTCACTGGGTGTGCATGGGGGGACATGTCAAAATGCTGAATTTTGTCACTTTAGCAAGTCTTTACTCATTAGAAATATGATTTATTTTATTCTCCATGCGTTCTATATGAAAGGGAACTTCATTTAACATAAGACTTCTAAAATACAATATTGGTGCACCATTTCTACTTAAACAGAAAATTCACTCAAACTATCTTTCTGTATTTTTTTTTTGTCATTAGTCACCTGTTTTATATGGTCCCAAAATGTTTTGCATGACAGCAGTCAAGCGTTCAAGATATTGGACTTTCAAGAGACGCAAATGGCACACTTTTTCGTGGAACGACACAGATATTTTCCAATTTGCGAAAAGCTATCAATAGGCTACTGCCTAGTCCTGAATGTTTACACATTGTTTTCACTCCAGATCATAAATATTATTTTAATGAACTTTATTCTAAATGTTTACAATGTTTAGTGATATGCTGCTCTGAAACTGCAATAAATGTATTTATTTTTAACTGACATCTGTGCTTGGTGTTTAGCACCCCTTAGCGGTTCATGACAGGAGTCATGAAGATGGCACCATACTGTATGGCTGCAGTCTTGCGAGCTCTGACCCAACTTTGCTATTTTGTGATTTTCTTTTTTTTTGCACTAAATGTATCAGTTATCACTTAACTTTTGAACATCAAATCGTCAGTTACTAACCTCAATTCTGGCTTCAACTTTGACTCCTCTGCTCTGGGCTCTGTAATTCCGACCACATTTTCAGGCTACGCAGGGAATGGCCGGCGAAAAAGAGGCCGGAGAGGGAGCCCTGGCGAGATTAAGGGAAAACTGGCCACCTCTTCCCTCTATTCTATTGGACAATAGATTAGCTTGACAGTAAGATGGATCACCTCCGATTGTGAATTTGCTTTCAATGGGACTGGTAACTACAATAGTCTCTGCTTTTCTGAAACATGGCTTTCAGACAAGATGCTTCGCATGGTTATCCAACTCAATGGATTCGCCATTCACTGAGCGGACAGGACATTGGATTCAGGGAGATCGAAGAGGGGTATGCCTCTTCATCAACAGCAAATGGTTTGATGTCTATAGCGCAGTGGAATACCTGATGGTCAAATGCTGACTTTTCTACCTCACAGGTTTTTAGCTGTTATCGTGACTGCTGTACAGTCGTGGCCAAAAGTTGAGAATGACACATTAATTTTCACAAAGTCTGCTGCCTCAGTTTGTATGATGACAATTTGCATATACTCCAGAATGTCATGAAGAGTGATCAGATGAATTGCAATTATATGCAAATTATCTGAATCCCCCAAAACATCTCCACTGCATTTCAGCCCTGCCACAAAAGGACCAGCTGACATTCTCTCGTTAACACAGGTGTGAGTGTTGACGAGGACAAGGCTGGAGATCACTCTGTCATGCTGATTGAGTTTGAATAACAGACTGGAAGCTTCAAAAGGAGGGTGGTGCTTGGAATCATTGTTCTTCCTCTGTCGACTATGGTTACCTGCGAGGAAACACGTGCCGTCATCATTGCTTTGCACAAAAAGGGCTTCACAGGCAAGGATATTGCTGCCAGTAAGATTGCACCTAAATCAACCATTTATCGGATCATCAAGAACTTCAAGGAGAGCGGTTCAATTGCTGTGAAGAAGGCTTCAGGGCGCCCAAGAAAGTCCAGCAAGTGCCAGGACCGTCTCCTAAAGTTAATTCAGCTGCGGGATCGGGGCACCGCCAGTACAGAGCTTGCTCAGGAATGGCAGCAGGCAGGTGTGAGTGCATCTGCACACACAGTGAGGCGAAGACTTTTGGAGGATGGCCTGGTGTCAAGAAGGGCCGCAAAGAAGCCACTTCTCTCCAGGAAAAACGTCAGGGACAGACTGATATTCTGCAAAAGGTACAGGGATTGGACTGCTGAGGACTGGGGTAAAGTCATTTTCTCTGATGAATCCCCTTTCCGATTGTTTGGGGCATCTGGAAAAAAGCTTGTTCAGAGAAGACAAGTTGAGCACTACCATCAGTCCTGTGTCATGCCAACAGTAAAGCATCCTGAGACCATTCATGTGTGGGGTTGCTTCTCAGCTAAGGGAGTGGGCTCACTCACGATTTTGCCTAAGAACACAGCCATGAATATAGAATGGTACCAACACATCCTCCGAGAGCAACTTCTCCCAACCACCCAGGAACAGTTTGGTGACAAACAATGCCTTTTCCAGCATGATGGAGCACCTTGCCATAAGGCAAAAGTGATAACTAAGTGGCTCGGTCCATGGCCAGGAAACTCCCCAGACCTTAATCCCATTGAGAACTTGTGGTCAATCCTCAAGAGGCGGGTGGACAAACAAAAACCCACTAATTTTGACAAACTCCAAGCATTGATTATGCAAGAATGGGCTGCCATCAGTCAGGATGTGGCCCAGAAGTTAATTGACAGCATGCCAGGGCGGATTGCACAGGTCTTGAAAAAGAAGGGTCAACACTGCAAATATTGACTCTTTGCATCAACTTCATGTAATTGTCAATAAAAGCCTTTGACACTTATGAAATGCTTGTAATTATACTTCAGTATTCCATAGTAACATCTGACAAAAATATCTAAAGACACTGAAGCAGCAAACTTTGTGGAAATTAATATTTGTGTCATTCTCAACTTTTGGCCACGACTGTATACACTGAGTTAACAAACATTAGGAACACTTTCCTAATTTTGAGTTGCACCCCCCTTTTGCCCTCAGAAAAGTCTAAATTCATTGGGACTCTACAAGGTGTCAAGAGTTTCACAGGGATGCTTGCCCATGTTGATTCCAATGCTTCCCACAGTTGTCAAGTTGGCTGGATGTCCTTTGGGTGGTGGACCGTTCTTGATACACATGGGAAACTGTTGAGCGTGGAAAATCCCAGTAGCGTTGCAGTCACTTGGCACAAACCGGTGTGCCTGGCACATACTACCGTACCCTGTTCGAAAGCACCTAAATATTTTGTCTTGCCTATTCACCCTCTGAATGGCACAAATACGCAATCCATGTCTGTCTCAAAGGTTAAAAAATAATTTTTAAGCCGTCTCCTAATCTTCATCTACACTGATTTTGAAGTGGATTTAACAAGTTACATCAATAAAGGATCATAGCTTTCACCTGGTCAGTCTCATGGAAAGAGCAGGTGTTAATGTTTTGTATACTCTGTATATTCCTCAGGACAAGAAAAACAAGCTGGCACTGAACGAACTGTACAAGACTATAAATAAGCAGAAAACCATGCACGTGGAGGCTGCTTTTCTGGTTGCTGGTGGTTTTAATTCTGCATCATTAAGACGTGATGCCTACTTCCATCCACACGTCTCCTTCGTCACTAGTGGCGATAAAGTCCTAGACCACTGTTATTCTACCCACATGCAAGCATATAAGGCCCCCTTTCGGTAAATCAGATTGACTCCTAATTCCCTTTCAAAGTGAAAATGTTTGACATTTTTGCTAATTCATTAAATGAAATACAGATCTAATTTACATAAGTATTCATACCCCTGAGTTAATAATTTGTAGAAGCACCTTTGGCAGCGATCACAGCCTTGTCATCTTGGGTATGTCTATCACCTTTGCATATCTGGATTTGAGAATTTTCTTTTTTAGATTTTTTTTCAAGCTTCCATGAGGCGGCGCACAATTTGCCCAGTGTCGTCCAGGTTATGGGAGGGTTTGGCCAGCCAGGATTTCCTTGTCCCATAAAGCTCTAGCGGCGACTCCTTATGGCGGGTCGGCGCCTACAAGCTGACTTCGGTCGCTAACTGGACGGTGCTTCCTGCTACATTGGTGCGGCTGGCTTCCGGGTTAAGCGAGCTTGGCAGGGTCGTGTTTCGGAGTACACATGGCTCTCGACCTTCGCCTTTCCTGAGTCCGTAGGGGAGTTGCAGCGATGGGACAAGACTAACTACCAATTGCATATCATGAAATTGTAAAAGTTAAAAGTACCCAAAAAATGTATATATCAAGCTCTGCTGTTCACCGCTGCTGTCTTTCCACAGATTTTCCATGGGATTCAAGTCTGGGCCACTCAAGGACTTCCACATTCTTGTTATGACGCTATTCCAGCATTGCTTTTGCTGTATGCCATAGAATATTTTGCCTTATGATCTCAAGAGTCTTCCATGTGCCTTTTTGCAAGCTCCAGGCATGCGGTCACGCGCCTTTTTTCTCAGGAGTTTCTTCCGTCTGGCCACTCTCTCATAAAGCCCAGACTGGTGAAGTGCTGTAGACAATGTTGTCCTTCTGGCAGGTTCTCCCAAGGACCTATGTAGTTATGTCAGTGGTCATTGGGTTCTTGGTCATCTTCCTGACCAAGGTCCTTCGTGCCCGGTTGCTCATTTTTGTGGGACGGCCCGCTTTAGGCAGAGCCTGGGTAGTTCCATATTTTTTTTTTTTCCCAATGATGGAGAACACTGTGCTCTTGGAAACGTTCAACACAGTTTTACCCTTCCACAGATCTACAGTGCCCTCAGAAATTATTCAGACCCCTTGACTTTTTTCCACATATTTGTTACGTTACAACATTATTCTAATTCTGATTTTTTTTCTTTTATCCATCTACACACAATACCCCATAATGACAAAGCAAAACGTTTTTTTTCATGTTTGCAAATGTATTTAAAAATATATGTAAATAAGTATTCAGACCTTTTGCTATGAGACTTGAAATTGAGCTCCGGTGCATTCTGTTTCCATTGATCATCCTTCAGCCGTTTCTACAACTTGAATGGAGTCCACCTGTGGTAAATTCCATTGATTGGACATTATTTGGAAAGGCACATGCCTGTCTATGCAAGGTCCCATAGTAGACAGTGCACTTCAGAGCAAAAACCAAGCCATGAGGTCGAAGGAATTGGTCGTAGAGCTCCGAGACAGGATTGTGTCGAGGTACAGATCTGGGGAAGGGTAGCAACATTTTCTGCAGCACTGAAGGTCCTAAAGGCCTCTCAGACCATGAGAAACAAGATTCTCTGGTCTGATGAAACCAATATTGAACTTTTGATTAGGATCCCCATTAGCTGTTGCAAAAGCAGCTGCTACTCTTCCTGGGGTCCACACAAACATGAAAAATAATACAGAAAGACATAATGCAGAACATCAATAGACAAGAACAGCTCAAGGACAGAACTACATAAAAAAAATGTAAAGGCACACGTAGCCTACATATTAATGCATACACACAAACTATCTAGGTCAAATAGGGAAGAGGCGTTGTGCCACGACGTTGCTTTTTAAACCAGTTTTGCTGTTTTATTTGAGCAATATGAGATGGAATGAAGTTCCATGCAATAAGGGCTCTATATAATACTGTACGCTTTCTTGAATTTGTTCTGGATTTGGGGACTGTGAAGAGACCCCTGGTGGTGTCAGAGCTGTGTGTAAGTTGACTATGCAAACAATTTGAGATGTTCAACACATTGTTTCTTTATAAAAAAGAAGTGATGCAGTCAGTCTCTCCTCAACTCTTAGCCAAGAGAGACTGGCATGCATAGTACTTATATCAGCCCTCTGATTACAATTAAGAGCAAAACGTGCCGCTCTGTTCTGGGCCAGCAGCAGCTTAACTAGGTCTTTCCTTGCAGCACTGGACCACACGACTGGACAATAATCGAGATTATACAAAACTAGCCTGCAGAACTTGCTTTTGGGAGTGTGGTGTCAAAGTAGAGCATCTCTTTTTATTACAGCTGGTGTGTATTGGAAAGTTCATGGTAGCTAGATAGCTTCTTAGTTTGGATCCCGCGACGCAGTTGGCATCAGCTGCTGGGACTGCTTGTCTCTCCAGTGATCCTGCTGACCAAGGAAGGGTCTGAGGAGCTATTTGGCGTCACAGCTAGCTAGCAGTTAGCTAGAGGCTAGGCTAGCTGCGACACCAAATAGCTCCTCAAAGAGACAGGCTCTGTGGCCTGAATGCCAAGCGTCACGTCTGGAAGAAACCTGGCACCATCACATTTACGGTGAAGCATGGTGGTGGCAGCATCATGCTGTGTGGATTTTTTTTCAGCAGCAGGGACTGGGAGACTAGTCAGGATCGAGGGAAAGATGAATGGAAAAAAGTACAGAGATCCTTGATAAAAACTTGCTCCAGAGCGCTCAGGACCTCAGACTAGAGGTCGACCGATTAATCGGCATGGTCGATTAATTAGGGCCGATTTCAAGTTTAAATAACAATCGGTAAATTGGCATTTTTGGACGCCAATTATGGCCGATTACATTGCACTCTGCGAGGCTGCATGGCAGGCACCTGTTACGCGAGTGCAGCAAGGAGCCAAGGTAAGTTGCTAGCTAGCATTAAACTTCTTATAAAAAACAATCAATCTTCACATAACCACTAGTGATCTACACATGGTTGATAAAATTACTTGTTTATCTAGCTTGTCCTGCGTTGCATATAATTAATGCGGTGCCTGTTAATTTATCATCGAATCACAGCCTACTTCGCCCAACGAGTGATGATTTAACAAGCGCATTCGTGAAAAAAGCACTATCGTTGCACCAATGTGTACCTAACCATAAACACCAATGGAAACAACAGTTTCGTATTTCACTGAAAGAATTAACGTTTTGTTTTCGAAATTATAGTTTTCAGATTTGACCATATTAATGACCTAAGGCTCGTATTTCTGTGTGTTTATTATATTATAATTAAGTCTATGATTTGATATTTGATAGAGCTGTCTGACTGAGAGGTGGTAGGCAGCAGCAGGCTCGTAAGCATTCATTCAAACAGAACTTTCCTGCGTTTGCCAGCAGCTCTTCGATGTGCTGCAAGCATTGCGCTGTTTATGACTTCAAGCCTATCAACTCCAAAGATTAGCTGGCAATACTATAGTGCCTATGAAAACATCCAATAGTCAAAGGTATGTGAAATACAAATGGTATAGAGAGAAATAGTCCTATAATTCCTATAATAACTACAACCTAAAACTTCTTAACTGGGAATATTGAAGACTCATGTTAAAAGGAACCACCAGGTTTCATATGTTCTCATGTTCTGAGCAAGGAACTTAAACGTTAGCTTTTTTACATGCCACTTTTACTTTCTTCTCCAACACTGTGTTTTTGCATTATTTAAACCAAATTGAACATGTTTCATTATTTATTTGAGACTAAATAGATTTTATTTATGTATTATATTAAGTTTAAATAAAAGTGTTCATTCAGTATTGTTGTAATTGTCATTATTACAAATATATATATATATATATATTGGCCGATTAATCTATCAGCTTTTTTTTGGTCCTCCAATAATCGGTATCGTATCGGCGTTGAAAAATCATAATCGGTCGACCTCTACCTCAGACTGGAGTGAAGGTTCACCTACCAACAGGACAATGACCCTAAGCACAAAGCCAAGACAACACAGGAGTAGCTTTGGGACAAGTCTCTGAATGTCCTTGAGTGGCCCAGCCAGAGCCCATACTTGAACCCGATCGAACATCTCTAGAGAGACCTGAAAATAGCTGTGCAGCGACGGTCCCCATCCAACCTGACAGCGCTTTAGAGGATCTGCAGAGAAGAATGGGTGAAACTCCACAAATACAGGTGTGCCAAGCTTGTAGCATCATACCCAAGAAGACTCAAGGTTGTAATCTCTGCCAAAGGTGCTTTAACAAAGTACTGAGTAAAGGGTCTGAATACTTATGTAAATGTGATATTTCCGTTTTTTATTTAATCAATTTTAAACATTCTAAAAACCTGTTTTTGATTTGTCATTTTTTGGGGTATCTGTACTTTACTATTTACCTTTTTTAATTCACTACATTCTTAAAGAAAATAATGTACTTTTCACTCATTACATTTTCCCTGACACCCAAAAGTACTCATTACATTTTTACATGAAAATGGTCCAATTCACACTCTTATCGAGAGAACATCCCTGGTCGTCCCTACTACCTCTGATCTGAAGGACTCGCTAAACAAATGCTTTGTTTGTAAATGTTACAAATGCACGGAGGCTTGTTATGCAATTAAACTGAACTTCAGATGAACATTTGCTAAACTATCACATCCTCGTCGCCAAGTGTTACAAATGCAGATCTTCTGAGCTGGTGGAAGAACAAGGCCTCTGTCTACCCACAGCTTACTAAAGTCATGACAGGGAGACTCTGCATAGTGGCCCCATCTGTTCCCTCTGAGGGTCTTCTTGAAAACGGGACAAATAATTACTGAGAGAAGAAACCGCATCAGCGCCTCAAAAGTGAGGCAGCTTGCATTTCTGAATGCAGTGAGCCGGCTCACTGAAAAGAGCCGGAATGCCCATCACTAACGTCTTCACTTCGTACAAAACTCACGCCTCCGTTCACGCACAACGTGCCTGATACATTCTTAAAGCAAGCTACGACACCATATTACTGAACACAACAGTAAATTATGAGTGTTGGTGTGCCCCAGGCTATCCGTCAATAAAAAAAACTGTGCCATCTCGTTTGAAAAGATTCATACTTTTACTTTTGATAAAGATTATTTTAGCAATTACATTTTACTTTTGATACTTAAATATATTTAAAACCATATACTTTTAGACTTTTACTCAAGTAGCATTTTACTGATTGAATTTCACTTGAGTCATTTTCTATGAAGGTATCTTTACTTTTACTCAATTATGACAATGTATTACTTTTTCCACCACTGCCAGCACACCTGTTGTTTCACAAACTTTTTCTCCATTTCGTCCGCACTACTCGCCACCATTTCCCATTAACTTCTTAAACACATTTCTGCAATAGTGAAACAAGATTCAATGAAATCAAACAATCAGTCGCATTCGTTTATAGACGCCTCCTTACACAGTTGAAGCGAGAACGTGTCTTTCTATCTTCTTTCTAAGTCATGTCCAAACAATTTAATTGGCTGATAGGTGCACTCCAATCAAGTTGTAGTGACATCTCAATGATGATCAAAGGAAATTGGATGCACCTGAGCTCAATTTGGAGTGTCATCCCAAAGGGTGTGAATACTTATGTAAATTAATATTTATATATTTCATTTTCAATATGTTTTAAAACATTTCTAAAATCATGTTTTCACTTTCATTATGGGGTATTGTGTGTGTAGATGGGTGAGAGAAAAACATATATATTTAATGAATTTTGAATGCAGGCTGTAAGACAACAACATGAGTAAGCCAATGGGTGTGAATACTTTCTCGTGTTTATGTTCTACTTTAATTTATAGTATATTTTTACTACTAATATATTAATTACTGCTTGCAAGAAAGGCGTTTCACTACTTGTGCACGTGACAATATTTTGAAAGTTGAGTCGCGGTCGCTTACTGAGCCGCACTGCGACTGCGCAGAAGATTCAAACCGGATGTGTGATTAACTATGCGATTTGTCTCCGCTTCTTTTCTACAAAATAGCAAAGATGTCTGGCTCATCAAATCTCGTTGCGATGAAGAAAGCTGTCCAGCAGCTGCGTTTTGAAGCGAGCATCAACAGAGTGAAGGTTTCACACTCAAACATACTTGATAAACCTGCTCAGGGAAACTAGTCAGCTAGCAGCAGTATCTAGCTAACAGTGGCTAATAGCTAGCTAAGGGCGTGGAATCTAGGCACATGAATGGTGATCTTGCGATAACCTAATATTTCGTGTCCAATGGAATTGTTAGTCATTATTGAGTGTGGCCTACCGCAGTCAGCCTAATTTTAAGGATCTGTGATCACACCTGATAACTAATATTGGCAACACCCATTCAAGGAGGATAGTTGTAGGAGTTTTAAAGCTAGCAATGAGTGCAATGTTACCCTTTGCAACAGGTCGTTTTTTTTGTTCACAGCTATATTCCTGTAATATGGTGTCTGTTCAGGTGTCCCAGGCAGCTGCAGACCTTCAGCAGTTCTGCATGCAGAATGCCCTCCAGGACCCCCTACTCACCGGGGTCTCCTCCAGCACCAACCCCTTCAGACCACAGAAGGTGTGCTCCTTCTTGTGAGACAGGCCCATAGGACAGACAAACCACAGCATTATTTGGTGAGTCTTCCCTCTAGCCCCCCCCAAAAAAAGTTATCTTCTGGTTATGTGTATGTAGTCCTTCATTGGCCTGGAATCCAAATGGAATCAATGAAGATAACAATCAGTGTGGATTGCAGACGAGTATTTGGTTGCAATGCAGAGAAATGCATGTATCTTGAATGTGCTTATCTCGCGCTCTGTTCCTGTTTTGCAGGCCTTTGTTTTGATGCTACAGGGAAGAAGTTGACCTCAACACTGCTATTCATTTCCCATGGCATTCCACTGCCACAGAATCTCATGAAGTCTAGAATGACATGTCGGAAGTCATGTAAGGACGACTTGCCATCTATTTTCAGCAAACCACCTTAGAGGAAATTATTACAGGTTTATTTTTCATGGCACAGGATGGTTTAAGTAAATTATTGTGCCTTTTTCTATTTTATTCATCATTGTTCTTGACTTTTTGTATTTAGAAATTAAAACATTCTTCTTTCTCTAATACATGATTGTTTGCTAATCGTTCTTTGGTCAGACTGATAGTGGTATCTCAAATCATTAAAGATGCAAGTCGTTTATTTCATAACAGAATGCAAACAGAGCACCTTAACAATACAAAAGGGAAAGAGTACTACTTTTGATAAAAACATCCATATACAAAACAATTTTAAAAAAGCCACCTTTTTAAGATGAAAGAATATGGTAAATAAGGAAATCGAAGAACACTTATTAACCTATATTCCCCAGTGCTTAAATATGCAGTCCGGGATCTTAAGCACAAATTCGTAACATATCATATGAAATGGATGACATAGTACACAAAACGGGGACCCGTTTTGGCTTGTAAGCACCATGTTCAAAACTACAGGCTGAAATCATACAAGTTACCGGAGCATCACTTTAAATGGATCATTGAAGTACATAAATGCTTAAAGATACAGATTTGATCATGTAATATTCCTAGTGGCTTATTAGGGAAAATATATTCACAGTGATGGAGGAACAGTAATTCTAAGACTATGGTTCAAACACGTACATTTCCTCCAACTAATTACCATGCAATTTTTTCTGAAATCAAACCCTGTTCAAAAGTTTGTATATACTGAAAATATCAAGACAAGGTTAGGACATTTATCAGCAGGTCAGACATCTAGTGCACCTTTATGTCCATCTGAAAAGGACTGTCCCCTAAATAAACCAATTCGGTTGAATCCGCTTCAGTAGCATGCTTGATTAGAATATTTTGAAACTAACTCTTAGAAAAAAAGAAACCTGTACAGTGTACTTTAAGACCTGTAAAAAAAAAAAGGAATCAAGTCCTTACTTTCATAAACCAATACCATCACTCGGTTAACTAAAAACCATATGATCACTGCCATGTCTTTGTAAATTAATTTCACGGCGTAAACCATTTGGCATCGGTCATCACTTCAAGTAAAAGAACATTGACTTTGCATAAGGATGCAAATAAGTTTTCTAAGCACCATCATCATCTGCTGTCCATAAACGTCTTCGGCCTGGTCTGTCCGTCCAGCCTCTCAACCCTCCTCCATAGGTGACTGTCCTGTTGCACATGGAGGAGCATGGGGTGATGCTATGATGCATTAGCATTACTCTTCAGATGCTGGGTCTGGAGTGGCTTCACATGGTACTCGTAGATCTTCAGTGCTGGCCCCAGTTTGATGGACAGGCCTGTCAGGACATCGTTCCGCGTCATCAGAAGCAGGGACTTTCCATCGATTTCCTACAAAAAAAATGGATTGGGAAGCTCTGACCCACGAGAGAGAGAAGAATGTGCAACTTGCAAGGTTAGTAAATTATGTTCTGTTCATTTACCTGGTCCTGGAAAGCAGTAGCCTGCTCTTCAAATCCTGCAGCTTTGAAATAGTTAACGACATCAGTAACCGCCCAGTCAGCAGGATCCGGCAGCTGTCCATTCTCCACCTTACTAGAAAGACGACAGGATAATGGGTATAGGGACAAGGCAGAAGGCCATCAATCTTATCCCTCATCTATAGCCTCAGAAGGAAGACCACCCTCTAAACTTACGGCTTGGCTTCCACTGATCCATTGGTTTTGTTCTCCATTCCAGCTAGTAAAATAAAAAATAAAAGTTAGATTTGTAGAAAAGAGAACGCAATAATCTAATCCAAAACTAGATTAGGTTTACTAAATAAACCCAAGGTCTGTCATGAACTGAATACATTCACTACCTGCATGACGTTTGTTCAATATAATACGATGTGTTGAGAGGTTCTGGAAATTGATAAATAGGGTTTCTGAAACCAACTACAGAGCATCTGATGTACTGAGTGTTGAATAGAGAAGCCAGAGTTGATTTGGAACAAAAAAATTCAATGATGCAATACTGACATGCATGAGTACTCAGTTGCTAAGCAACATGGATGTGGAGAACTTGATACTGTTGAAATAGTAGGGTAAAAAGGCATAGACCAGAAAGTGCATTTAATGATGCCCAAAAAGCAAACAGTTTATATTGGATAATGGATATGGGCCATGAAGGGTATACATAACAAACGTGGAGGATATGATCATCCCATCACAGTAGTTGGCACACTGGAATACAATGCGAGGTATGTGGATTCATTCGTTGTGGATTCTGCCCTGATCAAAAGCCAAGGAACTCGTTGCACTCGGATGAGTCAATTTCAAAGACAGAGTGGCCATTTAAAGTCCCCTTATCTGCATTCTTAAAACTTCCCTATTCAAATGTATTTATAAAGCCCTTCTTACATCAGCTGATGTCACAGAGTGCTGTACAGAAACCCAGCCTAAAACCCCAAACAGCAAGCAATGCAGGTGTAAAATCAGTGAACATCTTCTACATGACCATGTGGTTTTATCATGAATAATCCAGAATTTACCCAAAGGCAATCTGTCTGTATTTGTGAAGCATTGTATATTGTTTAGTATTAGCTACCTACCAATCTACCAGATTCTACCTACAGTCTTGGATTTTCAGCAGGTTATCTTTGGGTGGCCAATTTCCACCAGAAACTTCACTCTCACAGTTCTAACTTTAGACACTGCATTTCATTCAGGACCTATGCACATCAGTGGAAAGAAAGATCGCGGATCGTGATGATATTGTGGACAATATTACAATGTATAACATAAATCAGATGCAGCATGAAATATGGAGTAATTCATTACAATCTTGGAATAAGGAAAGCGCAATTCAGGGTACTTTATCTATTACTATAGATTGATACCTTATATTATTGACACCAAATGTATTTTTTATCTAATCTAACATGTTATACGTTTTGTCAATAAGTATGTCTTGCTAACGCAGTGTTTCTCAAACTCGGTGCACGTTTTGGTTTTTGCCCTAGTACTACACAGCTGATTAAAAATAATCAACTAATCATCTAACGTTAGCTTTGATCATTTGAATCAACTGTGTAGTGTTGGGGCAAAAAACTAAACGTGCACTCCTTGGGGTCCCGAGGACCGAGTTCGGGAAACGCTGCGCTAACGTGTTTTGCTTCAGTCTATATTTGACACTTACCTTTTTATTGTTTATTAGTTGGCTTCGTTGATAGTTCTTCTGACAGCGTAAATTAATATCCTGTTTATTCACGAATGTCTGCCTAGCGCTGCGCAGTTTATTCGATCTATAAACCACCTAAACTGCTCAAACTAATACAATTATTCTGTTCTTATGTTGAAAGGATCTGCGAGTTGTCATGCGCCGCCTAGACAATACGCTCGTGAACAGCCGCAACATTCTCGAACCTGACTGGCCAGTTCACCAGAGGCAAAGGCGGAAATAGGAAGAGAGATTATGCAGTCGTAAACACTGATCTAAAGTCAGTTTATTTTATTTATTCTCCAAGTGGTGAATTAGGATTGTGGTATGATAAACTGATGTAAGATCTGCTTTAGAGACATCATCTGATTGATTGATTCAATGGATCATGTGAGAGCGGCCAGGGTCAGTTGCTGTGGAAACGTGAATGGAGTCGACTCGTTTAGTGATGGAAGAAATTCAGCAAAGAAAAAGTAAGAGGAAAAAAAACATTAGATCGTGAGCTAGCTATTTGCCGGCAACAAGTTCACATAGCTAGCCACGCCTTTTGTTAGAATAGCTAGCTACCAAGTTTATTTCGATCATTTTGTTCTGTTTATAGTGAAAACGTTATCGCTACGTTAGCTAGCTAGCTAGCTGTCTAACGTTAGCTGACTTGAAAAAAATGATTTTGCTTGTTTGCTTAGTTATAGTAACTAGCTAAATGCTTAAAAGTTGTCTGCAAATACACATCTGCGACATGTTTGCATGACACGTGATATCTGCTTGTATGTATTATGTAATCACGTTAACTTCTTGTTGCATGCATCTGCTCTTGTTTTCTTGTCCCATAACCATGGACTAGAGCTGAATCTTCGCCATCATTAAACCCGAGGGCCAGTCAGTGGATGGTTCAGGAGGACAGCGCCTAGCCTGGCCACCCCAGCCATATGATGCTCCAACAGCCAGGCTCTGTGCAGCTTCTCTGCCTCACAGCCAACAGTGGGGTTCCTCTCTTCACCCGGGGGGCCTCTAAGCAACTCCCCTTCTCCATCATCGGCTCCCTGAACGGTGTGCACATGTTCGGAGCGGGCCAGGGGGTGGTGCTGGCTGGCTGTGAGACTGATCGCGGAGGCCGGATGGTGTGGAGGGTATTTCAGGACAGCGTGATGCTCATAGCGGTGAGCAGCGGTGGGCAGGCCCAGCAGGAAGGTGGTGGTGCAGGAGAGGAAGACCTCCACCTGCGGCGCCTGCTGGAGAACGTGTGGAACTGCATGGTGCTGGTGCTGGGGCAGGATGAGCTGGCCAGCTTGAGGAACGTAGAGCGGCTGAAGAGGGACCTGCGCTCCTGCTACCGCCTCATCGACCTGCTCCTGGAGGGTGGACAAGGACAGGAGGGCACTATGGGGGACCTGACGCATTGCGCGGACTGCCTGCTGCCCCCCAACGCCACCCTGCTTCAGGAGGGCCTAGATGGCTTTACCCAGGCTGCAGATAGCGAGTTTGGCTGCCTAATGATTCACGGACGGATAGCCACCGCCACGGAAAAATGGTGGCGTCTGGCGCCGCAGGAAGTGGTTCTCCTATCCGTTCTGGCCCGCTCTCTCTCCCTCTCAGGCTCTGCGTCCTGTGACACCCCTGTCTTCCTGCCCCAGGGCAGCCCCACGGTGGCACATCGCCTGCTCCGCTTCCAGCTGCTTCCGGGGGCGGATGTGTGCGTGCTGTGCGGCCCCAGTCCCACCCTGCACAGGGCTGAGAACGAGCTGGTGGGGTGTTTCTGGTCTCCTCTACTGGAGGCCCTGAGAGGCAGCCTGGCTGTGGGGGAGCGCTGCCTGCCAGGCTCTGTGACCCTCCGCCCTGATGTCCTGGCTCTGCTGCTCATCAACAGAGAGTCCCGTCGCTCTGTCTCCTGTGTGAAAGCCATCATTACTAACCACAGCCATCCTCCCAGTGACCATCCTCTGCCCTCCAAGGCACGCTGCTGGGAGCTGCTCAGGCTCTTCTACACTTTCACCACCACTCGTTACTTTCCTCTGGAGGAGACCCAGGCCCCGGCCCTGACCCCAGGGGAGAAGGCCCAATGTGGGGACTCCCTCCGGGAGGACTTTGCCCTGGGCTTCTCCCACCAGCCGCTGCAGTGCTACCTGGTGACTGAGGAGTGTAAGTGTTTTGGCCTGCAGACTGCCCAACATCAGCTCTACCTGCTCACCCCTCTCTCAGTGCCTACCTTCGCCCTACGCTCTGTGGCTACACAGACCCTCTCCGCCGTCACTTTAGCCACAGGATTTTAGGCCAGCTTTTATAATGGACATGGGCACATTGCTGTGAAACCTAGGGATAGCGTTACACTGTTCACTATATGTACCACTTTCATCATAGACAACCATTATGGAGCACGGAATACTCCTTTTACCTCAATTTGATACTCCAGAATATTCTTGTGTGTGTGTGTGTGTGTGTATATATATATTACACACTTGATGGTTTTTGCGACTGCACTTGAAGAAACTTTCAAAGTTCTTGAAATTTTACGGATTGACTGACCTTCATGTCTTAAAGTAATGATGGACAGTCGTTTCTCTTTGCTTATTTGAGCTGTTATTGCCATAATATGGACTTGGTCTTCTGTATCTTCTGTATACCACCTCTACCACCCCTGTCTAACACTTATATTTGGTTACTACATGAGTCTGTGTTATTTCATAGTTTTGATGTCTTCACTAATATTCTACAATGTAGAAAATAGTAAAAATAAAGAAAAACCCTTGAATGAGTAGGCGTGTCCAAACTTTTGACTGGTTGTGTGTGTGTGTGTGTGTATGTATATATATATATTATATAAATTGTTGCATTTTTATTTATATTCAGTATATATGCAGAACCCGTGCACTACCTCTGCGGACCCATGGCAGGCTGCAAACCCCTGGTTGAATACCCAGGTTCTAGAAAAAATAATAATATATAGTTACAGTTCATATAAGGAAATCAGTCAATTGAAATAAATAAATTAGGCCATAATCTATGGATTTCACATGACTGGGAATACAGATAGGCATCTGGTCACAGATACCTACAAAATAAACGGGCCTCACAATGGGTTTCAGGATCTCGTCACGGTATCTCTGTGCTTTCAAATTGCCGTCGATAAAATGCAATTGTATTCGTTGTCCATAGTTTATGCCTGCCCATACCATAACCCCACCGCCACCATGGGGCACTGTTCTAAGAAAAAATAAGAGTTAAGAAAATATTTACTAAATCAAACTAAAGTAAAAAAAATAATAAAAATAACGAGGCTATATACAGGGGGTACCGGTACCAAGTCAATGTTGAGGGTACAGGTTAGTCTAGGTAATTGAGGTAATATGTACAGGTAGGTAGGGGTAAAGTGACTATGCATAGATAATAAACAGCGAGTAGCAGCAGCGTCCCTGCCCAGTCATGTGAAATCCATACATTCTGGCCTAATGAATTTATTGCAATTGGCTAATTTCCTTATGTGAACTGTAACTCAGAATTTTTTTTGAAATTGTTGCATGTTTTGTTTTATATTTTTGTTCAGTGTATGTATGTATGTATGTATGTATGTATATATAAGTAAAAAATGAAAAAGTACCTGCGAATAGGCTACCAGTGCGGCAAGTACCTCTGGTTGCTGGTAAGCTTTCTTGACTCAGACATTTTTGCCAATACATGGCTAACCTTTGTTTAAACAGCTCTTGGGTCAGTAACCGAACAGTCGCTGTTTCGAATACCTGAGCCGAAAAGCTGAAAAAGTTGTCCTTGTGCCCTTGAGCAAGGCACTTAATCCCTAATTTGCTCCAGGGGCGCCGTACTACCATGGCTGAACCTGTAAAACTACACTTCACTGCACCTATCTGGTGTACGTGACAATAAAAAATATATTGTTTTATAGGCTATGTTAGAGTTTATAATTCCTCTTCCAATGACGTGGGGAGGTCAAAATAATGAAACACTATCTACAAAATCTATTCATTTTTAAAACATTTATTACTTCTTGCCATTAACATTCATTTTTGTGCTAGAGTATGATCGGAGGTCCCTGGGTCGCCGGTTTGCCTGGGAGGGTGTCCTTGGGAAAGAAAAGGTTGTTTCCTCTCACCGGCTCCTATACTTGACTTACAGAAGTGCTGTTGGAGGACCGAGGGAAAGTGTTCAGCTGACCAAACATACCAGCAATGCGGGTTACGCAGGAAAATGTCCTAATAGTTTTTGGAGTACAGGTTGCATAGGTTTATCAACATGGCAAGTGCTTGAAACCGCAGTGCTGTTACTGTGTCTATTTTCTTATGATCATAAATATTTGTTTGAATTATTGTGTTTCAAAAACTCATGTTTCTATTGAGTTACTACTGATAGAGATTATGGGTCTTTTTCACTGTTTTTATACATCTATGTGGATGAATGTCATCTACTTTTGAGTTGTCTGTTGTGTTATTTCTTTGTGTGCAATAGTGAGAAATAGCCATGTTATACGTAAGGTTGCCCCTGGTAAAAGAAAACAACTTGTTGACCTTGGTGAGAAACCAGGACAAGGATTTGTGTGGACATTTTTAAAGGAACTGAAATATTGACTAAACTGTGGTGTCACCAGATGGCTGACCACAGAGAAAATATTGCTGAATGTTGGAAGTAAAGAAAAACTGAAAGCTTTTATATGCTGTAGTGTCCTGCATTGCAAAATCAACATCTAGAAAGCACAGCACAAGAGACATCTTTTCCATGCGTATGTGGGTTTTTTTTGCATGGAAAACCTTAGCCTTTTTCGACTTCCTATTGATGATGTTGAATGTATCAATGGGAGTCTCTGAGATGATGTGAAAGAGGTTTTAGATCACTTAAAACGGTCTGGTGTAGGAGTCTAAAATGAATGTGCAGCTAAATCTTAATCAAACTGTATCTGTTCCTCAGGTGTGCCAAACTCAAGTCAGGGTCAACTAGTTGGAACATCTG